>OX456986.1:87680935-88013435 GCA_949752695.1 Melanostoma scalare
TCTGTCTGCTAATTACATACAACATAAAATACCCCCACAGCAAACCAACAGAGAATGCTCAACATCTTTGCATTATTTTTACGAATGTACGAAGTGACTAAAATGCGTAACACATATGCATTCTCTTTAACTGTCTTCTTTTCTTAGCTCAATCTCAAAATACCCACACCAACAGAAAGTACACAACATCACTCATAAATGTTGATAAGCGAAAATGCTTTGCAAAAAATACTCATAATGCGCAATGGCTAGGCATTCCATTATTTGGCTATATTAACTCAGATATCAACCCAAAGTGGAACACATTTTTTTAGGTTTCTTGCCTTTGAACCAACGTGTGAAGAATGAGTTGAGTGAATGCATTACGAAAATGCCATGACATAAAACAGGAGATAGAGAGAAAACAAAGATTTACATGAGTTGTTTCTTGTTCTTAACAGTTCACTGTTAATGAGTTTGATTTCATGAAAAAAAGTGGTAGGTAGTACTTATTTTATTGACTAGGTCAGTTTTTTTCGCTATCAGAAAACAAAGAGTGCATTGGTTTTAAAGTTTGTGGTTTTTAAACTATTTTCGTGACTGTGGGTAACTTATAAAGATTTAAACTATTATTTCCTGATTTAATATGAATGCGTGTAATTGTGTAATAGAAAGTTTTTTTTCCATAAACCATTCTCGGCTAGGTCGTTCGAAGAAAAAAAAAATAATAATAGATGTTGGCAGACCGAAACCATCCTTAAATATAAACACCGTTACAAAGCGTTGTACTTCACGTTTTTCAATACAATATTGTGAAAGTTTTCCGTGGCTAACAGGATGTACGAAAACAAAAAGAAAATATTGTTGGCTTTGCCTTATTAGCAATGAACAAATGTTTGGAAAAGTGGTGGATTTACTGTAATGAACATTTGAGTCTCAAATTTTTGGTTTTATTTTGAGTGCTTCCGCAAACGAAAATGTCACGCTTCGTGCCTGATATATATATATAATTATATTAGGTATAAATTAAAATGTGTTACCAATCCACGGTGTTTCTCGTTTGAGCTTTAATAAGCGAAAGGGAGGAATTTAGTTTTAAACAAGTCGAATAGGATTAACGAATTAGCTTCAAAAGAAAAGAGCGAGATTAAGATAAGAAGTTACGTTAAGATTTACAAATGTTGTGAGAGTATAAGAGTAATTTATATATTATAGGGTATGATAGATATTGTTTGGTAGTTTGTAATATAAAAGCAAAATGAGTTTAAGTTGACAACAATTTAATTTAAAATACAGTTTCATTTCAAAACATTCAGCCCCCCCTGGAAGACTCCGGTCTTTCAGAAAAAGGCAAGGGAGCCACCTTTACAATGGGTCGAACATAAATCCCGCCATTTGTTCGAATGGTGACCACACGACATCTTCCATCTTTTCCAGGGTGTACATCTATTATTCGGCCCAGAAGCCATTTCGATGGCGGAAGATTTGGTTCTTTCAATAATACCACGTCATTCTTCTGAATATCCCTTGTGCTCGTCTGCCATTTCGGTCGGTTTTGTAGTGATGTTAAATACTTCTTATGCCACTGCTTCCAGAAACCTTGCATTAGGGTCTGTAAGAGATACCTTCTTCTTCTTTCCATTTCCGGCGTTACGAGTAGTGATCTTGAAGCGATCACAACTCTCCCACTTTTCTGCTTCACACTAGTGATCCGCCTGTGGGGTACGCCGCCGTCTGTAAGAGATACCAATTATTACTTATTGAAAAATTTGAAAAATCTAAATCAGGTTGAGGAATTGAGGAATAAGATTCTCCGATCATAAAGTGGGATGGAGTAAGAGCAATTGGTTCGAAATCAGAAGTCTGCCACATTGGGCGCGAATTAAGCAACGATTCGATTTTTGAAAGAAGAGTGTACATCTCCTCATAGGTTAGTATATGTTCGCCAATAACGCGCTTGATGTGCTGCTTCACGGATTTCACACCCGCTTCCCACAGACCTCCAAAATGGGGAGCAGAGGGTGGTATGAACTTCCACGCTATGGCTTCCTTAGATAAATGATCTGCTATTATGTTGTTTCGTTGCTGATCCATTAGTAGTTTATGCATTTCTCCTAGTAATCGCTTAGCACCATGAAATTTTGTGGCGTTATCACTCCATATTTCAGTTGGTTTTGCTCTACGAACACGAAGCGATCCAAGGCCAAAATAAACAAGCTGGAAGAAAGATCACCAACGAGTTCGATGTGAATTCCTTTTGTCACAAAACACACGAATAGTGCTATGTAGCCTTTGATAAATTTAGGGTTTCTTCCACGAGCTAGACGCAGGGTTATGGGGCCAGCGTAATCGCAACCCACTTTGCTAAAGGGCCTTGAAAATCTGAACCTTTCGATGGGAAGATTGCCCATCATTTGTTCTGATGCAGTTTTTCGTTGCTTAAAGCAAATAACACATTCGTTGACTATTTTTCGGATGATGCTTCGACTGCCTAGAATGAAATAATTTTGTTTTAATAGAGATACCATCAACGAAACTCCTGCATGTAAATAAAGTTTGTATGTGTAATCCACTATAAGTTTTGTTATTGGATTCGATTTGCAAAGAATTATTGGGTGTTTTTCATTAAATGTTAGTTCAGAATTTTGTATACGACCACCCACGCGAAGCAGGTTTTTATTGTCAAGGAAAGGGGCGATTGACGAGAGTTTATTACGCGGGGGTAATGATTTGGTTAATTGTAGTGCTTTGATTTCAACGGAAAATAATATTGCTTGTGAGGCTTTTATGAGGCAAATTTTAGAATCGTTAAGTTCTTGAGTCGATAGAGCCTTAAGATTTCGTAACGGAGATAAGCAGCGATTTTTAAGAAAACGAAAAATGTATGCGGTTGTACGAACTAGTTTTATCCAATTTGATGATTTGTTGATCATTTGTCTCAAAATGTTGTCTTCATTAAAATTTGATATAAGCACCTGGACCTGGACGACATTCGATTTTCTTTCCTCGAATTGGTCACTCAAAATGTCTTCAAATTTACTCGAGGATTCAGGCCATTTATTTCGTTCCATTTTGAGCCAAGCTGGACCGTTCCACCAGATGTCAAACAAGGGAAGTTGAGAAGGAGGAATTCCTCTTGAGGCAATGTCAGCAGGATTGTCAGCAGATCGCACATGATTCCAAGCCTTTAGTGGGACTGTTGAGATGATCTCAGATGTTCTGTTTCCAATAAAGACTGACCATTTTTTGGGCGGTGCGGCGAGCCAATGTAGGACAATGGATGAGTCTGTCCAAGCAAAAGTTTGCAAAGAATTCTGTAAGGAATTCTGGATTTTACTTACTAATCTTGTTAGCAAAAGGGCCCCACAGAGCTCAAGTCTGGGCAGTGAAAGAACTTTGATTGGAGCAACCTTGCTCTTAGCAGCAACTTATGAGATTGAGATACTTCCGTCTGGATTTTCAGTTCGGCAGTAGATGACAGCGGCATAAGCGTCCAATGAAGCATCACAAAATGCATGAAACTCAGAGTGGCCTTTATTTGTCCACATAATTCTTGGAATTTGAATCCTTTCAACTAGGTGAAGTTCATTTCGAATAGTAATCCAAGCCAGGGCGAGTTCTTGTGGAATCTCATCATCCCATCCAACAGCCTGTCTCCATAAATCCTGAAAAAAGATCTTAACAGCTACTACTACCGGTGAAAGAAAGCCAAGAGGATCAAATATTCGAGATGCTTCGGACAAAATACGACGCTTTGTGAGTGGTGTGGCCTCGTCCAGATTTACCTTGTATGAGAAACAGTCCTTTGATGGACACCATTGTAGCCCGAGCACCTTTACCGTCAAAGAGTTTTCAAAGTCAATAGGAGATAGTTCCCTCTGCTCTTCAGGTAAAGAAAGAAGGAGTGGCCAGCAATTAGTTGTCCACTTACGAAGATTGAAGCCAGCTGACGATAGTATTTCCCTAAGTTCTTTTTGAATTGCAATGACGTCATCAATTGTGTCAGCGCCTGTCACTAAGTCATCAACGTAAAAATCAGAAAGAATTATTGAAGGCCCTCGAGGATGTGTTTTAACCGAATCTAGGGCGAGTTGTTTTAGAGCGCGCTTTGCCAAAAATGAAGCAGCCGAAGTTCCGTATGTAACAGTTAATAGTCTATAATGTTTTATCGGGGATTCAGGTTTTTCACGCCATAGAATCCGTTGAAAATTCGTGTGATTTGGCGTAATCCAAACCTGTCTATACATTTTTTCAATGTCCCCAGACAAAGTATATATACATATGACGACGAGATCGAAGACATATTGTGAAAATGTCGCGTTGAATTTCAGGACCAACAAAAAGGCACTCATTTAAGGATTTGGAATCAGGTGACGACTTTGCAGATCCGTCAAATACAACTCTCACCTTAGTTGTGCTGCTATCAGCCTTAAACACGGCGTGATGAGGTAGATAGTAAGCGTTTGGATTATTTATCTCATCTATGGAGATTTCTTCCATATGACCCAACGAGATGTATTCATTTAGGAACCGAGAGTATTCTATTTTCAGTTTAGGATCGCGAAGAAATCGTTTTTCCATTGAATGAAGTCTGTTGAGCGCGATTCGAAACGAATTTCCACAATCTGGACGTGAATCACACTTGAATGGGAAATTTACTATATATTAGAGAAGAATTTTCCGCCCCAATTCAAAAAACAATTAACAAAAATATGCACCGAATTCAGTGATGTATTCGGATTAGAAACAGAATCAATAATTACAAATAATTTTTATAAGCAAAACTTGAGATTGAAAGATAGCGAACCAGTATAATTATGAACTACCGGAGTCCTCATAGTCTTGTCGAAGAAATTCAAAAACAAGTTAATAAATTAATAAACGACAAAATAGTCGAAACGTCTGTATTTGAATATAATAGCTCGCTTTTACTAGTCCCCAAGAAAGCCCTACCTGGTTCCGAAGAGAAAAAATGGCGATTAGTAATCGACTATCGTCAATTAAATAAAAAACTTTTATCTGATAAATTTCCACTCCCAACAATTGATGACATCCTAGGCCAATTGGGTCGAGCTAAATACTTTTCATGTCTCGATCTAATGTCAGGTTTTCACCAAATTGAACTAGAATAAAGTTCCAGAAAATTAACGTCTTTTTCAAGGAGCAATGGCTCATATCGTTTTACGCGACTACCTTTTGGTTTAAAAATAGCCCCAAATTCATTCCAGAGAATGATGACCATAGCTTTCTCTGGACTTGAACCTTCACAAGCATTTCTCTACATGGACGACCTTATGGTTATAGGCTGTTCAGAAAAACATATGCTTAAAAATCTAACAAATGTTTTTAACACATGTAGAAAATACAATTTAAAATTTCATCACAAAAATGTTCATTTTTCATGCATGAAGTGACCTTCCTGGGTCATAAATGCACTGATAAAGGAGTATTGCCAGATGACAAAAAATATGACGCCATCAAAAATTATCCAGTCCCACACGACGCGGATAGCGCTAGACGATTCGTTGCATTCTGCAACTATTACAGACGATTTATTAAATTATATTATTATTTCGCCGACTATTCACGGCACATAACTAGTTTATGTAAAAAGAATATTCCTTTTGAGTGGACAGATGATTGCCAAAAAGCATTTCGATATTTGAAAAATAAATTAATTGAACCAAACCTATTACAATACCCAGATTTAAACAAAGAATTTTGCATAATAACTGATGCAAGTAAACAAGCAGCGGTTCTAACGCAAAACCATAAAGGAATTCAACTCCCAATAGCTTATGCATCACGTTCATTCACAAAAGGTGAAAGCAATAAAAGCACAACAGAGCAAGAGCTCACAGCCATTCACTGGGCCATAACACATTTTCGACCATATATATATGGCAAACATTTCATAGTGAAAACAGATCACAGACCACTTACGTATTTATTCTCCGTGACAAACCCAAGCTCAAAATTAACACGCATGAGGCTAAAATTAGAAGAGTATGACTTCACAGTTGAATACCTAAAGGGAAAAGACAATTTCGTGGCAGATGCTCTGTCTAGGATAACAATATCCGAGCTCAAAGACTTACAAGCTTAAGTCCTGAAAGTCACTACCAGCCACCAAAGTAAACAGAAAAAATCCTGCGCAGGAGAAAAACAAGTAGATCTGCATAAGCAATCTCTTGACATTGCTTCTAAGTCCAAAGTATTTGAAGTCATTTTCAATGACGAAGTACGAAAAGTAGTGACCTTTAGTTTATAGAGTGAGTTACTTTAAAGACACAGTACAATAAAGATTGAAGGAAAGAATCCGCAATGACTTTTATTATTACAGAATCAATACAAACCTGCTGAATCATACATCTTCATCGAAGATTATTCAAAACCTGATACAACGCCCCGGTATTCACCCGAATCAACAACAGTATACCTACCTGCTGTTACCATTATCTTCTCCGAAGATAACATCATTTGTCTCAATATAAAACACCTGGATTAATATAAGGCTTAATTTAAGTCCACCGCAAAGCTGAAGTCAACAATCAACCCAACTTTACATGCTGCAACGAATCATTTTTTCTAAAGAAAAGTAGATCACCATGATCTTTTAAAAACACATCGTACCCGCAAATTAACAAACACGATCATCTACACGTTCCTGAAAAGTAACCACATAATTGATTCAAAGAATCACTTTCTTCAATGAATTCAACTTTAACATTTACACCATTCATCATTCAACTTCAAGAAATAATACATCAAATTATAATTTTATTAATCTTTATTAATAATATCAATCACAACACAAAATACATCTCAATTGAAACAACAAAGCAAAACAAAATTCAAATTAATCAAAAACATCGCGTATAAAAAACCGATCGAAGATAAAATTACACAAAGCACAATTTCATCTGTAAAATTTAAAACACACAAAAATAAGCTTCCATAATTTAATCAAAAATTCACTTAATTTAATAAACGCAATCAAAAATGATTAAATTTGATTCACTATACGTGCTACGCGCCGAGCTGCACTTGAATCATATCGGTTCAATAACAATCACAAATTCACAACCCCTTTTCAATGCAATCATATTTTTTATTGCAATAAAATGTCTTGCAATTGCACTACAAGCATTTAAGGCCCGTATTATGAGTAGCGAACCGAACGTTCGCTTCTAGTCGAACTGTTCAGCGAACTACAAGCTTCGTGGTATTATGAGTAGCGAACTACAACATTCGCTTATGATGTGATAGGTACCAACCTAAAAAAGTGAATATTTCATAAAGTCATATGTCAAATTGCATAATAATTGTTGTTGATCTGTTAATAGAACATCTTTCTCAATTAAATATTTAAAAAATAATTCATTGTAAGTATGATTAGTAGTGTTGATTTGTTTTTTGAAGATGTGGAATAAAATGAGAGTGCACGGAACAAATTAGTGTGTCAGTTTGGTCTTTTAAAAATTTCATATTTGCATTTTCTCTTTGATTTAAACTGTTCTCCCCTATTTTATAAACTGGCAGGGATCGCTGCTGACCAGATGATGATGGGTCTTGGACATGCTGGGTATCTTCATCTTGCAGAACTTGGACATCTTCATTATTACTGCAGAATTACTTCTTCCATTCTTTATGTTGCATTTATATTTGAAGGCGCAACTGCAGGGGATCCTTGTGTAATCATTCTTCATTAGAAGATACAGCCAGATGGATTTACTGCATGTTGAAGGCTGAATTAGTAGTCAACTGCCTGTTCTAAAGGCAACAAAGACAGTGGCGTATACTGTCCCCTTCCAAAAGCTACAATCACTTTTTTGTTTGCTGAAATTTTTTTAAAGTTTCAATTTGAAATTCAACCAAAACTAGAAACTCCTTCTCACGAGAAGGAGGACCAAGTGAGTTGAGGTCATTTGCAAAACAAGTGCTCAATTGCTTTGCGAACTGACTGCTGTTTGTCCTTAATGAATCGAAAGAAATTAGCATCTTGTTTTTAATAGTAAATTAAAGAACTTTTTTCTTCATTCACTCATTTTTGCCAGAAATGCATCCAAACAGAAACAGTAAACAAACACAAAATAAAAAAACTAAACCCTTCGTTCGCTTGCTTTATCACCAATAACTTTCGTTCGACCGATTTTGACGCGCTGGGCGAATACAATATCGAACGTTCGCTACTCATAATTGGTGGATAACTCTAGTCGATAACTTTTTGAGATTTGAAGCGAACTTCATTTAAGCGAGTCGCAATTCATAATACGAAATTATCGAATTCGCTTGGATTTTAGTTCGATTCGCTACTCATAATACGGGCCTAAAACCACGTAACTTACACTTTTTTATTAATTTCGCAAAAAATTCACGAAATAACACGCGTTTGTTTACCACGCAAAAATGTAAACAAAACTAGTCGGAACCGATAATGTCCAACTAGAAAGAGACCGAAACCACTTCGTTTTTTCAATTATTTAAACATACACACACACATACACACACAACCGCGATCGCGAAAATCGATAAATTACCGGAAACGCGCGACGACGCCACCAACAACTACAATATGAACATACATATATCAAAAATTCATCAATTATAAATTTATGAATGTTATACATTAATAACTATAACAAAAATATATCAATAAAAAATAAACAAGAAACACTCATCAAGTTTTATGTGGGTGGGCACACATTTATTCAATCCATCCATCCATCGGAATCCACACTACACTTCAACAATTGAATCAACACACGAATCACACCTCATTAATTAATAAAATAAACTTAATCTAAATTTACAACAATTTAAAAAATTCGCGATTAAATTACGCGCAAAGCATGTCGACACCATGCTTGCTCACGACACGAAAATAAATTTACACATGAAAAGAGGAATGAACAGCAACACAGTATAATTTACTTTTACTACGCAAGCCGCAAGATAAAAGACAACGGAAGAATGCGACACTATGATTGAATGAAAAATAATACAACTTACGCATGCGAATACAATGCATACGATACAACCTATACAGTACAAGTAAAATGAAAGGCAACATTTCTGGGTGTCTGTTTTGGTATCTGTTGTACTATTTCTTCGTATTGTCCTTTTATGTTTATTGTAATGTATTAATATCTCATCTGTCTCTTTACATGTGATCAATGAGAAAAAAGAGGATAACCACTCATCAGTTGGTAATTGGTATTTATACCAATTATTGTAAATGTCAGAGGCTATCTGTTGATGAACACGACGTCCGTCGGTAAAGCAGTTCAAATTCGAATAGCGTGCTTCATACATGATGTAGATTGCAACTTTCGGAGGCGGTAGAATGCACTGAAATGCACTGAAGACAACATAATTAAACATAAAATAAACAGATCGATAAATACAGTCCACAAATACATATGTCAAATATTTTGTAAACAAAAACATAGAATTTATATAATACAAATTAATATTGCTACTATACATAAAGTCATATGACTAAATTACTTGTTAAAAAGCGAAATACAAAGTCAAAGTGGTTAGAAGTGAATTTTTGTGTGTTTTTATTCTAGAATACTTTTCTTACGGAAAATTTCTGAGTTTAATTCTTTTCGAACATAGACAATATCAGTGTCCTTGATGGAACAGACGGTGTGTCGCCAGTCTTGCTTCCATTTTTATGAAAAGGTGAATTGGAGGTAGTCCTGTAATGACGTTTAGAGCGAATGTTGGTGTTGTACGCATGCATCCAGCAATGCATGTTGTTGCTAATCTTTGAATATTTTCTAGTTTTTGGATTGCCGTTATTTCTTTTGTTTTTGTCCACCATACAACGGCTGCGTACGTTATTGTTGGGCTGACTACCATAGCGTATATAGGTCGTACATCATTTTAGTTTTTAGACCCCAGTTTTTCCCGCTTATGCTTCGACAATTCCATAGGGACTTGGTTGCTCTGCTGGAAATGCGTTCTAGTTGAGGGTTCCATGACATTTTGCTGTCTAGGATGATCCCAAGGTATTTTGATACCTTTGAAAATGGTATTGTTTCCCCATAGAGAGTGGGGGTAATAGAAGATTTAGGTTTCTTCTTTTTGTAAATGGGACAATAACTGTGTTATGCGGGTTGACAGAGACCTTCATCTGAGCACCAGATTTGTACTGTGTTTAGAGCTGTCTGAAGTCTTCTTTATATTAGTGTTTCTGATGAGCCTTGTATGACAATTGTTAGATCATCTGCAAAGCCCACAGCATAAATGATTTGGGTTGCAAGTAATCTTAGTAGGCTGTCTACAACTATTGACCAGATGAGTGGTGAGAGGACTCCACCTTTTGGACAGTCTCTTGGTGTTAGTGCTGAGATTTCCACTTATTCGATATTGCTGTGGATAATTCTGCTGTTTAGCATGGACATTATCCAATTGCGAATCATTTGTGGAACGTTGTGATGCCTTAGAGCACGGTCTGTGTACACAAAGGAAGTGTTGTTGATGGCTCCTTCTATGTCGAGAAATGCCACTACGCAAATTTCCTTTTTATCGATAGAATGCTCGATCCTAGTAACTAGGTCATTAAACGCGGTTTCCGTTGATTTCCCTGGTTGATATGCGCATTATGATGTGGATAGTGGATAGGTAGCTAATTGCTTATCCCGGATGTGTCTATCAATGACCTTCTCCACACATTTGAGGATGAATGACATTAGACTGATTGACCGAAACGATTTAGGGCTTGGATCCAGATTCCCTGCCGCTTTTGGCAAGTCTGGTATGTGACCAAAAGCTAGGCTGCAAGTGAACAGCTTGGATAGAATGGGAGCAATTATGGCAGGGCAGTAGGGCAGGGAAGACGCTGTCTTCCCCAGGGGCTTTGAATGGTTTCAGTGAGGAGATTGCCCATTTAATGACATTCGTGTTGCAGATTTGTCTGGCCGTTGTCCAGTCTTCCCTAGATTCCATCTAGGCCGAGCATATGCTGTTCCCTTTGGGATGATAGATTTATGGCTGGGTCTATGATAGATTGTGGAAATTGGGTGTCTATTAGGAGTTCCAGAGTTTTTAATTTGTTGTTAGTCTGAGAGCCGTTTTCATTGGTGAGGGTACCTAGGTTTGCCGGCTTGTCGGATGCGAGAACTTTGTGGAGTCTGCAACTAAAGGGGACATCAGAAATGCTTTCTACAAATTGTTTAAAAGAGACCTTTTTGGCTTTTTTAATTTCGTTATTGTATTTGGTGAGAGCAGTAGAGTAGGTTTGCCAGTCATCATTGCGTTTCTTTACTCTCGATCTCAATTTCTTAAGGTTGTTGTTCCACCAAGGGGTTTGCCTTTTAGTTGATCTTGTTTTCAGAGAGCAGTTGTCCTCAAAGGCAGTTATGATAGAATTTTTTGCGTAGTCCGCAAAGAAATCTAATTTAGCTTTGCTATTAATGTTTGGGATTTTGTCTTTTAGAGAATTTTCCAGATTGATTTTGTACGAGATCCAGTTTTTTTTCTCTTTTGACGATATGTTAGACAAGATATTATGTTTGTGTCTAGTTTGAAGCGTATGTGTCTATGATCTATGAGCAGGATGGTTCGGAGGACACCCTCCAGTCGTAGACAATATTTTTAGAGAGAGATGAAGACAGTGTAATGTCTAGGACCTCTTTTCTAGTTTTGGTGACAATGGTGGGTTCATTGCCAATGTTACATATGTCTACATTTTCTTTAATAATTAGATTAGATTAGATTAGATGAATCTTTATTGTTGAATAAAATAATAAATAAGTACAATTTTTAAAGATTATAAAGCATGGCTATTAAGCCGTCTGCCGCTTTCTAAAAAAATTAGATTTAGAGACTACAAATTAAGGTTAATTAAAGTTTATTTACAATTTTAAGTAATGGACAATAAGATAAGAAATCAAAAAGTTAAATAGTTAAAAAATTAAATAATTAATAAAGTACCATTTCTTTAATAATATAATCTTTAATAATATAATCAATAAGGGACTCACCGAACGAGAGAATGATCTCCAATTTGTTTTTCTGTGCGTGCTCAAATGGATACTCCCTCTGTGGCATTAAAGTTGCTTACGTTACTGAATATTAAAACGGAAATCGTTTGGCGGAGGCGCACATTTGAGTGCATGTTAAAATTTGAATAAAATATAGAGCTGAAACACAGAAAAATCACTAACTGAAATATAGGGTTTGTTGCAACCGACGACCAAACCACCCATTAAATTTCTTTCCACGATCCGTGTTCATCCTGCATGGATCATTTCGTTTGCAGACATTTAGGAATTATTTTAATAATGTGCTCAGATGATTTTCAAAAATATTAACATTCCTTTTATGTGGCCTCACCTATTATTATTTTTTTATGCATTTTTTTATTTCTTAGTATCTTAACCAACCAGCTGGAGAGGATCAATTTTCTGCTGAGCGAAAAGATATAACTGGAGGTGAAACTTCGGTACGTGGAAGCACTTTACGAAGTCAACTACAGAATTCGAGTGCTTACCAGTATTTTGAAAATCTTTCTGGAAAGTCAACTCTTCAGGACTTCAATTTCATAAAAGTTTTAGGCAAGGGTTCATTTGGAAAAGTCATGCTTGCTGAAAAAAAAGGCACAGAAGAAGTTTATGCAATTAAAGTATTGAAAAAAGATGCCATTATCCAAGATGATGACGTCGATTGTACAATGACTGAGAAGCGTATATTGGCCTTGGCAGCAAAGCATCCATTTTTAACAGCACTACATTCATGTTTTCAAACACCGGTATATGTATATGAAATAAGAATTTTTTATTTTTACAAAAAGCAATCATTTCAGGAGCGTCTATTTTTTGTAATGGAATACGTAAACGGAGGAGACTTAATGTTTCAGATACAGAAAGCACGCCGTTTTGAATCCACACGAGCAGCTTTTTATGCTGCTGAAGTTACATTAGCCTTACAGTTTTTGCACTCGCACGGAGTGATTTACCGTGACCTGAAGTTGGACAACATTCTTCTTGACCAAGAGGGTCACTGTAAACTTGCAGATTTTGGAATGTGCAAAGTATATAACTGTAGGATTCAAGACTTTTCGGTATGTGCTTATATAAAACCATTTTCAGGAAGGAATATTAAACGGAGCACTCACATCAACCTTTTGTGGGACGCCTGATTATATTGCTCCTGAAATACTAAAAGAGCAAGAATACGGCGCATCAGTCGATTGGTGGGCGCTTGGTGTACTTATGTACGAAATGATGGCTGGGCAGCCACCCTTTGAAGCTGATAATGAAGATGAACTATTTGATTCTATACTACATGATGATGTCTTATATCCAGTGTGGTTATCACGAGAAGCAGTATCTATACTTAAAGGTAAGCTAGAAAACTACCATCAACCATAGCCTTAGCTAATTCATCTTATATACCAAAAATTAGAATAAAAAATTTTTGGATTCTGTAAAGTTTTTTTTGAAAATTTTAAAAGAAGAGACTATAATTGGCAAATTTATATTTCTCTATTTTCTTGGGCCTAATTTTCACGTCATAATTTACGGCTATTGTTTATCTATACGGTTATCGTCTGAACGCTTTTTTGACACAGTCTGCAGAAACCATGAGCAAAACACAAATTTCAAACTTCAAATTTATTAAGCGACATTTTTAAAATTGTCCAGGAATCGAAAAATCGTCTTATTAAGATACTTTTTGTGTATTTTATTGGAAGGAACAGATTTGGAGAGGGATTTTCAGAATAGAAAACCTGTTATCATTGCAAAACCGGAATCAATTACAATTGTGTAAATGGCGCTTAAAACACTGTAATGGTCCCAAAAAATAATGGTTTGAAAAAATGTGCGGCTTTAGCTAATTTTTTATTTTTTTCTCATAAACAATAAAATAAATAAAAATCTATATAAAAAGTAACATAACATTCATTTCAAAACGAAAATTCAAAATGGACCCTTTAGAATTACTGGTAAAAAATATAATATCTAAAAATCTATATAAAAAGCAACATAAATTAATTTCAGAGGTAAAAAGGGAAATTTTAAGATTAACTATTAACATTTTGATTTTCAGACAAATCATCTTCTTCGTCTGTCTCTGCTAATTCGTCTTGTTTCTCACCGACTGTATTTCTATCCTCGTATTCTTGTGTGTATCGTTCAGGAATAAAATTTCTTTTAAGCAGACTTCTTATATCCTTTCGTTCGGGACTGATATTGGCAGTTTGGAAGAAAAAAAAAAACACACACTTACAGAACAGTAGCCTACTTCGAAGAAAAATATTTAAAATCGGAGACAACCCGATCTTATTAGATTAGTTTAGATAGATTCTTTATTTCATCAATAGTTTTAACAATAAGGATTTTTAAGAATAAGGACATGGCAAAACTGCGGTCTGCCTGAAATGACATTTCGTATGATTTTTAAAGAATAAAAGTGAGAGAAATGTAAAAATACTACTAAACTATATACAATAGTTACTTGAATAGCTTAGAACTGAGTATTGGCGTCAATTATTAATTTTTTAATTTAAAAATGAATGGAAAGAACATTTTTCGAACGGTTCGAAACATTAAAGTAAGCATTCTATCAATTTTTACAACTACTAATTGAAGCACATAGTTTGATACTTATATTAGAAAAAAATTTTCAATTTTACGTGATTTGAAACATGAAAGAATAATCAATTTTAAATAATGTGTAACAGTTAATTTTACGTGATTTGAAACACAAACAAAAAGCAATTGTGAATAATTTGCAACATAAAATGGCATGTGTATAAAGGAAACTGCATCAACTGAAAAAGAAAATTCGCTGACTTATGGGAAACTGTTCCGATAAATAACCGCATGTTTGCAAAACTTAAACAAAGTAATCCAACACAAAGACCCATTTAAAACTTCATTAAGTCGTGATAATGTCATAAAAGATAGAACTCTCCTGAAAATATGAACGACAACTTTCCTGTAACATTGGACAAATAGCCAAAAAGTGGTAAATATCTTCTTTGTCTCTTCTGTTACATAGATTACAATTTTGCGGTAGATAATCTCGATATGGTATGTAGTTAAGATACAAAATTTCAACTCTAGCTCTAAAAATGGTTCCTATTTCGACAGCTAAATATTATCTTCGGAAATTGCCTGCATCCGAAGTTATTTGGTGATTTAACTGCTTGCAGATATTTCTGGATTGAGACGAATTTGCTCTAGAGAGATTTTTTATAAAAATTTTATTTTCAATTTTTGCGATCACATCTGCAAACTTAACTTGCCAATCATCAACGTTAAATTCTGACAAATATGGGGAAGAGTCAGGGCTCATTCCATTTCCTGAAAGGAGAGGCATTGGTTTGAAGCAATTTTTTTTAAATTATTTTGTGTAGACACGTATCATTTCTTTTCATTACTTTAATAATGAAGTCTGCGTTAGTTTTTAGGTTTTGTATGTTATACGATACCTGACTCTACATATATTGCATAATTTGGGGTTGTGTTTGGTATTCGAAATAAGCGTTTAAAGAAATGTCTTTGTACAAAAGAAAGCTTTCATTTTAATGTATCCAAACACTTGTACACCAAAGCACATAAATGCATTAACCGTTGAATCAAAGACTCGGTATTTGGACGTCAAATCAATATTTTGGTTGGAAAAAAACTTTGTCCACATCATATTTAGGGCTAGTTTAGCTTCATTGCTTTTCTCATTAGTGTTTTACAAAGCTGAGATTGTGAGTCAATAGAACTCCCAAATACTTAAACTTCTGCACAACCTCAATGCGTGTGGAATTATATGGATTAATGGATCAAGTTCTATTTGGATAAGTGTGCTTAGCGACAATTTCGGCTAAACTATGCGGCATCTAACGAATTTTTTTGTGGACGTTTGGTTGCTTAAGACAATAAGATTTTTAAAAATGTCGCTTAGCATAATTTTACTCGCGGATACAAATTTCAGGGAGCAACATTATTCCAGTTTAAACTTGGCGGTTGTTACAATTTTATTTTCTCTCAAGTTTTTTTTTTTTGCAAACATGATATGGGAGCGAAACCCAGGCCAAAATGTGGCGCTTAACTTCTAGTGTAGTTCCACATCAGAAAGTCATTTTCGAAAAAATTTTCGCTTAATACATTCATTCATTCACATATTACGGGAAGGTATCGATATCGTGTGTACTCTTCAAAATTTGCATACTCATTTGCGGACACTTGATCTGCTAGCACAAAATAATGTGCGGCTTTTGGGAAAGACTCTGTACATCGTCTAAGCACCGTAATCCCTAATATGCCAGTTTTTGCGATTACTTATTTGCGTGACGTCAGAACCGTCAGCGTGTGAGGCTTTTTTATGCCGTTTGTACGTAGCTTTAGTTATTTAATATGCATTCCAATTACCAATATATGCCATGCTCGTTTCGTGTGAAAGAACGGTCTCCTACTTTTCTTGCAAAATTACAAATGGAATTTTGTGATCGCGTTCACTACATGGATCGATATTTTCTCCCAGTTAACATTGCATTCGTGCATGTTTGTGAAAGGAAAAACTGTTGTTGGAATCACGTGATGTGATTTGCTTGATAGTTGAGTTATAGTCACAAGCCCTATACAGCTCACTGAATTGGTACTTTGTAGCTCTTTTTAAAATTCAATATCTTTCCTATGTCTTCGTTGCCTTGTTGATTGTATTAGTTAGTTAGTTAGTTAAATTGACTTTATTGAAATATAAAAGATTTCACATGATGTTTATATACTTAAGTCTAAAATGTTTTGGCCTATGGCCGTCTACCAGACTGACAATTTGATAACAAATTTATAAGAATAAAAAGCAAAAATGATCTTTATACGTATGTTGATTTGAAATTATAATTAATATTTTAAAATTTTTCTTCAATAATGAAATTTCTTTAACGTAGAGCGGTAACAACATAACTATTTAGTACATCCCATCCTTTCTCTCCGTTTAATACATTTATCAACTCTTCATCATTTAGACAGTTCTTCTTAAAATACCTAATCCGAAACTCTTTCAACACAGGACATATTGCAATGAAATGATATGTATCTTCTCGCGTTTTCATGTTACAGAGGCTGCAAAGTATAGGAAGATCAGATCGGTGCGGCTTGTAGTTCAAATCCAATAATTCGCCTCTTGTCTTGAAAACTATGTTTATTTTATTGATTTGATTGCTGGTTAAGTAGGTACGTGTCATTTCCCAGGTTATATTGTAGACGACTATATATGTTTCTAAACAACGAGGATTTGGCTTCAGCTGCATTTCTGTCATACAGAAAACTTCCGAGACTCTTGAGCATGGTGTTGAACTTAGTTCCCACTGAAGACGTTTGTTCATTTGGCTGAAACGTCAAATTAGTACCACATTCGGTCGCCAGACTCTCCCACTCTATCACAATTGAACCGAATCATCAATTACGAATCATGTTGTTAAGAATGATCTTAGGTATCCTGTTATCTTTCATCTCCATAACTTTAGCGATATAGTTAAAGTGTATGATCAGAGTTTCCATTATCATAGGAGGTGTCCCAGTCTCTAAGTAAAGCATGTAGTTTGGCGTGTTTTTCGGCAGATGAAAAATCCTTTTAAGAAAGTATCGCCAAAATTTCTCTACTTCTTCAAAGGAACGATATCCCCATACTTGAGCTCCATATAAGAGAATCGCCATTGCCGTAGTGCGGAATAACTTAACCTTTGCACTATGTTCGATGCAGTTGCTGCTCATGCAGCGCTGCCATACCGCAGAAATGGCTCTTTTTGATTCGGATAATTTTCCTCTCAAGTGCTTTTTATAGTTTAGGTTTGCAGTTATAAGAACTCCAAGGTATTTGTACTCCCGCACAGTTTCAACAGCTTTCCCATTAAACGTCCATTTTTCGTTCCTCGCGAGTCTACCCCCGCCATCTCTGAACACCATCATTTTTTATTTTTGTATATTGACTACCAGATTCCAGAGCTTACAGTAATTTCCTAATCTGTTCATCATTAATTGCATTCCATTTATGGAGTCGGCGAAGAACACTACATCATCTGCATACATTAGACCATGAATCGTGACTCCTCCAATTTTAATTCCACCTTTAACTGCATCCGTTATGTCATTTATGAAAAGAATGAAAAGCAAAGCACTAAGAATACAGCCTTGTTTCAACCCCATTGTTGTTGGAAATTCTTCTGATAGAGCAACTCCATCCCACACGCATGCTGTGTTTCTATCGTACAACGCCCTCAGTACATTAATGATTTTAGTGGACACAGCTCAACAATTTGTAGAAAAGTGCATCTCGCACAATGGAGTCAAAGGCTCCACGGAACACGGAAGTCCACGCATACAATTTCTTCTTTTTCTTCAAGTGAGAGTCTGCAGCATTATACAGTGAGAAGATATGGACTGCTGCTGAGTAACTTTTTCGGAATCCTGCCTGCAATTCTGACAAAATTTTCCTCTCTTTCTTCTAGACCTCTTTTGTGCAATTATTGAGGTTAGCTAATTTCAACTTGCTATTTTCAGTGGACAAGGAGACCTTAAGACTAACTTACTCAGCACTTGATTCTTTGCAAACTTTTTTCTCTGTGGAACACTTTTAGTAAACTTTTTGGGCCTTTTATGTATTTTTAAAACGATTTTCTTGCAGAGAGCTATTATTTTTGCAACCGCACTTGACAGAAGGCAAATGTCAATGTATTAGTATTACAAATCTTATCTTCTTAATATATATAAATTACGTGTCACTATGTTTGTCCGCGATGGACTCCTAAACTACTTAACCGATTTTAATAAAATTTGTACACAGAGTGCAGTTTGATCCAACTTGAAGGACAGGATAGCTTACATCTCAATTTATGATCGCAATATTATTTTATTGCAAATTATTTGTCTATTGTTTGACAGTCACAATTATTTATCTGTTAGCTCCAAACAATTCTAACAGATGGCGACATCTGTTGACTGGATTGAGTAAGATTCAATAGATGGCGCTACGTCAAACTTCCATACGTTTCATATAAGCTACTACTTAATAGCATAACCACCACATGCTGCTGAGACTAAAGTATAGGTTAAATTTATTTTTTAGTAAGCGAAATACAGTGAATTTTTCTTTTTCAATTTTTGGTGTTAGCATAGCCGTATACGAATGATACTATCATGGATAATGACGGTTATCCTATGTATCGCCGCAGAAATGCTGAGAATGGTGGCCACACATTCACATTGCGACTGCCGAATTATACAAATCAAGTTGAACTTGATAACCAGTGGGTGGTACCATACTCACAATTAGCGTCAACATCCCCTTTTCAAATGAAGTCAAACATCTTGGAGTAATCCTGGATAACGAACTTCTTTGGTCTAAACATGTCGAGTCTAAAACTACTAAAACACTGCCAGTTTTCTGGCAATGTAAAGGAGCCTTTGGCAAGACATGGGGTCTTTCACCGAAAAGGGTCCTTTGGATCTATACGACTATGATAAGACCAATCATCTCCTATGCGTCAGTTGTTTGGTGGAATAAGCTCTCGCGTAAATACGTTATTGCCTCGTTTGCCAAACTTCAAAGAACAATTTGTCTGGGTGTTACGGGGGCCTTCCCCAGCACACCGGGAGCTGCTCTCGACGCACTGCTGAATCTTCCTCCACTTGATACCTACATCATGGGGTGTACTCTCAAGACCATTTCTCGTCTAAAGAGATGTGGTCTCTGGCACAACTCGCACTGGAGCTTTGAGGAGCTCCCAAGCAGCATATCTTTTGACTCACGTCTAATGGATATGCCGTCTGACACGATGATCCCAAGGCTCAAACTGCGTAAAAATTACTCAGTCAACTTTCCTTCGGTTCAGAACTGGTTCACTCCAGAATCTGAGCCTGAAAAGAACTGTTATCGTATCTTCACAGATGGCTCCAAAACCGACGAGGGTTCTGGTGCTGGTGTCTTTGTGGAGAACGACGACATACGACTGCACTCATCTTTGGGATCATACGCATCCGTTTTCCAAGCGGAGACATATGCTATCCTAATGGCCTTGAGCCACGTTACGAACAATGGATGGACGGGGAGAAGTATCTTTGTTTGCAGTGACAGCCAAGCTGTGCTAAGGCCCTTTTCAACACTCTAACCACTTCGAAAGTGATCCAGGAATGCAAGAGCTCTCTGAATGCGATCGGAAGATTAAATTCCTTGAGTCTCATTTGGGTTCCGGGCCATCACGGCATAACTGGAAATGAGATCGCCGATGAACTTGCTAGGCAGGGATCTCAGACAGCATTCTCAGGACCAGAACCGTCGCGTCGCTGGGTCTGCCAGCGTCCTCAGTGAGGGCTTCAATCAACGATTGGATCTGTGAAGAGCACAACCGTAGATGGCATGCCTACATTGGATGCAGACAAACCAAGCGTATGCTCCCCAACGTTAGTAAGAAGACTGCAACATTTTTGCTAGCTCGTAGCAGAAAAGACTGTAGAAAGCTTATTGGCGTTGCCAACGGGCACTTCTCTTTTGCCAAGCATTTAAAGGTGTTAGGCTTAAGTGATACCACACTCTGTGAATCTTGTGGAGAAGATGAGGACACCGCAGAGCACTTCCTCTGTGAATGTCCTGCTTTTTCTCGCATGAGGTTACAGATACTCGGCGCAGACATGGTGAGAGCTGGTAACTTAGGCTCCTTATCATGGCAGCGTCTTTTGGCTTTTATCCGAACATCTGGAAAGCTATAAAAAATAGAAGGTTGCTATCTGGTAGTACAATGGACCGGTATTTAGGTCTGAGTGCTCCAGCTGGTATTTTAAAAACCTCCAACAGAAAACAAAAAAAAAATACTAACAATTACTTTAAAAACGTATTAGGCTCATATCAATGTTGAGCTTTTCCTTAAAATCTTCTTTTAGTTTTTTTAAATCAATTAAGTACATTTTTAAATATGTAAATAAGGCAGTGATTTGGCTATACTCGTATTTGCAGTACGGAATGTAAATGATAATGTACGAAATAGCACTATACTAGCATATACATCTTGAAAACGGTCAACGTGTATTGTACTTCATTGAAGAAAATGTTGTCCATAGAGCACTTGAGGCTCCAAAAACGACACTAACTGATTTTTTTTACATTGTGTCAAAACTCTGATATTTTTGGCCAATTTGCAAAAACATTGATACATTACTCATGTTCTACGTCATTTCACATACAACAAATCCGGTAAAAAATGGGAACCATGAAAACGAGGAAAACCACATCCTTCCATCACAGGAATATTCAAAGCTAAGACATTTTGGTGACTTTACACGGTACATCCAAAGCAACGTGAGTGCTTCTATTTACGTTTGTTATTGGTGAATGTTCCCGGACCAACGTCTTTTGCATTTCTGCGAACAGTTAATGGTCGAGTATTCAATACGCGAACAGTTAATGGTCGAGTATTCAATACATACCAAGATGTATGTCGTGAACTGCAATTGCTAGAAGACCATAACCATTGGGACCATTGCTGATGCCGCATTGACATCAAAGCCAAATAACATTCAATAACATTGGAATTATTTTCACGAAATGTTTTCCATCGCAAGCACAAACTTTGTGGAAAAAATATAAAAATTATATGACAGAAGACATATTGCAACGAATTAGACAAACAGATCAATACCAAAACATAGATTATACGCTAGAGATGTAATGTCGACAATTTGAAGTATTAGAAATAACTCCTTACCGGCTGGTGGGGGAAGTCAGTAATAAGTCAAATTGTTTATGGCTCGCTGTACTAGTAGCAAGTGAGTTTTTGTCAAATAAATATTCTTCTTTTATACTTATTAAATGCTTACGCGTAACTTTCAAATTAAAAGCAAAAACAAAAACAAAACAAATACTTTTTTATCGTTTTTATTTTTACTTTGTAAAATCTGTATGCATTTCTAGCGGTCAAACGCTCATCATCAGCAACACGACTAAAAACATACATCAAGTGTGGCTTTGTACAATGTTAATACATAAAAAATTCTAAGACGCTTCGTTCTCTCCATCCTCATCGTCATCATCAGTGTAGCGGGAAATTTTCAAAGGTTATGTATGAAAAAAGGTTTGCGAGACGAGCCCCCAAAAAAAGAACATGTGGAGAATGACATTGCACTAGCGGAACAACTCAGACTGTATGTTGCCCTTGTCTAGGTTCAGTGCGGTGTGGTCTCTGTGTATATACATACTTTCATATGCGTCCAGTTTTCGATCGTCAATAATGCTTTTGATAAGGCCCACCTCGCTTGTTGACAGTGGTAGGTGTTGTTGTTCTATTATGTGTGATGCAAATCCAGATTTCTTTGGTTAATTTTTAATTACGTATTGTTTGTGTTCTTCGTACCTCTTTCTTATTGAACGTTTGGTTTGACCATAATATTTTCTGTTGCAAACTCCACAAGAGATCTGATAAATCCCAGCTTTGTCCAAGGGTTCGGTTTTATCTTTTGGTGTGATAAGGTGGTTTTTTTTAATTTAAAAGGGTTTTAGTAATCAATTTGCATCTCGTGTCTGTGGAATGTTGTTTTTAAACCATTAGTTATGTTTGCAGCGAAAGTGATAGACACACGTTTAGGATCAGCTGTTTTGTCGATCTTTCTGTTTTGTTGGAATAATAGCCGCGTTTTATTATTGATCTGATCCGGATCAGATCATGGGTTTATTAGCGTTACAACAACAAAGCGAAATCCTGCTTTTTAGTTGGATCTATTTTTGTGATCTAAAAATTAGTTCTTCTATTTCACACAAGAGGAGACTTTCCATTGAAACGTTGGTATCATTTCCAATATTTCCAATAACAACAGTATTGCCACATGAGCATTTTTATCTGTTTGAAATGAAATATATTTTAGATAGATACCGAGAAACTTCACATTTATTCATTTTTGTATAATACATGACAAAATGAAAAAGTTTTACAAAACAAAACATATATTCGTGAAATTAATAAGAATTAGTGCAAAAAAATATATATTTGACAAAGTGGATGAATATCATTTTTCCCTAAAAAAAAGAACAAAAAATTAACCATTGAAAAAAAAGTTCGTAGGGCAACTCTGCAACTCTTTTGAAATGTCAGTTGAGAGAGCGAGTCTCTCACAGCTTCCAACTGGAAATATGATGATCTAAAGCTGTTTTATTATCGAGATCTGATCCGGATTGGATCATTGTGATAATAAAACGCGGCTAATGTTGATTGATTTGTGTTTGTTTGTTTACGTGCATGTTTTTTTAATTATGTTGTTGATAGTCTGTTCGCTGTAACCATTTACTTTTGCTGCTTGTTTTATATATTCGTGTTCTTTTATGTAATTAGTTAACGATAAAGGTATGCTTATCAACCGGTGTGCGAGGGAGTGAAACGCTGCTAGCTTGTGTTGGATTGGTACGTACGAATCACTGGGAATATATCGGAGAGTGCTTGTTGGCTTGTGATAAACTGCAACTTCAATCTTTGTTTGGTCTCGTTGTAATATGAGATCCAAAAAGGTTAGTTTTTGGTCATTTTCAACCTCACAAGTGAAATTGATTTCGGGGTATTGTTTGTTTAACATTTCCAACGTGGTGTTAAGATCACTCTTTTTAATAACTGCAAAAACGTCGTCGACATACCGATCCCAAATTTTTGGTAGCAAACTTTTTGACTTCAAATCAATTTCAAATTTTGACATAAAGATTTCGGCAATTAAGGGTGAAAGTGGATTTCCCATATTTGTGCCTGAATGGATAGGCTGGACGAATGCAATTTTCCATATGCTCGGAAAAATCCCAGCAGAATAGGAAAGATGGAAAAGTTTACGCAGTGGTTTTGCCAGCGTAGAAGAACACCTCTTCAGAATAACGGCGGGATACAATCTGGACCAGCGGATTTATGTATGTTGAGATCTTTAAGGACTCTCGCAGCCGAGCGAGTTCGAAAATATATCTGCTTCATCAAAGAATTTGCAGACTCGAGCTCAGTCAGACTCCAACGCGTTTGCATTGAATGATGTAGGAACTGCATTCTGACCTCTTGAAGTTGTCGTTCTCGATGGTGTCATGCTATTTGCACGGACTACTGCCTTTGGGCCACGTTTGTATGTAAAAGCGTGTGGTGACGCTGTTGACAGAAGTAGCAGCAGCCAGGTGAGGGGCAATCCTGCGTAAAATGCCCTGATGAAAGGCAGTTGTCGCAAAATCTCAGGCGTCGAGCAGTCTGTTTCCTTTCAGCTGTGTCCATGTTCAAGAACCTCTTACATTTCCTTATGGAATGCTGCTGCAGATTGCATGAACTGCACCTTCCCAACTCCCTAGCAAAAGTTGGCCGAACTGCTGGCCTACTTGCTGGCTTAGCAAACATCACCTTCGTGCTCTGAAAGCGAGAACGGTTGTGTTGGGCTCGTACCCTGCTGGTTTGCTCGATAAGGTTCCAATCTAATTCTCCAAAAAAACGAGACACACTAATGGTTTAATACATTTCAATTTTATTTGGATGCGTCTTATCCCGACGACGATCTATTCAAGAAGAAGGATACATTTTAGATAAAATGGCTGAGTGGTACATCCCGTAAAATTAATATCGATAACGACCTCTGGTAGTCAAAGCGAAAAACAATTCTTAAGGCACTCTTTTGGCTACTAACATAATGTCGAAATAATAATCTATTACATTTGACGCAAACATTGCCGGCCGCCTTGCAGCATTGGCTTAAAAATTTCAAATTTCTACCTTATGGCGTAATACATAATTATTTATAAGCCCACTCAGCTGACAATTTACAAAAATAACTTTAAATTTCAAGGCGACCATAGCATAGACCTGTGCGAATTCGTTCTTAAGTAAATATAAACAAAAAGGGTATAATTGTGTGAGTAAGGGATAATTAGCATATAGAGTTGTAATTCAAGTTCAAATAATGGAAGGAGAAGGAAAAAGCCTTTGTAGTTAACGTATAAATAGGAATTAAGTTCTTCATCTAAGAATTAGGCAATATACAAAGTTTCGTTACTTGTCGCTTTATGACACCGTTTTGAGTTCTAATATCAGCCACACGGACTCTTAGATCAGGTCCGGGATACATCTTTATTATTCTGCCCAGACGCCATTCATTTGGAAGTAGGTTTTCTTCCCTTATGACCACTAGATCATCAATAGCAATATTTCTTTGAGGAAACTTCCATTTGTAGCGTTTGTTAAGTTCTCTAAGATATTCTTCCTTCCAACGTGAACAAAACTGGTGATGCAATATCTTAACCTTTTCCCACCGATTCGAATATGACAGAGATGCATCATGAGGAGTTTGTTCAGGTGGAGCCAACAAGGGACCTCCTCGAAGGAAATGACCAGGCGTCAATGGAGGAATGTCATAAGAATTGTCGTTCATCGGTGAGATAGGCCGGGAGTTAAGACAGGCTTCAATCTTGGCCAATAGGGTTGAGAATTCTTCATAAGTAAACTTGTTGCTTCCAGCTACCTTTCTGAAATGAAGCTTAAAGCTCTTCACACCTGCCTCCCAGATTCCTCCCATGTGTGGAGCTCCTGGCGGAATAAATTTCCATTCTAAATTTTGCATCTTATATCTTTCAGATACTTCTGTTGAAAGCTCATTTATAAACTTTCGGAAATTTTGAGTTAAAATTCTATCAGCACCGACAAAGTTAGTGCCGTTGTCGGAAAATATAGTTTTAGGCATACCTCGCCTAGCAATAAATCTACTAAATGCAGCCAAAAAGGTTTGCGATGACAAATCACTGGTTGCTTCAAGGTGGATCGCTCGAGTTGCAAAACATATAAATAGACATACATACCCCTTTGAGAGACGGCAATTTCGGCCAAGGAAACTCTTAATTTCGAAGGGGCCTGCAAAGTCTACTCCCGTATTTGTGAACGGAAGAGAAATGGTTGTTCGCTCGGTAGGCAGAGCTGCCATGATTTGTTCTTGAGTTCTTTTTTTATTAATAACGCACGTTTTGCATTCCTTCCCTATGTATTTCTTAACTAAGGATTTGACCTTGGGTATGCAAAATTCGCATCGAATAATGCGAAGCACTAACAAATTGCCGCCATGCATAGAAAGTTCATGAGCAAACTTAACGAGAAGATAGGACAGGTGGGAACCATAGGGGAGTATTATTGGATACCTCTCACTGTAGGGCATATTAGCTAGTGCAAGTCTTCCATTGGAGCGCATAACACCATCATAGTCTATAAACGGATTCAGACACAATAATGAGCTTTTGCCTGAAACTGGTTTGTTACTCGAATTTTAATAACTACCTTTTTAGTATGAGAAACCTCTTCTTGAGTTAAGGCTTTCGAAGAATATACAAATTTGTCTGAATATCGACTCTTCCAACGGAAGAAGAATCTCAAAAAATAAGAAACTACATTTAACATCTTTGTCAAAGTGGAATATTTGTTTATTAATGTCTCGATATTATACGTTAGTTGAGTATGATATACTTTGATAGGTTTAGTTTCTAATATCGATTCGTCGGGTTTTTGAGTAATAGACTGAGGCCATGAAAGTTCACTTTGCTGCAACCAAGACGGGCCAGACCACCATAAACGGTTATCTCTGAGATCACTTGGACTGATACCTCTTGTAGATAAGTCAGCTGGGTTATCAGCTGACTTGACATGCCTCCATAGAATGTTAGGAACACAGCTTTGTATCTCGGAAACTCGGTTCCCTACAAATGTCTTCCAAGAATACGATGGTTTACTCAACCAGGCTAGTACAATTGAACTATCAGTCCAAAGCAGTGTATCCCTTACCGAACATTTGAGCTTGGTTATAATCTGTTGATACATTTTTGCCAACAAAACAGCACCGCAGAGTTCTAATCGGGGTAAAGAGATTTGCTTCACAGGAGCGACTTTACTTTTTGCACATAAAAGGTGAGAGATCCAGTCACTTTCGTTGACTTGTATGCGAATATAAAAGGAAGAAGCATAAGCCCGTTCAGATGCGTCACAGAAGCCGTGAAGTTGAAAATAGGCGGTGGGCGAATACTGAATCCAACGAGGGATTTCAATTTCCTTAATATCAGAGAGACTTGAAAAAAATGATTGCCAGCGGTGACACGTCAGGGGTTTAAGGGAGAGTCCCACGACGTCCCATCACGCCAGATTTGTTGCATTATCATCTTTGCAGTGATAATAAAATTGGTGCTAACCATCCTGCAGGATCGAACAATCTTGCGATTACTGAAAGAACAGCTCTCTTCGTCAGTTTATGATCATCGGCTTGGGTTTCGAAACGAAATTGGAAAGTATCCATTTTGGCATTCCAACGAATGCCTAGGGTCTTAGACACACTTTTGTCTTCGAGTTTTAAAAAATCTTCATCGTAGAGATGCTGCAATGGTATGTTTTTAAGTAAATCTAGACAATTAGAGGTCCATTTTCTAAGGGAGAATTTCGCTGAGTATAATACCTCTATTAGCTCCGACTGTTTACGTAAGGCAGTTTCTAAATCGTGAGCGCCACAGAAGAAGTCATCGACATATCTTTCATCCAAAAGACATTCATATGCAAGAGGAGAGCTTCGTTTTATGGTTTCAGCTAGTTCTAAGAGCGAACGAATGGCTAGATAGGGAGCACAGTTAACTCCAAAGGTAACTGTTAGTAATTCATGATCCTGATTCTTATACAAAATTCGTTGGTATGGGGTGTGTTCTGGCTGCACTAAAATTTGTCTGTACATCTTCTCAATGTCAGAATTGAAAACAAATTTGAAAAACCGCCATCTTAAAATTAAAATTGTAAGATCGGTTTGTAGAGGTGGGCCGGTATGCAACACGTCATTAAGGCTAATGCCATTGCTTGATTTGTTCGATGCGTTGAAAACTACCCTTACTTTCGTGGTGGTACTACTTGGTTTAACAACTGCATGGTGCGGTAAATAGTATGAAATTATTTGATTCATTTGATTGGTTTCTATTGGAGGGACTAGCTTCATGTGTCCAAGCGCTGCATATTCTTCTAAAACATGATCATAAGTTTCACGAAGATCAGGTTTCCTTTCTAAGGATTTTTCAAGTCTGTTATACTGCTTTAAAGCTATATCTCTCGAGCTGCCTAAGATAGGAGGAAAGGATTTAAATGGAAGACATACTGTGAATCGCCCATTTGTGTCTCTTATAGTTGTGGCGTTAAAGAGTTGTTCACAATGCAGATCGTCTTCAGACATTTGAATTGACACTGAGAAATTTTCAACTTCCCAAAATTTAGCAATTTGTTGATCTAATGAAGATTCATCAAAGGGTGACAATCTAGTAGAAAAATTCTTTACTGTTTGTCGTGGTAAAGGACCTGATAACACCCAGCCAAAAATGGTGTCTTGTGCTACAAGTGAGCCAAATACGTTGTATTTTAGACCTTCCTTTACAATGGCAGGATAGACATCCATCCCAATGACAAGATCAATCTTTGAACTTTCAAAGAAACGAGGATCGGCCAGGCATAGTCCGATGGATTCTGAGACCTCACTTTGAAGTATCGAACAGGAGGGCAAGTAACCGGTAAGTCGTTTCAAAACTATTGCATTTGCACTGATAGTGTAAGAAGGAATATGCTTTGATCCAATGCACAATGCACATAACTTGGATGCTGTTCCTGTTACAACTGAGTTCATTCCGGAAATCTGTGCACTGATTGGCTTAACAGGAAGTTGTAATCTTCTCTGGGCATCTTCTAAGATCAGAGTAACTTCCGACCCTGTATCTAGAAATGCACGTAGAGTAAACTTATCTCCACGGTGGTGGATATCAATAAGAGCAGTGGCTAAGATAATTCGTCTGTTGTTGCTAGAAAAGTAAGATTGAACGTTGACTTGATTTGACTCATAAGTGGACTGTATGGTAGGAAATTGAGATGTGGAAGGTGAATGAAATTGACCTATCTGCTCTTTAGACGTAGTCGAAGGCTGAAACTGAGGCTGCCCGGAAGACGATACATGCAAGAGGGTATGGTGTCTTTGTTTGCAATGGCTACATGTATAGATGCTTTTGCAATCCTTGATTGAGTGAGTATGCGCTAAGCAATTCGAACAATATTTAAACAATTCAACCTTTGCGATTCTATCTTGAATAGATAATTGAAGAAATTTAGGACATAATCGAAGAGGGTGTGCGTTTTTACACAATTTACAGCAAATAGAATTTGATTTTGAATGAAACGCCTTATGGTTCTGAAACTTGTTGTCTGAAACTTGTCTTTTAAAAGTAGATGGAGAATTCTGTTGTTTGAATGAGTGTACTTTAGTTTTGGAAATGAATTTTATATCGCTCACGGTTTCAAGAACTCGGTACCTATTTGTCAAAAACTGATCCATGTCGTTCCACAAGGGAAGATCCTTCGGGCTTTTTATGGATTGCTCCCATAACGAGAGCGTAGTTTCGGGTAAATGATTAGAGCACAAATAGATGAGAATAGGATCCCAGGTGTCAGTTGACACATCATGCACTTTAAGAATCGACAAATCGTCGCGTTGTAAATCCTTAATCCCTTTACCAGATTCCTGTGAAACCGTGGATAAATTGAAAAGTTTCTTAAGTTGGTTGTTAATCAAAATTCTTCTGTTTTCATATTCGTCTGATAATGCTTTCCAAGCAAGTTCAAAATTATTGTCGGTTAAAGGAAACTTAGAAACGATATTATTTGCATCGCCTTTAGTTTTTGCGCGGAGATGAAAAAGTTTTTGGACCGCACATAGTTTGGGATGCTTGATATAAACAGCCGTGAACATATCTCGGAATGAAGGCCATGTTAAATAGTCACCATAGAATAGTTCAGTATCACATGGTGGAACCTTTATGGACTGCGAAGCTTGAGGTTTATGATCTGGGAGTGTCAAATCTGCAAGAGGGGTTTCTACTGATGCTGAACCGTTCAGAAAATTATCTGATTCTATAAGAATAAGTTTTTTTGAGGTATGAATAATTTTTGCTAGGCAATTTATATATGTATCAGCAGACGATCTATACTTCGCTTTGCAAGATTCAATTTCATCCCTTTCTAATGATGCTTCGTCACTCATACAATTCGAATAAGATAGTTTAGCCACCTCAAACAAATCCATTAATTGCCTTTTACTTTGCTTTAAAGAACTTACTGTTTTGTCTACAATGGGAATTTCATCAAAATTAGCATTAAAATCTACGAGCTGGTCAGCCGCCATTACAAATTCTTTAAACTTAGACATCTTGATATATTTTTTTTTTTTGACTTAGAATGTGAAAATTCACTTACTGGTTTAAAGAAAAAGAAAACTTACCAACAAGAACCACGTGTGATGGCTTATGTAATAGATATCTAGAATTTTATAAAAACGTATCCTTAACCCGGTTCTGGAATGAGTTTTTAGGGAAATGTAACTTAACTTTGCATAGATGCACTTTAACCACGTTTTCTTTCGTTTAAAAAGGCCTTAAACCGAGGATATATATATATGATAATGCTTTTTTCAAATCTCGGTCTTCATATTATTTGAACTTAAATTGACACATTCTAGGGATATTGAACACGAGAACTTATTTAATTTTTCCTTTTTTTTTCTTTTTTTTTACTAATTCTATTCAGTATAGTATTAACTAAATATATATATATACAACGTATCGCACTGATCTTAAGAGCTATGTACGCACCTGAATTACATTTAAGACTGACGAAATGATTCTTTTGGTATAGTAGCGGTTGTTTTAATAATCAGTGTGAAGTGAGCTGAATTGATGAGAGGCTCAGCTGTGTACGGTAGTGATGACTTCTTTAACGGATTTTTAGCTTGATGAGATGGAGCACAAGTTGTCTCTGATGATAACGGGTCAAACGGTTGGTCTCTGCTTCTTCTCAGTACTGCAAATTTTATGACGTATGTCGAGAGCTTATGGTGATGGATTCTATTGTTTGATTGTACAGCAAATTTGATGACGTACGTTGATGGATTCTTGCTCTTGAATGTATATGAATGTATGTGTGAGTCAGGTTGATCTCGATTACTGGTGCAATGATTATGAAGTGTGTCTGATGATATGGTATATTGATTTTTGTATGTTGATAGACGATGATTAATAGATTGCTTTATCGACTTTCTTTGCAATTGGGGATTAGTGGTGATTGGAAAGTTAAGCGATCGTTTCTGCCAAGATGTTTCTTAAACAGAAGACTCCTTTTTTTCATGCTTCGTTGATCCTTGCAGATTTGATCAGATTTGTGGATCAGGTTGTGGCTTTCTTGGATGATTGGATGATCTTATGATTTCGGATGATTAACCGGTTCGTATGGATCAAATGTTGGGCTCGTACCCTGCTGGTTTGCTCGATAAGGTTCCAATCTAATTCTCCAAAAAAACGAGACACACTAATGGTTTAATACAATTCAATTTTATTTGGATGCGTCTTATCCCGACGACGATCTATTCAAGAAAAAGGATACATTTTAGATAAAATGGCTGAGTGGTACATCCCGTAAAATTAATATCGATAACGACCTCTGGTAGTCAAAGCAAAAAACAATTCTTAAGGCACTCTTTTGGCTACAAACATACAGGGTTATCGGGAACTTTTTTTCCCATGGATTTTTTCCCAAATTCGAAAAATCGGTATCGGAAACTTTTCGAAATTGGGAAAAAAATTTCTAGGGAAAAATACCTATCGGGAACTCATTTATTATGGGAAATATTGTGTTTTTCCAGTATGAATATTTCTCCATTATTTAGTTGTCGGAATTTGAAAACGGAGCAAACAATGTAAGCAATTCTCAGCAAAATAATAATAAAAGTATATGTACATAAATAAAAATTTATTTTTAAAGGTCGAATTCATCAAATAATAAACAAATTCAAGTTCTAATTAGCTTTATGGAAAGAAACCGAGATATCGCCAATGGGTTCACAAATCGGCCAAAGGAAGGGGTGATAAAATTTTGGAAAGAAGTGGAAAAAGAACTAAATAGTTTGGGTCCGCCAACAAAATCTATTTCTGATTGGAAAAAAGTAGGTGATAAAATTGATTACACGATGTTTTTTTAAACAGAAACTATTTAGGTATGGCTTGATAAAAAAAAATACGTTAGGAAGAAACTATCTGAAAACGTAAGACAAAAAAATGCAACTGGTGGAGGCCCAAACAAGGAATATAAATTTACTGCATTGGAGGAAACTATTATACGAATTTGTGCCTTAGAAGAATCAGCTGAAGGATGTCCAGATGCTTTAACTTTTGGCCTTCCTTCGTGTAGTAGAAAGAGAAAGGCAGACGGCAACCGTATTCAAATCATCGACAGTGGTTATTGTCTGAATTCACTATCAGTTAACCGTGCTATTGAGGTGCCAGCAGACAAATCCTTTGACGAGAATATTTTGTATGAAGTGATGATAGATTCAACTGCACCGGAGGAGGGAATCGCTGAAAAGGATAATTCTCAAATGAATGTTGAAAGAACTCCAACCCCTCGTCTTACAAAGAAACCACAAAAAGGAGAAGAAAAGAATTAAAGAAGAACGTCGCAAACCTTGACATAGATAATTATTATTATTATTATTATTATTTATTTACTTATAATTAAAATTATGAAGTAAATATGGTTTATATATATATGAGCCTAGCTGCTAAGGCTTTCAGCTCTAAAATAAGAAGAGAAAGTGAGAAAAGAAAGGTGATTTAGAATAGGAAAAAGAACATAGCTTATATAGGGAGATTTCTGTTATTAAAAAAATTGAAAATCTGTGAAACATTGTTGTAATTGAAGACGTTGAGTATTGTATATGCTGTCTGGTTGCTGGGAATTAAGTTGTTGAATTGTTGTGAGATAATGCATGTAGATTGGCCAAGCAGGTGAGGAAGGTTAAGGGTGCTTCCACAGGTCGGGCACATCTGTGGATTTTCTCTTCTTAGGATGTGCTGGTGGGTGGTTGTAGTGTGTCCTAATCTTAGGCGAGTAAAGGTGGTGTTGATTGTTTTTGACGTTGTAGAAGGGTAGATCGGGGGGATGCGGCTTGGATTGATTGAGAAGTAATGGCCTGTGCTGTTATTCCATTCCTCCAGTCGCTTTTTTTTGATTAAGGCGTCAATAAGCTTTTGCAGGTCTGCTTTGGAGTAGGCGTTAATTAGCTTGACGGGGGATTTGCTTGCAAGTTTTGCTTCTTGGTCGGCAAATTCGTTTCCTTGTATCCCAGAATGACTAGGAACCCACATAAGCTTAAAGTGGTTTTGTTTTGCAATAAGCAGATCTCTTATTTTGTTAATAATGTTTGAGTTGTGGTTCGGGTTGACGACTGCCTTAAGAACTGATAGACTGTCGGAGCATATTAGAGTTTTTGTTGAAAGTTGAGCAGCTTTGACATAGATAAATTAAATTAGTGTAAATAAAGATAGTCCAAGAAAAAATAACTCACAAGTAAGACGTTTAAACTGAAATATCCTTTTCTATTATAATACAAGTGTTTGTTCGTTGTTGGCGCAATAATTTTAACGTGAGTGCCGTCTATGCAGCCCACTACCCCAGGTATTTTATGTTTCTCGTAAAAGTTTAAAATTGTTTTTCTCTTTTCTTCGTCGCTAAGTTGCATTTGGATAAATATGGGGCATATTTTGGTCTCGAAAAAACTTAACACACTTGTCAGAACTTCCGAAAAAGAAGATTGGGCCAGCCCAACCTCATGATCTTTGCCTACACCAGTTTGGTATCCACCTTCGGCAAAAAAGCGCAAGCATGCACTGAGCTTGACGATAGGAGGAATAGCTATCGGTTTTTTTGTGGGGGGCATCATATCGAGCAAATTTTTGAACAATGGTTTGTTCACTCTATAATAGTGGTGGAATCTTTGAAAAGAAAGTAATAAAATATTGTTTTTGTATCAGTAATTATTTTTACTTACAGTGACGGTGGTAGTTCTAGAGGATTTGAATGGTCTCGTAAGCTTCGCCTAGTAATCTTTTGTTCATTTCTTTGCTCATGTTGCATTTCATCCATTAATAATAAAAAAGTTATTCTCTGCATTGTTACAACTTTTCAGAATCAGCACAAAAACCAACAAATATATTTTTTCACTACACTTTAATAAACAACGAATGCATTTGACAACTACGAGTATGTTCGAAAATTAGTTTGCTATTTTCATGTTGGCAAAACTTGTTCCCATGGGAAAAAAAATCCGCGGGGAATTCCCGATAGTAGGAACTTGTTCCCGGGAAGGGAAACATTTTTTGGGAAAAATATTTCCCAAGAAATTCCCGATAAGGCTGATAATGTCGAAATAATAATCTATTACATTTGACGCAAACAGTTACCGTGTGATATTGCACCCATAGCCCCTTGATTGTTATTCTCGAAAGATTGTTGCGATCTACGCCCTATGGTTGGGTTTGAAGTGGACTGTAATTGTGATTTCATGTTCCCCGGAGAACTTTGATCGAAATGCAGTAGAGAGTGATGCTTTCCCTTACAATGAAAGCATGTACTGTCACTCTGGCAACTTGTTACCAAGTGATTGAAAGCTTAGCAGTTGTAGCAATTTTTTAATTTGCGAACCGTGTTTCGCCTTTGAACAATGCTCATTTTTAAAAATTCTGGGCATGTACGCAATGAATGAGCTCCTGGACATACTTTGCACTGTGAACTTACTTTAACATGATGTGCCCTAACAGGTGTAGTTTTGCTTGAAGCTAGGTTATTAGTTATTGTGCTCTTTGAAATGGTGTTTCTTTTTTGCATGTCGGAAACATTTTCCTAGACGCGGTGCCTACTTGTCAGAAAATTATTCATTTGATCCCATGATTGGATTTCTGTTGGGTTTCCTAAAGATTCTTCCCAAAGAGATATTGTTTGAGCTGGAAGACGACTCGCGCACACATATGTAATCAACGCATCTAATTTTTTCACGTCAATCTTGTATGACTCTAACGCTAAAACAGCTTCATTGAGATTGCTTTGCAATTCCTTGATAGCGGTTGCAGATTCAACTGCGACGCCTTGAGGTCATCATCGAATTTATTATACGTATCTTTCACGTTTGTCCATAGTTCCTGAAGTTCGACTTTATACATTCAAAACCGATTGTGAAATCCCTTTAATGGGTTTTTCCTTAAAATTCCCGTGAGAATCTACCATGGCATCACATGCCAAAATTAAATTCTTCAAACTCCGCCCTAATTGTCACTTAGACATTTTTATCTTAAAATAAAACGCCTCCGCGTGTTATCTTTTACCGTTTATATATGTATAGCTTCCAACAACAGAAAAAAAACTGTCTCAATTTTTACCGTTTCGATATTTAATATCTTTAAAAAACGTCCCGATTGCACCGTTTCTATATATATATATATATGTATATTTGAAATTGATAACTTATCTACTCACTTATTTTAATACAAATGGAAAATATTGCATGTAGTTACCTATACAACTCCAAAATTTACGATGGTGGCAATGCTGATGATTCTGACGACGATGATGGTGCTGACTTTCGATGATTTTACGACGATGATGGTGCTAAATGATATAGCTGTCGATGGCTTGACGACGATGATGTTGCTGAATGTCGATGACGATGGCTTCACAATATGGTGAGGGCGACACGCGCGCCGTGACGAAATGTATGTGGCGTCGTGCTGTCCCTGTGACGAGCACTTACGCAATGGCTAGGTGACTAGCTGTCTCTTTATTGAGTACTGTGGTTGGTTACGTCGTGCTTTTGTGAAGCACCTTGTCGCACAATCGCTTTCTTTAAAACGTGATTTATCGTTTGGCATAAAATTTTTTGGTATCGCCTTTTGCGAAAAACCCAAACGCCACGACGAGAAAAATAACCAATCGACTTCTACACTTGAAGCGATGATGTTCACAGTTATTTTATTTTGAACGTGGCTTCTTGTTTGCCACCGAATTATACACGACCACGACTTTTGTTTTTACTTTAATTTTCGCAATTACAATCCGGCTCGAAGGACCAAATGAAAGAGCGAATTGTCGATGGCGGATATTCTTGACAAAAATTGGCTGGCCTGTCAAATGGAACGGGTGGAAACAAAACATGGGTGCGTTCGCGCATTAAACTTATTAAGTTGCATGCACATTTGGGTTTGTTTTTTCCCGTCAACCGGCCGCCTCGTATTATGATTTCAACATTACCGCCCGCCTTGCAACCTCGCTTGCAAAAAAATGTGACCGATCCAGCCGTCATCCTGCCGAAGCCTTTATTATTATTTTTATGAGCTGAAGTTGAAAATTAGTAAGTTATTCATACAAGTAGTAAGATTATGTGAGAAAAATATTTAAAGGTACTGAATACAACAATTTTCCATTTGATTAAAATTCACTCTATATATGAGCCAAATATGCTCGGTAATTTAGTAATTTTATGAAACTAATTAAAACCAATGGCAAGCGTGTTATTGGATACTATTCGCGCATATTTTCCTTTTGAAATACGCTTTCAATAATCGAATTAAAATGAGAAAAAATGGGTTCGGTTTACTTCTGCGGTAGGAGAACGCAAATTTTAACAATTGAACGCTTGACGATTCCATTTACCGTCCTTACTTCGGCTACACGGATTTTGTTATCGGGTCCCACGAACACGTTGATGACTCGCCCAAGGCGCCACTCGTTGGGAGGCAAATTTTCATTTTAAATGACAACCACGTCGTTAATTTGCATATCTCTTTTAGGATACTTCCATTTATAACGTTTGTGAAGTTCCTTTAAATACTCTTCCTTCCATCGAGCACTTAATTGATGATGTAGGATTTGTAGTTTTCTCCACCTATTTCGAATACTTAGCGACTCATCAATGTATGCTGGTTCTGTCAAACCTACTAGCAACCCACCCGTGAGGAAGTGACCCGGAGTCAAGGGGACGATATCTGAAGCATTTTCAGTCATAGTTGCCAATGGACGTGAGTTGAGCGTACACTCGATTCGAGACAGCAGGGTTGAGAATTTTTCGAAGGTAAATTTTTCACTGCCCGCAATATTTCGGAAATGCGGTTTAAAGCTTTTTACTCCCGCTTCCCACAAACCACCCATATGGGGAGAACCGGGAGGAATGAAATTCCATTTTAATTGCAAAAGTTATGAGCTGCTGCTGTGGGACAACGGATAAGCGATTTATGAAAATCTGAGAGCAACACCTTGGGAGGACCCACGAAATTAGTTCCATTATCGGTAAACATCTGCAACGGAGCTCCACGTCGACAAACGAATTGCGTGAATGATGCGAGAAACGCTTGCGTCGTCAGTTCACTCACCAATTCTAAGTGTATTGCCCGTGCCCACACGAAAATGCCTAGATAGCCTCTGTCCAAACGACATTGTCGACCATAATACGTCTTAATGAGGAAAGGTCCGGAAAATCCACACCCGTGTTCGTGAAAGGCCGACTCAACCTGTGGTAGCGCACCCATTAATTGCGTTTGCCCGTGATGCTTGTACCGAGTACATACTGGGCACTGGCGAATACACTTTTTCACCAAATTTTTGACTTGTGGTATCCAATATTCGGCTCTGATCATGCGCATCATGAGTTGAATTTCGCCATGTACTGAAATCTCATGTACATATTGAATATACCGCTGAATAAAAAGGCATTGTGAAGGAAGCAATATGAGAAATTTTTCGTTACATGATAAAGTCGGCGACCGTTTACACGCATGATATCCTTTTTATCAATAAATGGATTGAATTTTCCCAGCCAACTTTTTGGTGCTAATTGCTTACTCAATAATACGTCGTTATATTCCCTTTCAAAATACTTCCTTTGAGTCAGCACAATGAATTTTTCCTTCGCCCCGACAATTTCGTGGTAGGATAATTCTGACTGTGAATACCGTTTCTTTCCATAAGTCTTCATGAACTGACAAAACCTCTCAACGTATGCAAGCACACACACCGCTTTATGCCACTTGGAGAATTTGGCTAAGTCACTCTCAAAATCCCGAATGATTTGATTGTTGAATGACGAATTCCGATTTCGCTTCTATAATGGGTTCCTCAATCGTTTCGCCCTTCGCATAAGGCCATGTCGACTGAGATTCCCGCAACCACGCGGATCCATTCCACCACAAAGAATGGTGTTTTAAATCCTCCGGGGATATTCCTCTTGTGGCTATATCCGCGGGATTTTCTTCTGATATCACATGACACCAATTAGTCACCTCTGTGTTTTTTAAGATTTCCGCTGTGCAGTTTGCCATAAAGGTTTTCCATGAGCTTGAATGTTTTTGCAGCCACGCTAGCACAATAGTGGAATCTGTCCACAGATGGACCGTTGACATGTTTTCAATTCGAAGGGAAGTTGAAGCTAAATGTACCATTTTCGACAGAAGAACGGCACCCTGTAACTCTAGCCTTGGCAGCGATATCGTGTTTACCGGGGCAATCTTAGATTTTGCCTATAACAAATGAGATGTGACCTTTTCTTGATGTACCCGTTAATAAATGCAGGCAGCGTAAGCATTTTCCGACGCGTTACAGAACCCATGATCTGTGAGACCGCATCTGGAGTGTATTCTACCCATCGCATCGTGGAATACATATGCTTGCGTCTCCTGGCAAACGATTCGCAAATACTTCCCATCTTTGTTTGGTGCTGGGGAGCAGTTCCCCATCCCAATCTGTCTTGTTCTTCCAGATTTGCTGCATCAAATTTTTTGCTACGATCACAATAGGGGCCAACCATCCTACTGGATCATACAATTTATTGATACCTAAAAGCGCTGAGCGCTTAATAGCGGGTTTTGCCTGTGCAACCGATTGCACTGAATGCCGAGCGTTTTCACAGAGTTTTTGTCATCGAACTTTAAAAAATCTTCGTTAAGAAGTGAATTTTTTGGTAGAAATTCTAGCAACTCCTTCGCATTTGCCGTCCATTTTCTTAGGTTGAAACCAGCTGATTGTAACACCTCAACTAATTCTGCTTGAGCTTTCAATGCTGTGGAAATGTCGTGAGCCCCTGAAAAACATCACCTACAAACAATTCTCTCAATAGCATGTTCGATGCTAGATAATGGGAACCTTTAACTTCTTTGGCTAAATGCAGTGTGCTTATTGCTAAATACGGAGAGCTAGAATCACGAAATGTTATCGTTACCATTTCAAAAACGTTTAAAGGATCCTATGGATTTTCACGAAATAAAATTTTCTGAAAGGGAGTTCGATCAGAATGAATTTTGATTTGGCGATACATCTTCTCGATGTCGCTATTGAACACGTATTTGAAGAGTCTCCAATTCAACAGTAAGAGCGTTATATCTGTCTGCAGAGCGGGACCAGAATAAAGATCATCATTCAAACTCATCCCGCTTGAAGAGGCAAATGATACTATGATACTATTGATTGAATACAACGCGTACCTTTGTAGTAAGGCTTTCGGGTTTGATCACTGCGTGATGAGGCATATAAGGATGATCCCTTTTCAACGAATTTGTCCGAAAAATCACTGGGCTTCATATGCCCCAGATCAATATATTCGGATAACACTGAAATATCTTCGTTTTTCAACACGAGATTACCCAAAAGCCGCTTTTCATTTCGCTGAATTTGTCGCTCCGCATTGGCATATGATGCCACTACATTTGGATTTTTAACGAACTCTTCTGTGAATGGTAGCCGCACTACGTAACGACCCGTGTCGTCTCGATAAGTGGTTTCCTTAAAAAGATCCGTACAATACTGCTCTGCTGCTGTCAACACTCGAGTTTGAGGAAGCTCTTCCAATTGCAAAAATTTTTTGAATGTCATTTAAAGTTACTTCATTAAAAAACGAAAGTGATCTTGAACACTGGGAAACTAATTGTGAATTTGAATTTTCCAAAGGGCCAAGTAACACCCATCCAAATACTGTTTTGAGCCATAATCTTCTGAAACACATTGGGTTTTAAGCCTTCCTTAATTATAAATGGATATAAATCTGCACCGATCAATAAATCGATTTTCGAACATCTATTAAAACATGGGTCAGCTAACGGGAAATCAAACTTTCCTTGAAACTCTCCCAAGTCTATTGATACCGAAGGCTGCTTGTCTGCAACCGTTTTGAGAACAAGTGCTTCAGCGAAAAGAGAACTCAGAGTCGTGTCTCGATTTTAACATGAATGAGCAAATTTTAGAGGGCGTTGCCGTTACCGAAGAATTAACGCCTGCAACCGATGCTCTCACCGATCGTGTGGGCAACTTTAACCTCTTCTGAACTTTTTCAGATATGAATGATATTTCCGACCCCGGATCGATAAGTGCCCGCCACTCAAAATCAGTATGATTTTGCCATATTCGAATTCTCGCTGTAGCTAACTGAGCTGTTCGTTGAGTCTTCGCGAAGTATGCATTGGCAAAAACATTTTGATTATCGGTAGGAATTGACCATTCGACATTTGTGTTACCGTGTGATATTGCACCCATAGCCCCTTGATTGTTATTCTCGAAAGATTGTTGCGATCTACGCCCTATGGTTGGGTTTGAAGTGGACTGTAATTGTGATTTCATGTTCCCCGGAGAACTTTGATCGAAATGCAGTAGAGAGTGATGCTTTCCCTTACAATGAAAGCATGTACTGTCACTCTGGCAACTTGTTACCAAGTGATTGAAAGCTTAGCAGTTGTAGCAATTTTTTAATTTGCGAACCGTGTTTCGCCTTTGAACAATGCTCATTTTTAAAAATTCTGGGCATGTACGCAATGAATGAGCTCCTGGACATACTTTGCACTGTGAACTTACTTTAACATGATGTGCCCTAACAGGTGTAGTTTTGCTTGAAGCTTGGTTATTAGTTATTGTGCTCTTTGAAATGGTGTTTCTTTTTTGCATGTCGGAATCATTTTCCTAGACGCGGTGCCTACTTGTCAGAAAATTATTCATTTGATCCCATGATTGGATTTCTGTTGGGTTTCCTAAAGATTCTTCCCAAAGAGATATTGTTTGAGCTGGAAGACGACTCGCGCACACATATGTAATCAACGCATCTAATTTTTTCACGTCAATCTTGTATGACTCTAACGCTAAAACAGCTTCATTGAGATTGCTTTGCAATTCCTTGATAGCGGTTGCAGATTCAACTGCGACGCCTTGAGGTCATCATCGAATTTATTATACGTATCTTTCACGTTTGTCCATAGTTCCTGAAGTTCGACTTTATACATTCAAAACCGATTGTGAAATCCCTTTAATGGGTTTTTCCTTAAAATTCCCGTGAGAATCTACCATGGCATCACATGCCAAAATTAAATTCTTCAAACTCCGCCCTAATTGTCACTTAGACATTTTTATCTTAAAATAAAACGCCTCCGCGTGTTATCTTTTACCGTTTATATATGTATAGCTTCCAACAACAGAAAAAAAACTGTCTCAATTTTTACCGTTTCGATATTTAATGTCTTTAAAAAACGTCCCGATTGCACCGTTTCTATATATATATATATGTATATTTGAAATTGATAACTTATCTACTCACTTATTTTAATACAAATGGAAAATATTGCATGTAGTTACCTATACAACTCCAAAATTTACGATGGTGGCAATGCTGATGATTCTGACGACGATGATGGTGCTGACTTTCGATGATTTTACGACGATGATGGTGCTAAATGATATAGCTGTCGATGGCTTGACGACGATGATGTTGCTGAATGTCGATGACGATGGCTTCACAATATGGTGAGGGCGACACGCGCGCCGTGACGAAATGTATGTGGCGTCGTGCTGTCCCTGTGACGAGCACTTACGCAATGGCTAGGTGACTAGCTGTCTCTTTATTGAGTGCTGTGGTTGGTTACGTCGTGCTTTTGTGAAGCACCTTGTCGCACAATCGCTTTCTTTAAAACGTGATTTATCGTTTGGCATAAAATTTTTTGGTATCGCCTTTTGCGAAAAACCCAAACGCCACGACGAGAAAAATAACCAATCGACTTCTACACTTGAAGCGATGATGTTCACAGTTATTTTATTTTGAACGTGGCTTCTTGTTTGCCACCGAATTATACACGACCACGACTTTTGTTTTTACTTTAATTTTCGCAATTACAATCCGGCTCGAAGGACCAAATGAAAGAGCGAATTGTCGATGGCGGATATTCTTGACAAAAATTGGCTGGCCTGTCAAATGGAACGGGTGGAAACAAAACATGGGTGCGTTCGCGCATTAAACTTATTAAGTTGCATGCACATTTGGGTTTGTTTTTTCCCGTCAACCGGCCGCCTCGTATTATGATTTCAACATTACCGCCCGCCTTGCAACCTCGCTTGCAAAAAAATGTGACCGATCCAGCCGTCATCCTGCCGAAGCCTTTATTATTATTTTTATGAGCTGAAGTTGAAAATTAGTAAGTTATTCATACAAGTAGTAAGATTATGTGAGAAAAATATTTAAAGGTACTGAATACAACAATTTTCCATTTGATTAAAATTCACTCTATATATGAGCCAAATATGCTCGGTAATTTAGTAATTTTATGAAACTAATTAAAACCAATGGCAAGCGTGTTATTGGATACTATTCGCGCATATTTTCCTTTTGAAATACGCTTTCAATAATCGAATTAAAATGAGAAAAAATGGGTTCGGTTTACTTCTGCGGTAGGAGAACGCAAATTTTAACAATTGAACGCTTGACGATTCCATTTACCGTCCTTACTTCGGCTACACGGATTTTGTTATCGGGTCCCACGAACACGTTGATGACTCGCCCAAGGCGCCACTCGTTGGGAGGCAAATTTTCATTTTAAATGACAACCACGTCGTTAATTTGCATATCTCTTTTAGGATACTTCCATTTATAACGTTTGTGAAGTTCCTTTAAATACTCTTCCTTCCATCGAGCACTTAATTGATGATGTAGGATTTGTAGTTTTCTCCACCTATTTCGAATACTTAGCGACTCATCAATGTATGCTGGTTCTGTCAAACCTACTAGCAACCCACCCGTGAGGAAGTGACCCGGAGTCAAGGGGACGATATCTGAAGCATTTTCAGTCATAGTTGCCAATGGACGTGAGTTGAGCGTACACTCGATTCGAGACAGCAGGGTTGAGAATTTTTCGAAGGTAAATTTTTCACTGCCCGCAATATTTCGGAAATGCGGTTTAAAGCTTTTTACTCCCGCTTCCCACAAACCACCCATATGGGGAGAACCGGGAGGAATGAAATTCCATTTTAATTGCAAAAGTTATGAGCTGCTGCTGTGGGACAACGGATAAGCGATTTATGAAAATCTGAGAGCAACACCTTGGGAGGACCCACGAAATTAGTTCCATTATCGGTAAACATCTGCAACGGAGCTCCACGTCGACAAACGAAATGCGTGAATGATGCGAGAAACGCTTGCGTCGTCAGTTCACTCACCAATTCTAAGTGTATTGCCCGTGCCCACACGAAAATGCCTAGATAGCCTCTGTCCAAACGACATTGTCGACCATAATACGTCTTAATGAGGAAAGGTCCGGAAAATCCACACCCGTGTTCGTGAAAGGCCGACTCAACCTGTGGTAGCGCACCCATTAATTGCGTTTGCCCGTGATGCTTGTACCGAGTACATACTGGGCACTGGCGAATACACTTTTTCACCAAATTTTTGACTTGTGGTATCCAATATTCGGCTCTGATCATGCGCATCATGAGTTGAATTTCGCCATGTACTGAAATCTCATGTACATATTGAATATACCGCTGAATAAAAAGGCATTGTGAAGGAAGCAATATGAGAAATTTTTCGTTACATGATAAAGTCGGCGACCGTTTACACGCATGATATCCTTTTTATCAATAAATGGATTGAATTTTCCCAGCCAACTTTTTGGTGCTAATTGCTTACTCAATAATACGTCGTTATATTCCCTTTCAAAATACTTCCTTTGAGTCAGCACAATGAATTTTTCCTTCGCCCCGACAATTTCGTGGTAGGATAATTCTGACTGTGAATACCGTTTCTTTCCATAAGTCTTCATGAACTGACAAAACCTCTCAACGTATGCAAGCACACACACCGCTTTATGCCACTTGGAGAATTTGGCTAAGTCACTCTCAAAATCCCGAATGATTTGATTGTTGAATGACGAATGTATCACTTCGTTAGTGAAGGTTTTATCCGATTTCGCTTCTATAATGGGTTCCTCAATCGTTTCGCCCTTCGCATAAGGCCATGTCGACTGAGATTCCCGCAACCACGCGGATCCATTCCACCACAAAGAATGGTGTTTTAAATCCTCCGGGGATATTCCTCTTGTGGCTATATCCGCGGGATTTTCTTCTGATATCACATGACACCAATTAGTCACCTCTGTGTTTTTTAAGATTTCCGCTGTGCAGTTTGCCATAAAGGTTTTCCATGAGCTTGAATGTTTTTGCAGCCACGCTAGCACAATAGTGGAATCTGTCCACAGATGGACCGTTGACATGTTTTCAATTCGAAGGGAAGTTGAAGCTAAATGTACCATTTTCGACAGAAGAACGGCACCCTGTAACTCTAGCCTTGGCAGCGATATCGTGTTTACCGGGGCAATCTTAGATTTTGCCTATAACAAATGAGATGTGACCTTTTCTTGATGTACCCGTTAATAAATGCAGGCAGCGTAAGCATTTTCCGACGCGTTACAGAACCCATGATCTGTGAGACCGCATCTGGAGTGTATTCTACCCATCGCATCGTGGAATACATATGCTTGCGTCTCCTGGCAAACGATTCGCAAATACTTCCCATCTTTGTTTGGTGCTGGGGAGCAGTTCCCCATCCCAATTTGTCTTGTTCTTCCAGATTTGCTGCATCAAATTTTTTGCTACGATCACAATAGGGGCCAACCATCCTACTGGATCATACAATTTATTGATACCTAAAAGCGCTGAGCGCTTAATAGCGGGTTTTGCCTGTGCAACCGATTGCACTGAATGCCGAGCGTTTTCACAGAGTTTTTGTCATCGAACTTTAAAAAATCTTCGTTAAGAAGTGAATTTTTTGGTAGAAATTCTAGCAACTCCTTCGCATTTGCCGTCCATTTTCTTAGGTTGAAACCAGCTGATTGTAACACCTCAACTAATTCTGCTTGAGCTTTCAATGCTGTGGAAATGTCGTGAGCCCCTGAAAAACATCACCTACAAACAATTCTCTCAATAGCATGTTCGATGCTAGATAATGGGAACCTTTAACTTCTTTGGCTAAATGCAGTGTGCTTATTGCTAAATACGGAGAGCTAGAAACACGAAATGTTATCGTTACCATTTCAAAAACGTTTAAAGGATCCTATGGATTTTCACGAAATAAAATTTTCTGAAAGGGAGTTCGATCAGAATGAATTTTGATTTGGCGATACATCTTCTCGATGTCGCTATTGAACACGTATTTGAAGAGTCTCCAATTCAACAGTAAGAGCGTTATATCTGTCTGCAGAGCGGGACCAGAATAAAGATCATCATTCAAACTCATCCCGCTTGAAGAGGCAAATGATACTATGATACTATTGATTGAATACAACGCGTACCTTTGTAGTAAGGCTTTCGGGTTTGATCACTGCGTGATGAGGCATATAAGGATGATCCCTTTTCAACGAATTTGTCCGAAAAATCACTGGGCTTCATATGCCCCAGATCAATATATTCGGATAACACTGAAATATCTTCGTTTTTCAACACGAGATTACCCAAAAGCCGCTTTTCATTTCGCTGAATTTGTCGCTCCGCATTGGCATATGATGCCACTACATTTGGATTTTTAACGAACTCTTCTGTGAATGGTAGCCGCACTACGTAACGACCCGTGTCGTCTCGATAAGTGGTTTCCTTAAAAAGATCCGTACAATACTGCTCTGCTGCTGTCAACACTCGAGTTTGAGGAAGCTCTTCCAATTGCAAAAATTTTTTGAATGTCATTTAAAGTTACTTCATTAAAAAACGAAAGTGATCTTGAACACTGGGAAACTAATTGTGAATTTGAATTTTCCAAAGGGCCAAGTAACACCCATCCAAATACTGTTTTGAGCCATAATCTTCTGAAACACATTGGGTTTTAAGCCTTCCTTAATTATAAATGGATATAAATCTGCACCGATCAATAAATCGATTTTCGAACATCTATTAAAACATGGGTCAGCTAACGGGAAATCAAACTTTCCTTGAAACTCTCCCAAGTCTATTGATACCGAAGGCTGCTTGTCTGCAACCGTTTTGAGAACAAGTGCCTCAGCGAAAAGAGAACTCAGAGTCGTGTCTCGATTTTAACATGAATGAGCAAATTTTAGAGGGCGTTGCCGTTACCGAAGAATTAACGCCTGCAACCGTTGCTCTCACCGATCGTGTGGGCAACTTTAACCTCTTCTGAACTTTTTCAGATATGAATGATATTTCCGACCCCGGATCGATAAGTGCCCGCCACTCAAAATCAGTATGATTTTGCCATATTCGAATTCTCGCTGTAGCTAACTGAGCTGTTCGTTGAGTCTTCGCGAAGTATGCATTGGCAAAAACATTTTGATTATCGGTAGGAATTGACCATTCGACATTTGTGTTACCGTGTGATATTGCACCCATAGCCCCTTGATTGTTATTCTCGAAAGATTGTTGCGATCTACGCCCTATGGTTGGGTTTGAAGTGGACTGTAATTGTGATTTCATGTTCCCCGGAGAACTTTGATCGAAATGCAGTAGAGAGTGATGCTTTCCCTTACAATGAAAGCATGTACTGTCACTCTGGCAACTTGTTACCAAGTGATTGAAAGCTTAGCAGTTGTAGCAATTTTTTAATTTGCGAACCGTGTTTCGCCTTTGAACAATGCTCATTTTTAAAAATTCTGGGCATGTACGCAATGAATGAGCTCCTGGACATACTTTGCACTGTGAACTTCCTTTAACATGATGTGCCCTAACAGGTGTAGTTTTGCTTGAAGCTTGGTTATTAGTTATTGCGCTCTTTGAAGTGTTGTTTCTTTTTTGCATGTCGGAAACATTTCCCTAGACGCGGTACCTACTTGTCAGAAAATTATTCATTTGATCCCATGATTGGATTTCTGTTGGGTTTCCTAAAGATTCTTCCCAAAGAGATATTGTTTGAGCTGGAAGACGACTCGCGCACACATATGTAATCAACGCATCTAATTTTTTCACGTCAATCTTGTATGACTCTAACGCTAAAACAGCTTCATTGAGATTGCTTTGCAATTCCTTGATAGCGGTTGCAGATTCAACTGCGACGCCTTGAGGTCATCATCGAATTTATTATACGTATCTTTCACGTTTGTCCATAGTTCCTGAAGTTCGACTTTATACATTCAAAACCGATTGTGAAATCCCTTTAATGGGTTTTTCCTTAAAATTCCCGTGAGAATCTACCATGGCATCACATGCCAAAATTAAATTCTTCAAACTCATTTCCACCGCCCTAATTGTCACTTAGACATTTTTATCTTAAAATAAAACGCCTCCGCGTGTTATCTTTTACCGTTTATATATGTATAGCTTCCAACAACAGAAAAAAAACTGTCTCAATTTTTACCGTTTCGATATTTAATATCTTTAAAAAACGTCCCGATTGCACCGTTTCTATATATATATATATGTATATTTGAAATTGATAACTTATCTACTCACTTATTTTAATACAAATGGAAAATATTGCATGTAGTTACCTATACAACTCCAAAATTTACGATGGTGGCAATGCTGATGATTCTGACGACGATGATGGTGCTGACTTTCGATGATTTTACGACGATGATGGTGCTAAATGATATAGCTGTCGATGGCTTGACGACGATGATGTTGCTGAATGTCGATGACGATGGCTTCACAATATGGTGAGGGCGACACGCGCGCCGTGACGAAATGTATGTGGCGTCGTGCTGTCCCTGTGACGAGCACTTACGCAATGGCTAGGTGACTAGCTGTCTCTTTATTGAGTGCTGTGGTTGGTTACGTCGTGCTTTTGTGAAGCACCTTGTCGCACAATCGCTTTCTTTAAAACGTGATTTATCGTTTGGCATAAAATTTTTTGGTATCGCCTTTTGCGAAAAACCCAAACGCCACGACGAGAAAAATAACCAATCGACTTCTACACTTGAAGCGATGATGTTCACAGTTATTTTATTTTGAACGTGGCTTCTTGTTTGCCACCGAATTATACACGACCACGACTTTTGTTTTTACTTTAATTTTCGCAATTACAATCCGGCTCGAAGGACCAAATGAAAGAGCGAATTGTCGATGGCGGATATTCTTGACAAAAATTGGCTGGCCTGTCAAATGGAACGGGTGGAAACAAAACATGGGTGCGTTCGCGCATTAAACTTATTAAGTTGCATGCACATTTGGTTTTGTTTTCTCCCGTCAACCGGCCGCCTCGTATTATGACTTCAACACATTGTTAAAAATGAGTCTCCAACCATTATTATAGCTTACTAGCTCACCCGCCCGGCGTAGCTCAAGCCCAAGTTTCCATTCTAGTGGCAGAGTGGAGGTCAAATATAGTCTATGTTACTCAGGGGCATTTGAGCACTCCAACGATGACAGAATATATTTTTGGAATCGGTTCAGTATTTTCCAAGTTCCCTGATTTGTTCCAGCCCCATTTCGTTCTCGTATGGAAATTTAATATAGTCTATGTAACCTGAGAATAACACCTCATTTTATAGTGAAAACAGTATTGAATTCAGAACAGTGGTTTTTGAATTCCCGTTCCCGTTCCTGTGAGAAAATGTTGATGAAATATAGTATATATTACTCAAGGACAATGAATCACTTACAGTGAAAGAATTTTTTAATAGGTTCAGAACTATCTAAGTTCCCGCATGTTTTCTTTTCATGTCATGTCGCGTCCTCGTGGAAATATGTGGATAAAATATTGTTGAAGCTATTTGGCGATAACGTCGTATTGTAATAGCGACAAAAATCTGATATCGTTTCAGTGGTTTTTGAATTCCCGTTCCCGTTCCCAATCCCGTTCTTGTGGGAATTAAGGGATGAAATGAAATATAGTCCATGGTACTCAGGGGCAATGAAGCACTCCAGCGGCGAAAGAATTTTTAGAATCAGTCTAGTATTTTTCAAGTTGCTAGTTATGTTTCTCCGGAGCAATGAATTTTTGGGAATTGCTCCAATATTTTCCAAGTTCCCGCTAATGTTGTTGTTCCCGTATCGTTGCTGAAGCTCTTGACACTTGTTGTACATCAAAGTGTCAGCATCTGCACCGTTTAACATGGTCACAGAGACCACCACGTGGTTTAACAATACCCTTATTGCGTCTGAGCTAAAATAAAAATTTTCTTCGAGTCTTTATTACTTTATTCATTTCTTCTTGTCTACATAATAACCAAAGAACTTCCACTTCATTTGCATTCGAACCCAATATCCCTTCGAGATCCTTATCTCTACCAAAGGCCTAGAAGACGCTGTCATAGCTTAGGTCAAAGTGTATAGTATCACTTTAAATCAATTACTTTTGTTTTGCGAATATAGATCAAGTTCAATGTGCGGTCATTTCATATGAAAAAATTGCTTGGATTATTGTAAAAGTAACACTTTAAACTAAAAAAAATTTAAATCTCTTTCTTGCCAGTCGAAAATCAGAAAAGTTTTTAAAAACAAACAATCCAATAATCTTACTACATATTTGTTATTTAATTAGCTGAGCCACCCGGCGTTGCTCGGGTCTGTAGTTTTAAGGCTTCCGTTCTCATTCCTGTTTCTATTCCCGTGGGATTATAGGGATAAAATCTACGCTAAGTTAAAAATAAAAATAAATAGGGTTTGCGCTACAGAGCGAGGAGCCCCTGGGCCTAGCGCATTTCTCACAACCATCACCTGTGAGAGAATGGAGGGGACCTACAATTTTCTGCCGGTTCCGAACGGCTAATCGAGAAAGCGCTTTTCATGGCAATGAATACTAACGGAGGACTTGCCAATTCCTCGCGAGAGGCGATACCCGTAGAAAAAACATTTTTCCCTCTGTTGGAATTCGAACTTGAACCTCTGGATTAACAGGCGGACATGCTATCCATCACACCACGGGTACCACCTACCACTACCGTACCACCACCTACGCTAAGTTACTGAAGGATTATGTGGCATCCCAGTGCCGAAAGAATTTTTGAAATCTGTACATTGAAAAGAAAAAAACATTAGATGCTCCCCTTATTTGCACTACAGCTCACTTATTTTACGTGCAAAGTACTTTTAATAGTGCTCATTTTAAAGCTTAAAGAAAAAGACTGCATAAAATGCATCTGCTCGTCGCTAAATGGCATTGACCACAACGATTAAATTTCAGACAAAATAAAAAATGGCTTTGATCTTTTATATCTAGCTTGTTTTTATATTTTATATATATTGTTCTTAGAATACTTTATAAAAAACCAAATTGTTTATTGTTTTACCTGCTACAATTTTGTTCTTTATAAAATTTTCGATAAAACGTATAGTTTTAGAGATATTTGCAATAAATAGATGAAAAACGTGAAAAAATTGCGAATTTTCATTTGCCAATAACTCCAAAAGTATTGGACTTAATGAAAAACTTTATATTTGATTTTTTGCTTAAAATTAGGCCTTCTATCGATATTCGAGGTTATTTTGAAAAAAAAAAATTGGCCCCCGAAAAGGGGTGGCAACCACCCCCAGGGTGGTGGCGGTGCTCAATTCATTTTCACTTTTGAAGTCAATTGTGAGATGAGCCTAATTCCAAAATTTCATGCAAATCGGTTCACAGTAAAAAAATTCGGAGGTAAGGCCCTATTTTTCGCTTCATTGACTGCACTATATGGAATGTTTAGGGATGTTAAGTGTCCCAGCGTCAAGAAGAGTCTTTCCTTCGTTGATATTAAATCAGTTCGTTGAATTAGTTCGTTTAGTAAATTATAGAAGGCACCAGCTTCCCGTCCTCTTAAAATTCCATCACGCACACAAGTTGGTCTCTTTTTCTTTTTTATCAATAAAATTGTAATTGCAGCTGCTAAACGTTGACGTAATCTCACCATGATTTCTTAATTTTAAATAAATAACTGAATTTCTTGCGACATTTTTTTATTTCCTGTGTAGATATAGATACCTCTGCAATAAATTGCGACAGCATGACGCTCGAGCTTCTTGCAAGACATTAATTGCAGAAAAAACTACAAGAATTCATATAGCAATGTAAGCGCTTCTGCAAGAAACTTCTGTAAGACCTCCGCGAGTTTACTTGCAAATGAAATTGCGGCATAAGACATTATCTCGGGAGGTATATGAACACTTTCCATTTGTCTTTCTAGCTTTCCTAACTTGTTACTAATAGTGCAGTCAATGAAGCGAAAAATAGGGCCCAACCTCCGAATTTTTTTACTGTGAACCGATTTGCATGAAATTTTGGAATTAGGCTCATCTTACCCTTAAATTCAAAAGTGAAAATGATTTGCACACCGCCACCACCCTGGGTGTGGTTGCCACCCCTTCTCGGGGGTGAATTTTTTTTTTTTGAAATAACCTCGGATATCGATAGAAGGCCTAATTTTAAGCAAAAAAACAAATATAAAGTTTTTTGTTAAGTCCAATACTTTTCGAGTTATTGGCAATTGAAAATTCGCATTTTGTTCGCGTTTTTTATCTATTTTTTGCAAATATCTCCAAAACTATACGTTTCATCGAAAATTTTATCAAGAACAAAATTGTAGCAGGTAAAACAATGAACAATTTGGTTTTTTATAAAGTATTCTAAGAACAATATTAAGCTAGATATAAAAGATCGAAACCATTTTTTATTTTGTCTGAAATTTAATGGCTGTAGTCAATGCCATTTAGCGGCGAGCAGATGCATTTTATGCATTCTAATACAAGAGAATGTTTTGTAGTGCTTGAAATAAGCTTTAAAATGAGCACTATTAAAAGTCTTTTGCAAGTAAAATAAGTGAGCTGTAGTGCAAATAAGGAGAGCATTTAATGTTTTTTTCTTTTAAATCAATGAGTTTTTGGACCATAACTCCTTCAATTTTTGTGCTATCACAATTTGTAAGAAACCATTGTAAAGGTAATTAAGAGAGCTAAAACATCCTTGATTGCAATATATAGTAAACAATTTTTTGCTTAAACGGTGAAGGGTGAAAGGACTTAAGAGAGGCTGTGATTGCGCTGCCACGCGCTCTTTAAACAATCATATCTCCGTCAATTTTTGTTTGACAGAAAAAACTAAAAGACCAAATCGTTTGTCAAAAAAATACCAACATTTTTTATTCTTACACTATTATACGTATCTGTCGTCATTTTTGAGATATTATGAAAAAAATAGGGTTTTTAAAAATTTGAAAATTTGTTGTTTTTTTTTTAATCGTGACTTTTTTGAAAAATATGTGTCCAAAAGCAGCCAAACTGATACTATCTATCAAACTCTTCACAACAAACTTAATTTTAGGCGGAATACGATTAAATTTAATTTTGGTGGAAATGGCACTTATGAAAGCCATTGATTTAAAAGAAAAATACATTAGATGCTCCCCTTATTTGCATTACAGCTCACTTATTTTACGTGCAAAAGACTTTTAATAGTGCTCATTTTAAAGCTTATTTCAAGCACTATAAAACATTCTCTTGTATTAGAATGCATAAAATGCATCTGCTCGCCGCTAAATGGCATTGACTACAACCATTAAATTTCAGACAAAATAAAAAATGGTTTCGATCTTTTATATCTAGCTTAATATTGTTCTTAGAATACTTTATAAAAAACCAAATTGTTCATTGTTTTACCTGCTACAATTTTGTTCTTGATAAAATTTTCGATGAAACGTATAGTTTTGGAGATATTTGCAAAAAATAGATAAAAAACGCGAACAAAATGCGAATTTTCAATTGCCAATAACTCGAAAAGTATTGGACTTAACAAAAAACTTTATATTTGTTTTTTTGCTTAAAATTAGGCCTTCTATCGATATCCGAGGTTATTTCAAAAAAAAAAAATTCACCCCCGAGAAGGGGTGGCAACCACACCCAGGGTGGTGGCGGTGTGCAAATCATTTTCACTTTTGAATTTAAGGGTAAGATAAGCCTAATTCCAAAATTTCATGCAAATCGGTTCACAGTAAAAAAATTCGGACCTAAAATGCTTCATTGACTGCACTATAATCAGAGCGTTATTTTGCCTGTTCTCTGTTGTATGTTTAGCTATTCGCTTAAAAAGATTTTCACATACTGTTTGGACAGCTGTTTGAACCGCAGATGCTATTTGCTATCAGAGTTCCGTCTTCGGGCATGACTTATTTCGTATTCTTTTTCACTTCACTTCAAATTATTATTAATATTAAATTGTGTTTCAATAAGGTTCACTTAATATTTCAATTTTACTGTAAACTTCTTACTTTATTACTTACAATGGGTTCGTAGTGTAAAATCTACTAAGAATTCCGAAATTTGGGGAATTTGGTATCACTAATTCCGAATGAAACGGAAAAATTACGTCCTTTTCTACGACAAGTTTCTTCTGTCGTAGAGCGTAGAGCCATAAGTAAAATCCATTTGTCAAAATATAAAAAACACATTTGTATAAAGCATATTTTAAAATATAATTCTACTTAAGAAAAAACAACATAAACAAAAATTATTTCGTAAATTAAAGAAAAGAAAATAAAGAGGTATTCGACCTTTTCATTCATTGGAAAATTCAAATAACTCCAGTTTACCAACTAACTTTTCTCTAAGTTCCTGCATCTTTTGATTGAGGTCCAAGTAGATTCAACTCTGTCTTTATTTCCTCCCAGTGGTCATTAACTTCCTCTTTTGGACGTTTAGCGTATCCTTTTGCTATGTCTGGATTACAGGATAACATTTCATATAGCCTGCCGTTTGTTTGTTGTTTTCACCCTTTAAGAACATGGGTTAGGTATATAAACACATGTCAATGAATAAAATTATTTCCGAAAGCAATTACATTTTTTCAATTGACTGTCTTTTTTATGCCCCTTAAGCGAAATTTACAGATTTGGAGTGTTTAAATAGTAGTCGTAAGATTGTTAGATTACTTTTTTATCTTTTACCACTCGAAACAACACTTGAATTTTATCTGTATACAAACATGGGTTTCACAAAATATTTTATGGTTTTTTAAGTGAATGAATTTGTATTTGGACAGATTGGAAAGTACTCTGGGACCACGTAACGAAAATCATCTTTTGGGAATTTATAACTAGATGAAGAAAATATTTGATTATATTCGACAGTAAAATTGTTTATTTCATATAATATTTAAGATTTGATCAATGATACAGATATATATTATAACTTATTTTAATCACAAAAAGTGCAAATAAATGAATTTTTACTAGAAAAAAAAAAATCGGCTAAAAAATGAGTTTGGGGTTAAGGTTAAGGGATGTTTTTTTAAGTTTAGGGATTTTTGTTTCTATTGCTTCGAGTATTTATTTTGACATAGTACAGCTGACTTCGAAAATGGACACTAATTTTTTCAATCAGGCAATGCTTTTTTAGAATTCCTTCGTTGAATTAGTTCGTTTAGTGATTTTTCATCCTTGGATTTCTCCGATCGGATCTCGTGATAGGGATAAATAGTATACAGTTCTTATAGTTGGGCACCAGTCAATAAAGTTTAATACTTTAAATTTGAATTCGAGCCTACGAATAATTTCTTACATTTTTTGGATTCCATTCGCTTCATTACAATTTTGCTTACTTTCTTTTTTAAATGTTGATTAGTTAAATAAATGGGAATGAAATGTGTAGAGGAAATGGTAATTAAGTCAGTTTGGAAATAGGTGTAAGGTTACGAGAAATATTATTGGGTGAATATGATTGTGATTGGGTTGCTGGGTGAATGTGCTTAGGTTATTTGGTAATTGGGTACTAGTTGTTATTCTTGTTAACTTATTTTCCTTCAAATAGTCCTGTGTCAGATTCTACTGAGGTCTCTTTCAGTTTAAATTATGTAATGGAATCGTGAAAAGCTATATTTTATTATTGGGCGGTTTAAACGTGCAAGAAGGGAGTTGAGTTCCCTCTAAAGACGGATTCTTTCAAGTAGCAACACTGACGGCACAACAATAGCTTCGTTGATTAGACACTGTCATTTCTTTAGACTCAGACCAAATAAGCTGTGTCAGGAATTATATGAATCGCATGCTCGATTTAGTTTTTTCATCTGACGCAGTTAGTACTTTTGTTCTTAAATCTAAGTACGGCATTACTAACTTAGCTAATCTTTACCCTCCTATAGATATTTTACTTCTTTAAGAAGTTCTTCCGCGGCGAGCGGTAGAAAACGTGCCAAACTCCACCTATAACAAAAAAAATATTTTTTTATTATCTACATGAAAATCGCTAGTGAAGTACACATGATTATATTTTTAGAATTTTTTTTTCGCAAAATGGCGACGATTATTATTATAAATTATGATATATTATAAAATGATTTTTTTTTTTTCGACGAAAATAATTGACTTTAATTGTTTAAAACTTTTGTTGCTGTTAATCAATCGCTAAAATCGTGTATAGTTGTTTAGATAATCTTATGAAAAAGTTACAGTTACAGAATCGCAATAATATTTAATATTTTTGAGCTTAGATCAGTACTTGGGCGTTGTAGATTTTGACTCTAGGACAGTTTTAGCATGCCAATAAAAAATGGAAAACAAAATAGTTGGTGGATATTACCCCTTAAGCTGTTTAAGGGCGGCCGTGGTGCAATGGTAGAGTGTTCAGTAGATAGGCCGGACGCGGGGGATCGAATCCCGCTCTGGGCATCTACTTTTCATTCATCCTCCCAGTTTCATATGGACGCCGCTCTTGAGGTTGTATGTGAAACCACTAGCACCTTATTTCCAACTACTGCAAAACAAAAAGGGAAGGCTGCTACCCTGGTAGTACAATGGACCGGAAATTAGGTCTGAGTTCTCCAGATTAGCATATAAGCCTCTTCTGTTTATAGAGGGTGTCCGGTAATTCGTGTATTATCTTTTATTATCTTTTGGGGTGTGATTCTTGGTCATATTCTAAGAAAAAAATTGTTATAAGTAAAGTCCGTTTCTCAACTTTGACATCACTTTTTGACAATTTGAATGAAAAAAAAAGGCTAACTTTGGTGTACCCTGACCTGTGTTAAATTCGATATCTCTGTCAATACTGATGATAGAGACCTAATCTTAGACTTAATTTTTTGTAGAAATAGCAACCTTTAAGACTGTATTTAAGTAGAGCTTCCATAAGTTTAGCGTTGCCAGATTTTTGTGGTGTTCAAATTTTTTTTTTTCAGATTGTAAGTGGTGTTCAAATTTTCTTCCCAAAGCAAAGTTTTGACTTTGAGGTCATTTTTTTGCTGAAAATGCCTTGTTAACATAGAGTTTCTTTATTTCTTACAGATGAACAAAACAATAATAAAGAAAAAGCTTAGTATTAAGTTCACTCAAAAACCCATACATTTTATGATATTTGAAAAAATACAAAATGCGTAAAATTAAAAAAAAAAATTAAAATAATTAAAAAAATTTTGGCTTTGAGGTTTGTTTAAATAAAACAATAATATGGGCACTTTAAGTAGTTTTTTGATTTACTTACTTTTTTTTTTTTTTTTTGTTGGAGGTTTTTAAAATACCAGCTGGAGCACTCAGACCTAAATACCGGTCCATTGTACTACCAGATAGCAACCTTCTATTTGTTATAGCTTTCCAGATGTTCGGAGAAAAGCCAAAAGACGCTGCCATGGTAAGGAGCCTAAGTTACCAGCTCTCACCATGTCTGCGCCGAGTATCTGTAACCTCATGCGAGAAAAAGCAGGACATTCACAGAGGAAGTGCTCTGCGGTGTCCTCATCTTCTCCACAAGATTCACAGAGTGTGGTATCACTTAAGCCTAACACGTTTAAATGCTTGGCAAAAGAGAAGTGCCCGCTGGCAACGCCAATAAGCTTCCTACAGTCTTTTCTGCTACGAGCTAGCAAAAATGTTGCAGTCTTCTTACTAACGTTGGGGAGCATACGCTTGGTTTGTCTGCATCCAATGGAGGCATGCCATCTACGGTTGTGCTCTTCACAGATCCAATCGTTGATTGAAGCCCTCACTGAGGACGCTGGCAGACCTAGCGACGGTTCAGGTCCTGAGAAAGCTGTCTGAGATCCCTGCCTAGCGAGTTCATCGGCGATCTCATTTCCAGTTATGCCGTGATGGCCTGGAACCCAAATGAGACTCAAGGAATTTAATCTTCCGATCGCATTCAGAGAGCTCTTGCATTCCTGGATCACTTTCGAAGTGGTTAGAGGGTTGAGAAGGGCCTTAAGCACAGCTTGGCTATCGCTGCAAACAAAGATACTTCTCCCCGTCCATCCATTGTTCGTTACGTGGCTCAAGGCCATTAGGATAGCATAAGCCTCCGCTTGGAAAACGGATGCGTATGATCCTAAAGATGAGTGCAGTCGTATGTCGTCGTTCTCAACAAAGGCACCAGCACCAGAACCCTCGTCGGTTTTGGAGCCATCTGTGAAGATACGATAACAATTCTTTCCAGGCTCAGATTCTGGAGCGAACCAGTCCTGAACCGAAGGAAAGCTGACTGAGTAATTTTGACGCAGTTTGAGCCTTGGGATCATCGTGTCAGACGGCATATCCATTAGACGTGGGTCATAAGATATGCTGCTTGCGAGTTCCTCAAAGCTCCAGTGCGAATTGTGCCAGAGACCACATCGCTTTAAACGAGAAATGGTCTTGAGAGTACACCCCATGATGAAGGTATCAAGGGGAGGAAGGTTCAACAGTGCGTCGAGAGCAGCACCCGGTGTGCTGGGGAAGGCCCCCGTAACACCCAGACAAATTGTTCTTTGAAGTTTGGCAAACGAGGCAATAACGTATTTACGCGAGAGCTTATTCCACCAAACAACTGACGCATAGGAGATGATTGGTCTTATCATAGCCGTATAGATCCAAAGGACCCTTTTCGGTGAAAGACCCCATGTCTTGCCAAAAGCTCCTTTACATTGCCAGAAAACTGACAGTGCTTTAGTAGTTTTAGACTCGACATGTTTCGACCAAAGAAGTTTGTTATCCAGGATTACTCCAAGATGCTTGACTTCATTTGAAAAGGGGATGTTGACGCCTTTAAGCGTAAGATGGGTCAGACCAGTCAATTTTCTACGTCTCGTGAAGAGGACAACCTCGGTTTTAAGAGGATTGACGGAGAGACCGTTTCTAACACACCAGGTGTCAATCATACAAAGCGCAGCCTGTGCTCGGGAGCAGACAGCTTGGAGGCTGGAGCCAACCGAGAGCACGGCGACGTCGTCCGCATATGCTTGGGCATGAACGTTAGAACCATTGAGCATTATAAGTAGAGAGTCGATCAACATGCACCACAGAAGAGGAGATAAAACGCCACCTTGTGGGCAACCCTTATTTACTCCCGTTGCAACATATTGTCCACAGTCCGCCTCCGCGATTACGGTTCTCTTCATTAGCATTGCTTTAATCCACAACACTAATGACTCGTTCACACCGTGTTCTCTGGCAGCATTACACATACCATCGAAGCTAGCATTGTCAAAAGCACCTTGAATGTCGATGAAAATGCCTACCGCAAATTCTTTCCTGTCAAGCGCGCATTCAATCCTGCTAACAAGATTTTGAAGTGCGGTCTCGCAAGATTTTCCTCTTTGGTAAGCATGTTGCATCTGAGACAGAGGGTGTAATTGGAGTGAGGTTTTACGAATGTAAATCTCAACCGTTCTTTCCAGCGTCTTAAGCAGAAAGGAGGTAAGACTGATGGGTCTAAAGCTCTTGGCGAGTGAGTAGTCTTGTTTACCAATTTTTGGTATGAAGGCGACTCTAACACTCTGCCATGAAGTTGGTATATACGCTAGGGCTAAACTACCAGTGAAAATATTTTTCAAAGTAGGAAGCAAAAGGTTTATACTTTCCTGCAACATAGCTGGGTAAACACCGTCAGTGCCAGGTGACTTGAAACTGTCAAAAGATGCCACGGCATATTTGATGGCTTCGTCGGTAACAACTAACGATGACGTGTACCAGCTAAGTCGAGTGGATTTATCGGATTCACATGATCTAAGGGAAATAGATTGCTGTGGTCCGATTGATATCTGGTTTCCTGGAAAATGAGTTTCCAGCATAAGACTGAGTGTCTCTGCTTTGGACTCGGTATAGGAACCATCTGATTTCCTGAGCGTTTCTAGTTTGTTTACCTTGCTCCTTTTAAGGGCTTTAGTAAGTCGACTAGTTTCACTGAGTGTTTCTATACTTTCACAGAATTCTTTGTAAGAGGCATTCTTTGATCTTCGAATTAACCTTTTAAAGTCCTTCTGTTTAGATCGATACTGGTTCCAGTCGACATCTGATTTGGTCTTGAGGGACCTATTCAGAATACTTCTGGTTTCCCTGCGAAGTTTCTGTAGTTCATTGTTCCACCACGGAACCATAGATCTACTAGGTAATTGTCTAGCTGGACATGCTAGCTCGAAGCTACTTGTAAGGGCACAATTCACTTCTAGAACTGCATCTTCCACTTTTTGTGATGTTGAGAGCTTAGGTAGGGTTTTGACGAGATTACCGAGCTCATCGTTGAAAAGTGTCCAGTTAGTTTTTCTGGGATTTCTTGTAACTAAAGGTGTGGGAATCATATTTGCTACATGGAATTGAATGTATCTGTGGTCTGAGAGTGACACGTCCAGCAACACTTTCCAGTTGGTAATCTCCTTGGCATATCTGTTAGATAGTGTCAAGTCGATTACGTCCTGTCGTATAGCCGTAACAAAAGTTGGCGTATTACCAACATTGTTAATGTTCAAGTCAGAAGACAGAATGTAATTAAGAAGATGGTTGCCTCTCATGTTGCATTTGACGCTACCCCAAACTAAGTTTTGAGCGTTAGCATCACAGCACATGATAAGCCCCAACTTCCGGTTTTCACAAAACTCCACCAAATCCACAACCTGTCTTGAGGGAGGGGGTAAAATGGAGTTCCAGGGAAAGTAAACTGACGCAACGACGAAAGTTTTCCACTCACCGTTCGTTTCGTAGTTTATCGTAGCCGCAACCAGGTCTTGGCCACAGAAGTGATCAAGTTTAGTTGCTGCAAAAGAGTTCGGTATGATGAGACAGGTCCGGGGTAAGTCAGACCGTTCGTCATAGAGAATATTAAACCCTCGTAGCCCTCCAAGACCAAGAACTCGGCCCTTCCAGGCCCATGGCTCATGGATTGCTACGAGGTGAGTTTTTGTATTCAACACGGAAAGCCTGCATAGGAGTGCAGTAGCAGCCTTAGAATGTTGAAGGTTTATCTGAGTTATTATCATTGATAAATACTAGTAATCCATCCATCATTTTCACCGATTGGAATTAAGTTGGAAATAAATCCTTCCAAGATGAAAATGCAGACGGGAGTCGTACCTAGCCTTGATGATAGCCACAGAAGCTTGATCTACTCCCACAACAAGGTAAGAACCGTCTTCACCATCCCGATTCCTAGCCTTCTTGTGGTAATAAACTTTCCACTTCGTAGTGTCGATACCATCATTCTGGGTAACGAGGCGTTGAAGCACATCTTCAGTTTTCCTGAGTTGCCCCGGGATAAAGCAGATGGCTTTCGTCAAAACTGGCACCCTGTAAATTTCAAAAGAGGAATTTAGGAGGGGTGGAATTTTAGGCACAGAGGCACGTAGCCAGTCAGCGGTCTGCTGATTAGAACACTCGACCAAAAAGGTTCCGTCCTCCAAACAACATCCCTCAGACTGGATCTGCGTACTCTCTGCCATAGCCAGCTCCCACAGATGATCTTCACAGTGCTTGCGCTCTGTGATGGTCATGCTGTTGTCATTGCCAGCCTTACAGATACGCACTTTGAAAATCGGGACAGTCGCTCTTTTATAGGGCAGCCGTCTTTTATTTCGCTGTGCGACGGATTTTTTTCCTTTCGAGGCTTTATCCCGTCCGGTCAGTGTCCGTGGACCAGACTGACTAGCAGTCACGGTTTCATTCACCAACGTTTCGGTTGGACCTCCAGGAGTTTTAACCATGCCGGCTTCGTCCCTTCCAGCCAGTGTCCGTGGACCGAATTCGCAAGTGTTGCGACCTGTTCCTTCAGTTTCATTCACCGACTTTCCAGTTAGACCAACAGGACAATTTGCAGAGCTTCCGGAAACCTTCTTCCTTTTGACCCTGTTCGCGTTTGCAGAAGTAGGGGTGACTTCGGTTACAGGAGACCGTCCTGAATTGGTGGGTGAGACCTCTTCCGACCTGTCCCTTTTCGCCGCCGTCACCAAAGGTTTGCAACTTAATTCAGTGCCTTCGGCCACCCTGGTGTCCTCTTTGCACTGAGCCTTTGCCGCTCGCCTTCTCTCCAGCTTCTGTTGGCGCTTGGAAAGCTGTTCTCCGGAGGGTGCCATCGTTGGAGTGGGATCCACTTGTTCAGCTTCACTTAGTCCGGTGATAGCACCGCTCTGGCCAACAGCTAAGCCCGGATGAGAGATTAGCTTTGGAGGTAATACCTCCGAGCTGCCTTCTTCATCTTTCCAGCTCAGACCACGAAGAGCTTCATGGAGAGAGCTGCAGGAGTCATCGGTTGCGGTACCTTCGACTCGCGTGTATCCACCAGTTAAGGTGTGCGATAGTATGTTAGATGGGGCCTCCAGAATCCGTGCCCCTGCCGTAGTGAAGACTACGGGTGGATTTTCGCTTTTACGATTGCCACCTGGAGAATAAAAATCCTTTGGGTTATCTTCCATACTGTTTTTTTGATCAATTCTTGGTTTTTCATTTATTTTCCCCATCCTTCGACCACCTTTCGGCATCGAGCTCGGTTCAAATTAACTACTTAAGCCCCCCCACCGCGACAAGGTGACTGATCGTCGGGAAGGTACTTACTTACTTACTTAGGTGGGCATTACAGTTCGGGGTGAACCTGGGCCTCAACCAACATCCTTCTATAACGATTTCGATCTCGGGCGAGCTCTCTCCAGTTTCGCACTCCAAGTCGGTTCAGGTCTTCATCCACTTGATTGCGCCACCTAAGACGAGGTCTTCCCCTTCCGCGATTTCCCTGCAATGTGCTTTCGAACACCCGACGAGCCGGAGCGTTTGGGTCCATCCGCTCTACATGGCCCAACCATCGTAGCCTCGCGATGCGTACTCTTCTGGCTATGCCCATTTCGCGGTACAGCTCATACAGCTCGTTGTTGTATCTTCTTCTCCACACATTGTCTTCGCATACGGGGCCAAAGATCATTCGGAGAATTTTTCTTTCGAAACGACCAAGAGTTTCCTCATCCGCTTTCGATAAGGTCCATGCTTCCGCGCCGTACAGCAGGACTGGGATGATTAAAGTCTTATTCAAGGTCACCTTGGTTTTTCTAGAGAGGGTTTTGTTTCTCAATTGCCTTCTTAACCCAAAGAAGCAACGGTTGGCAAGAGTTATTCTCCGTTTGATCTCCGCACTGATGTTGTTGTCCGTGTCTACAGCGGATCCTAGGTAGACGAAGTCCTGTACTACCTCGAAGTTATGTCTGTCTATTGTGACGTTTTGTACAATTCGTCGATGTTCTGTGTCCTTGTTTGATGACAGCATTTTTGCCGCTTCTGTTTCAATACTCGCAAAAGCACCTATGACATCACGCTTTTTTCTTCCCATTACGTCAATATCGTCTGCATAGGCGAGTAATTGTACATACTTTTGAAAGATTGTTCCTCTGGTGTTGACGTTTGAGTTTCTTACAATCTGTTCAAGTATGATGTTGAAGAAATCGCATGACAGTTTGTCGCCTTGCCTAAAACCTTTTTCGACATCAAAGGTCTCGGTGATTTCTTTTCCGACCTTGACGGAGCAGCGTGAATTCTCCAAAGTCATCCTGCATAGTCGTACGAGCTTTGCAGGGATGCCGAAACTAGACATGGCTCTGTACAGCTCGTCTCTGTAAATACTGTCATACGCGGCCTTGAAATCGATAAAGAGGTGGTGAATATCGATATTATATTCTCGGGTTTTTTCCAAGATCTGCCGTAATGTGAAAATTTGGTCTATTGTGGACTTCTCTGGTCTAAAACCACATTGATAAGGACCTATCAAGTTGTTGACGTGGGGTTTCAGACGTTCACATATTACAGCCGACAAGATCTTATAAGCGACGTTAAGGAGGCTTATCCCTCTGTAATTGGCGCAATTGTGAGGGTCTCCCTTCTTTAGGATCGGGCATACGATACTGAGGTTCCATTCATCGGGCATGCTTTTTTTCGACCATATCATGCAGATCAGCTGGTGCATGCTCCTTTCCAACTGATCTCCAGCTGCCTTGAAAAGTTCGGCATCAAGGCCATCTGCACCTGCAGTCTTATTTGATTTAAGTTTGCATATGGCAAGCTTAACCTCTTCTAGGTCGGGAGGACGGCATTCTTGATCATCGTCCAAGCTGAATGGGGCAATCTGCCTGACAGCGGAATTTGTGTCTTCATCGCCGTTAAGCAGTCTGCAGAAATGATCTTTCCAGATCCTCAGTAGCGACTGTGACTCTATAACTATGTTTCCCTGCTGGTCTTTACAGGCTTGAGTTCGGGGTTTGCCACCCTGGCAGGACCTTTTTACCTTTTGGTAAAACTTCCGAATCTCGTTCCTGTCATGGCACCTCTCTATGTCCTCAAACGATCGCTTCTCATGCTGCTTCTTTTTCTTTTTGATAAGTCGGTGTTCTTCCCTTCTTCTCTCCTTGTAAATCTCGTTATACTGATCGTAAGCAGCCCTTGTTCGTGTTTGCATAAGCATTTGTCGTGCTCTTTGTTTGGCTGCATTTGCCTGCCTGCATTCTTCATCGAACCATGGGTTTCGTTTTGGTGGCCGAGTGAAACCGAGAACCTCAGAGGCAGCGGTTCTGATGGCTTCTTGGCATTGCTGCCACTGGTCTTCAATGTTTAATGCTGGCGGCATGGGATTCAAGGATAATTGAAGGGACACTCGATTGGAAAAGGCATTGGCAATCTCTTGCGATTGTAGCTTTCCGACGTCATATCTCTTCACAGCGTTAGTTCGCGCTGGTCGTGAACAAGATATCCTCATTCGTACCTTGGCTACAACAAGGTAGTGGTCCGAGTCAAAGTTGGCCAGTCGGAAAGTTCGGACATCTAGAACACTGGAAGAGTGCCTTTTTTTGATTTATTTTATACAAATACAATCATAACAAGTGCTCAAAGTGCCTTCCTTCGTTTTGAATGCATGTCAGAGCCCATTTTTGGATTTCATTGTGAATGTTTGCTTAAAATTGGGGGCATGAATGTTCAATAGGTAAATAAGTCGTATAAAAGAACAAGTAAACATATTTATTCATCAGTATATCATAAAAAGTCATGATTGCAGTTTGATCAGAGAGTTTTTTGAAATGCCTTCATTTACGAACGAAGAATACGCAGACATTTTTTTCTTATGTGAGTTTTGCAATGGAAGTTCAAGAAGAGCACAACGAAGATACTACGAACTTTATTCTAACTGAAAATCTGGCAACCCTAAGCCTATAGGAGTACAATTTAAATACAGTTTCAAAGATTACAAGACTACAAGTAAGACTAGAGTTATCGAGAGCAAACACCCACAATGAAATTCAAAAACTGGCCTTGATATGCATTCAAAACGAAGGAGGGCACTTTGAGCACTTGTTATGATTGTATTTGTATAAAATAAATCAAAAAACTACTTAAAAAGTCCATATTATTGTTTTATTTAAACAAACCTCAAAGCTAAAAGTTTTTTAATTTTACCCATTTTGTATTTTTTCAAATATCATAAAATGTATGGGTTTTTGAGTGAACTTGTTACTAAGTTTTTTCTTTATTATTGTTTTGTTCATCTGTAAAAAATAAAGAAACTCTATGTTTACAAAACATTTTCTGCAAAAAATGACCTCAAAGTCAAAACTTTGTTTTGGGAAGAAAATTTGAACACCACTTAAAATTGAAAACCTGGCAGCCCTAAACCTATCGAAGCTCAACTTTGTGAGGCTTCTTTAATCCCAGCTGGGGTAAGACTCAGCGGGTCCAAGGTTTCTTCCCAAGGAAGCTCTAAAACTTGGGTGCAGTAGTCCAACTTCTAAAATAACTAGGCGAGTCGAGGCAATTTATGAGTTACAATCTTGTTAATTGTTTTTCAAAAATAGACAAAACAAAAAGGAAAATAAAAGTGTTTACAATGTTTGAAGTTAAATTGGTTTTCTCTTCAGTTTTAGCACAATATGAGTAGATGGGTCACGGCGCAGGCTCGCCGGCCTGATACTTGCGGGGCGCTTCGGTTGGATGACGCTTCTCCTTTGGTTAAAGTTACGTAGGTTAATCGCTTGGCTTTCGGACGGCACGGAAGTCGAAATCGGTACGAGGTCGATTTGACCGGGGCGGGTTTTAACGACTGCTGCGCTCCTGTAATAATAAAAGAACATAGGTACGATTAGGAACGTCGTCTATAGAAGAGGCGACGCTTGACGGAACAACGGGGGAGGAGTGGTTGCAATGACCACGGCAGAGGAACTAACCGACGGCCTCTGTTAGGAGGAACTCTTTTTCGGTTAATTCGAGTATTTGTTATGCAATTTTGCACAAGCGGTCTTGTGCTTTGCGGTGAACTGACTGGCGGCCTCTGATAGGAGAAACACTATTCCAGTGAATTCAATAGTAGTCGGGGAGTTGACTGGCGGCCTCTGGCAGGAGGAACACCTTTCCAGTGAACTCAATAATAATGTGAATTTGACTGGCGGCCTCTGGTAGGAGGAACACCTTTCCAGCAAATTTACTAGGACGGTCGGGGAATGGAGAAGATGAAAATTATTGAAGTTGTAGTGGTATTGCTCCTAACAATAAATAGTTGACAAATCTTCTCTGATTTTTCGGCAAATTGTTACCTCTACTTATTACTTTTCCAGTAGAAAGTAACTGTGAGGCATATCAATTCGAGTGAAATATTATCCCTCGCTGCCCATGCATGTGCTTATACCCACTGATCACAACAACAAAGTACACTCGGCGGTCCGTGGTAGCTTACCTGCTGCTGTTTAATTGAATTTATTTTCGTATGCGAAATGCGTACCATTGTACCAACCATGCAGTGTACTGGCGCATGTGTTTGGTTTTAGTTGCTCGCTGGGTTGGTGTGTACCAATGCTAATGACTGCTTGCGTGATTACTCGGTGCACATGTTATTGTGTGTCAGCGAGCGTAAATCGTAAGGTAAGTTGGAGGTGGTTTGGTGGCAGCCAGGAGAAGTGTGGCGCATCGGCACAGAACCGCCTTACTTTATAAGACGAGAACCCTCTCGTCTTCGGTCTACGATATTTAGGAAAGGATGAACTCTTTTGTGCTTTTCGGTAAACTTTAATAAAAAAACCAATTAAAACAAACTTCTTGTAAACAAAAAAAAAAACAAACTAATTCGTAAATATCTCCAGACTAGTGTTCAAAATCAAAAAAAAATAATCAATGATAATAATAATAATAAAAAAAAATGCAACTCATAATTTGCTCGGTCGGTCGAGACCTCGGCTGTCAATATAGTCTTTACTGCTGCTGTTTGGCCCCTGCGGCGGCCCCTGCGGCGGCCCGCGCTGCGGCTCGTTTACTTTGCTGGCGGCGGATGAACGCCGCGCTAACGATAATTCCAGGTGGCTCGGATGCTAAGTGGTGGTCTGCTCGTGTTGGTGCGGCAAATAATTCCCGTGCTAGCGGGTTAGTTCCGCTTGTGGGTGGCTCCTCTACCGGTGGTGGAGTTCGGACACGAGGGATGTACCTGGGGGCGTATCTAGCTGTCCTTGGATCGCGTCGTGCTTGCTCTGGTGTCATGCGACGGGCTGCAAGTCGGGCGTGTGCTCGTACCCATCCTTGGGCCTTTGGGGCGTGTCGTATTTCAGGGTGATGGCCGGTACTGGGTACCCCGACTGCCGCGAGTCGTTCAGCCCATAATTCCTCGGCTCGGCGTTTAGTCGCCCGCACCCGCGCCATGACGTGCGGTGGGGACAGCGGAGGGCGGATTGGCGCGGCTCCGGTGCTCGATGGTCTCTTAGTTGTTACCGGGCGAGATGTTGTGGGAGTGGGAGAGGAGGGATGCGCCGACGTTCCTCCCAACGTGACTATTACGGTGGTCGCGTCTCGAGGTGGGGGTCGTGGCCTGGCCGGGGCAGTGCGTTTTTTTTGGCATGGATCGGCTGGTGATGACATTACGCCGAGATTTAATTTAGCGGGAATTTCGATGTCGTCTGCCGGCTGCGTTGTGGAGTTGATTCTGTTTTCGGGAATTGATATTGACGTTAATTTATCTTGTCCGTTGTGTATGCCACTTACCCCTTGGATGGTTGGTCCCAAGCTGCAAATTACTTCTGTCGAGGGTAAAATTCTTGCTTCTAGTCGGTTGCTCTGAGACGGTCCGATCACGGCGGCGGTTGAAGGATGACTGGTTACACTAGAAGTAGAGTTCGTTGACACCTCTTCATGGGCAATATAATTTTTAATGTCTCTTACGTGAGCTCTGATGTTCGTGACGGTACCTTTGGCATCTCTCTTCCGTAATGCCACGATAACCGGCGAGAGCATTTTGGTGACCTCATATGGTCCTTCATAGCGGGGAGCTAATTTTTCCGCGAAGTAGTTCACTCCTGAAGATAGAACTCGGTGACGGCGGTAGACTTGATCGCCTACAAGGGGGCGCCAGGGGCGATGTCTGAGGTTATAGTGCTTGGCTTGTGTTTGAGCGGCTTTGTGCAGGTTCAATTTGACGAGTTCGAATAGGCCCTTCATGCGTTCCGCTCGGTACCCATTCGGGATTGGCGTCTCGCATCACGGCTAGTCGGTCGATCTCGGTTATTGTCAGGGGGTCCCGCGATAGTGCGTCGGCCACTACGTTTAACGTTCCTTTCCGATACTGGATGTCGAAGTCGTACTGTTGCAACTCCAATGCCCACCTTGCCAATCTTCCCGATGGATTTTCGAGCGAGTGCAACCATTTGAGCGAATGGTGGTCGGTGATGACGTTGAAATGATATCCTTGCAAATAAGGGCGCATCTTACGTATTCCCCACAGAATCGCTAAACATTGATTCTTTCTCGGTGGCAGCATATTTTACCTTGAGATCGGTCAACGTTCGGCTGGCGTAGGCGATTACCTTTTCGTGCCCTTCTGACTTCTGGGTCAATACCACGCCCAGGCCATATTGGCTGGCGTCGGTCTGTAGCGTGAATGGTTGTGAAAAGTCGGGACATGCTAACACGGGCGCTTCTGTTAACCTGGTCTTGAGCGTATCGAAGGCGGCCTGCTGCTCTTCTGTCCATACCCATTTAGTTGATTTCTTCAAGAGGGACGTGAGGGGTGTTGCGATGGTGGAGAAATCTCGAATAAACCGGCGATACCAGGAGCAAATGCCTAAAATACGTCTGAGTTCTCGTACGCTCGTAGGTGCCTTTAAGTCTCGAACGGCGGCCACTTTATCAGGGTCGGTACTAATACCGTCTTTGCATATGACGTGCCCTAGGTACTTCAGGCTAGGCCGGCAAAAGTGGCATTTGTCTGGATTTATTTTTAGAATTGCGGCGCGTAATCTTCGAAATACCTCTCCTAAATGTCGAAGATGGTCGTCGAATGTTTTGCTGATGATGATTATGTCGTCTAAGTACACCAACACATGATACTCCATGTCGTGCCCAAATATTTCGTCCATGGCCCTCTGGAATGTAGCTCCGGCCGAGTGTAACCCACAAGGCATTACGTTCCACTCGAACAAGCCGCGGCCTGGGACAGTGAATGCGGTATACGGACGGCATTCGGCTTTTAACGCGATCTGCCAATAGCCTTGCTTGAGGTCGATGGTTGATAGGTATCGAGCTCCACGCAGCTTGTCTAGAATTGACGAAATGTATGGTAATGGGTAGGCGTCTTTATACGAAATTTCGTTGAGCTGGCGGAAGTCAACGCATACCCTCCATGACCCTTCCTTCTTACGTACAAGTACTACAGGCGAACTATACGGGCTTTTGGACGGGCTGATTTTCCCTGATGCTAATAAGTCGTCAATTTCTTCATTGATGATTTGCTGCATGGCGGGGTTGCGCGGATAGTAACGCTGTTTGAACGCTGTTTGAAAGGCTCGGTGTTCTTCAGGCGTATGACGTGCGGTACTACGGTGGATATACCTTTTGTACTCATTAAACCGAGGTAACTCTTCGGCTAGAAATTCCTTTAGGCGGGCGTCCAGTTGTGGGTCTTGTCTTTCGTTTCTACCTTGCCGGCACCCCAGTTCTTCGGTGAGCGCACATAGGATATCGGATGCCCGGGGGCTACTCTCTTTTCCACTGGAGATTTCCTGCCCTCCCAAAGTTAATTTACAACCTGCCTGACCTAAGAAATCCATTCCCAGAATGGCGTCCTTCGCTAAATTAGGCATGTACAAGGCCTCACCCGTAATCGTTCGGTTATTTACGTGCAAGCTAATGCTGTAGTGTTCTGACGTTTGTGTCGAGTGACCGTCAGCTAGCTCGATAACGTGTGTCTGGTTCCGTGATGGGATACCTAACCGTCTGCATTCGTCTCTAAGTTCTTTGCCGATAAAGGATCGGGTGGAGCCGGTATCAACTAAGGTGTAATAAGTTTGGTCGGCGGTGGGTATTCGTATGAAGAGCCGCGGGTCAGTTCTGACCGCTATTCGCGCCACTGCGACTGGGTTCTGATGGCAAGGGCAGTCCTTCGTAAGTCGGCCATCCGTACCGCAAAAAGAACAGAACAACCGGAACGGTCGCCGGCAATCCTTTTTCATGTGCCCCCGCTGCTTACACTGCCAGCAGTGGGTGTTCCTGTTGTAATCAGTACTCGGAGGTGATGGTGCTTGGCCGTGCGGTACTATAGCGTCGGTCTCCGGAAAGCGTGCGGGTGGCGGTATTCTTATACGGGGAACGGCGAAGGGGTTAGACTTAGGTGGGGCTGTGGCGTTGGCGCTGGGTCGGTCCTCTTTCTGGATGAACTCGAACTCGTCGGTTAACTCCATCAGCTCTTCTAAACTACGGAAATCCTTTCTTTTGATGTATAGACGATACTCAGGTCGGAGGTTGTCATATATCCTGTCTAGGTGTTCGGCGGCCGTCATACGTGGATGCTGGCGGATCAAGTATAAAAATGAGCGGATATAATCCTTAGCTTTCTCACGTAGGCCTTGGCGTTTCCGCAAAATCTCATCTTCTAACTTGACGTAGTAACGTGACGGAAGGAAGTAGCTGATGAAGGAGCGACGGAAGGCGTGCCAATCATGGAAGTCGTCTCGGTTGATCCGCAGCCATTCGAGAGCGGAACACTTGAAGATGTCCGGTAGGGTTCGCACCATCTGGTCAAGAGGGATTTCGTAGCACTGTGCGAGTTCTTCCATCCTCTCTAAGAATTCCAAAGGCTGGCCGGAAGAAGCGCAGACCCCACTTACGCACGACGTTCATTAACTCCGCTTCGTAACTCAACGGGAACCGGTGTTGGACAGGGGGGTCGGACGGGTGTCTACGGGCTGTTTCATTGTCGTTAGGGCGACTAGTCGGAGGAGCCGACGTAGCGCGTTCGAAGTGTTGCTGTCGGTACACCAATTGTGACGTGGACGGCGGTGATGTTATGTTAGCGGGTTGAAGTAGAGGCACTTGCAGGCTGGTCTGGTAAACGGACTGCTTAGCTTTGCGTGCGTCCGTCGGGATGGTGTCTTCTTCTTCGGCGTCGTTCCGGGCCTCAATTTTCCTCTCCCACTCCGTGCATAAGTTCTGGGTGGACTTATGGGCTCGTAACTCCTTCAGGTGTTGACTCAACCGCTGGCGTAAATCGCGTACGGTGCCGGTGGTGTTCAATCCTCGCAAATTAAGCGTCTCGACGAGCTCTGGCTTTTTCAAAGAGTATATGAACCCCAGGTTCTCGTATGGATTGAAGTCTTCCTCGGAATGGTCGGAGGTCTGATCGGACGTTGCGGGTGCGTTTTCATTACTTGCCAGGTTCGGTCGGCGGTGGGCGGCTGCGGTCGGTGGACAATGCGTCAGTTCCAGGTAACGGGCGGTCGGGGGTTGAACGCTTAGCAATGTCCCTGCTCGGGTGCCAATTTGTGAGGCTTCTTTAATCCCAGCTGGGGTAAGACTCAGCGGGTCCAAGGTTTCTTCCCAAGGAAGCTCTAAAACTTGGGTGCAGTAGTCCAACTTCTAAAATAACTAGGCGAGTCGAGGCAATTTATGAGTTACAATCTTGTTTATTGTTTTTCAAAAATAGACAAAAGAAAAAGGAAAATAAAAGTCTTTACAATGTTTGAAGTTAAATTGGTTTTCTATTCAGTTTTAGCACAATATGAGTAGATGGGTCACGGCGCAGGCTCGCCGGCCTGATACTTGCGGGGCGCTTCGGTTGGATGACGCTTCTCCTTTGGTTAAAGTTACGTAGGTTAATCGCTTGGCTTTCGGACGGCACGGAAGTCGAAATCGGTACGAGGTCGATTTGACCGGGGCGGGTTTTAACGACTGCTGCGCTCCTGTAATAATAAAAGAATATAGGTACGATTAGGAACGTCGTCTATAAGAAGAGGCGACGCTTGACGGAACAACGGTGGAGGAGTGGTTGCAATGACCACGGCAGAGGAACTAACCGACGGCCTCTGTTAGGAGGAACTCTTTTTCGGTTAATTCGAGTATTTGTTGTGCAATTTTGCACAAGCGGTCTTGTGCTTTGCGGTGAATTGACTGGCGGCCTCTGATAGGAGGAACACTATTCCAGTGAATTCAATAGTAGTCGGAGAGTTGACTGGCGGCCTCTGGCAGGAGGAACACCTTTCCAGTGAACTCAATAATAATGTGAATTTGACTGGCGGCCTCTGGTAGGAGGAACACCTTTCCAGCAAATTTACTAGGACGGTCGGGGAATGGAGAAGATGAAAATTATTGAAGTTGTAGTGGTATTGCCCCTAACAACAAATAGTTGACAAATCTTCTCTGATTTTTCGGCAAATTGTTACCTCTACTTATTACTTTTCCAGTAGAAAGTAACTGTGAGGTATATCAAGGCGAGTGAAATATTATCCCTCGCTGCCCATGCATGTGCCTATACCCACTGATCACAACAACAAAGTACACTCGGCGGTAGCTTACCTGCTGCTGTTTAATTGAATTTATTTTCGTATGCGAAATGCGTACCATTGTACCAACCATGCAGTGTACTGGCGCATGTGTTTGGTTTTAGTTGCTCGCTGGGTTGGGGTGTACCAATGCTTATGACTGCTTGCGTGATTACTCGGTGCACATGTTATTGTGTGTCAGCGAGCGTGAATCGTAAGGTAAGTTGGAGGTGGTTTGGTGGCAGCCAGGAGAAGTGTGGCGCATCGTCACAAATTAAACACAGTCTTAAAGGTTGTTATTTCTACAAAAAATTATGTCTAAGATTAGGACTCTATCATCCGTATTGACAGAGATATCGAATTCAACACAGGTCAGGGTACACCAAAATTAGCCTTTTTTTAAATTGTCAAAAAGTGGTGTCAAAGTTGAGAATAAGACTTTACTCTAGAACAATTTTTTTCTAACAATATGACCAAAAATCACACCCCAAAAGATAATACACGAATTACCGGACACCCTGTATAAAAAAAAACCTTTAAGCTCTGATTTATTGGATCGATTAACTCATTTGATTGTTCGTATATTTTTGCATTAATTCTGAAGAACTATACAGTCAAATATTTTTACTTTTTCTTGGAAAATTGTAGGTATAAATAAAATTAATCAACGAAAAATTCTTTAAAAAATCCTGCTTCAGTCCGCCTTTACCATAGAACTAAAGATTCTGGCATTAAGGCTCATTCTACAACCGAACACCGTGTTCATATTTTTTTTTTTTTTGCAATCTTCAACACTCTTTCTCTGTACTTCAACTATCTTAGACAAATTTGTCTTTCTCTAAGACCCGAAAAGTTTTTGGCGATTTGTTAATTTAAAAAAAAAAAAAAACAATTATTTTCAAACAGCAGCATGGTTTATACAAACAAGATCAACGGTCACAAACTCCTTTCTTTTCATCAAAAGTGTTCCTATGCTCTTGAAAAAATTATGAGCTCTTCTAATTTTTCCAAAGCATCAACTCTCTCATGATGTTATATTATATAAACTCAAGGCTTTTGGGTTCTCTCAGTGTTTATAGTATGGATTTGCTCCTATCTTGAAAAAACAATGTATCAAGTAAAATTTCGAAAGAGCTATGCTGTTGGGGGTAGTACAAAGCAGTAATCTTGGGCCTTTGCTTTTCACTGTAGCAATCAATAACGTTGTTTCGTGCATTTAGTATAGTGAATTTCTAATTTTCGTAGACTATGTGAAAATTTTCAAAGCCCTTCAAAATACTTTAAAAAGATATCGATAGCCTTAGAACATGAATATGAACAATTATGACTCTCTTGAAAAAAGGGGATCCAGTAAAGTTGTGTTTTTGGTGTCTGCTTATTCATTATCCAATGTATCAAGCTTTCGTGACTTCCAATTCCAATTCCAATTTTGTTCCATTCATTTTTTGATTCCAATTCTGTTCTTATAGATATCAACGTTAATAAGAATTTAAAATATTCAAAAGTTTAAAACCAGTGATCCACATGCATAATTTATGTTCTTTGCTTCGTTATTTCTATAACCATTAAGCCAACACACAATGGCGCGTCGGCGGCGGCGGCGGGCGCGTCGACCTCATTTGGCAGCAAAATCAAAATTTCAACCATAGGAAATCTGTAGAGTCTCAAAGCCAACACACAATCACGCGTCGTCGGCACGTCGACCTCATTTGACAGAAAAATCAAAAGTTCAACCATAGGAAATCTGTAGTCTCACACAATCTCGCTTTGTCTTCTAACGCGTCGTTTGACAGACGTAAGCAAAAGTAACAAAGCGACCAACCTTCAAAAAAAGTTCAGCTATGTTGAACTTTTGCTCGCTTTCTGACATATCCCTCCTTTTCTGTTTTGCAATAGGGAAGAGTAATAAAATCGATGTAAGCAAAACATCGATTTACGAAACAAATTATCGATATGTCGGTATCGATGTTGAAATGTGTTTCAGCTGAAATTTGTCGATGTAAATACTAAACAAATACTTAAGTTCTCGTTGTTACAGCTGTTTTAAACTTGACTTTTGTTAGATTATTCAACGTAGGTGCTGTTGAAGTATTTAAACTACTATGAATTTGCAATGATGTATTGAAAAATCGACTTATACTTCATGAATACTTTTCATATCATAGATTTCGATGAATTTTCGATATTTGTGTTAAAATAAAGTCGATTATAGAATTTGGAGACTAATTATTCAATGAAATGTTGCTGCATGAATAAGTGGAAAGTAAAAAATTGTATCGACTGGAATGAATTTGAATGTAAATCATGTAAGCGTGATAGAAATCCGCTTCAGTATGTTGAAAAATCGATAAGGTATTTCATTTTAAACAGCAAATGTTATCAAAAACTAGATTGCATACGATAACACAGTATGGAATTGCAACTACGCACATTATACTAAGCTCAATTGATAACATTACACATTTTACTAAGCTCCTCATTCATCTCTTTATCAGATGTAATTAACAGATTAGAAATCGGTTTTCCATGCACTTAATACAAAAGATGATTTACTTAAAAATCGATTTTTACTATCGATTGTTACTGATAACGACGATGGTCGTTCGATATTTCAATCGATATATTTCCTTTATTTCGCACAAGCTTAGACGAATGAATGACAGTAGGGCGCTTTGAGAATTTTTCATGTAACGTGAGGTCCACGTGAGATCGACGCGTTGCGACGCGCTTATGTGTTTTGGCTTTCACACAATCACGCTTTGTCCTCAAACGCGTCGTTTGACAGACGTAAGCAAACGTAACAAAGCGACCAACCTTCAAAAAAAGTTCAGCTATGTTGAACTTTTGCTCGCTTTCTGACATATCTATCCTTTTCAGTTTGACAATAGGGAAGAGTAATAAAATCGATGAAAGTAAAACATCGATTGACGATACAAATTATCGATATGTCGGTATCGATGTTGAAGTGTGTTTCAGCTGAAATTTGTCGATGTAAATACTAAACAAATATTTAAGTTCTCGTTGTTACAGCTGTTTTAAACTTGACTTTTGTTAGATTATTCAACGTAGGTGCTGTTGAAGCATTTAAACTACTATGAATTTGCAATGATGTATTGAAAAATCGACTTATACTTCATGAATATTTTCCATATCGTGCATTCCGATGAATTTTCAATATATGAGTGAGTAAAAAATCGATTATAGATTTTTGTGGTCTACAAATCAATCAAATTGTACTTCATATTTGTACATGAAGTATGCTTAAGCTGAATTTTATCGATTAAAGTACTAAATAAGTATTTTTAATTCTTTTGTTTGAACCTTGTTTTAACCTGATTTTTGTCAGATGGCCCAATATGGCCCAATATGGGTAACATTGAAGCATTTAAATCATTTAATTTTTGTTTAAATGCTTTTAAAAATCAACCAATACTTTATGCAGTAAGTTCATACCTATATTGCGATAACATCATAGATAACATTATAGAATTTGGAGACTAATTATTCAATGAAATGTTGCTGCATGAATATTTAGTTTTTGTATGTGGAAAGTCAAAAATTTTATCGACTGGAATGAATTTGAATGTAAATCATGTAAAGGTGATAGAAATCCACTTCAGTAGGTTGAAAAATCGACAAGGTTTTCATTTTTAACAGCAAATGTTGTCACAAACTAGATTACATAAGATAACACAGTATGGAAATGCAACTACGCACATTATGTAAGCTCAATTGATAACATTACACATTTTACTAAGCTCTTCATTTATCTCTTTATCAGATGTAATTAACAAATTAGCAATCGGTTTTTTTTTCATGCACTTAACACAAAAGAAGAATTATTTAAAAACCGATTTTTACTATCGATAGTTACTGATAACGACGATGGTCGTTCGATATTTCAATCGATATATTTCCTTTATTTTGCACAAGCTTAGATGAATGAATGACAGTAGGGCGCTTTGAGAATTTTTCATGTAACGTGAGGTCCACGTGAGGTCGACGCGTTGCGACGCTCTATGTGTTTTGGCTTTTAAAGTTTTTGTAGCTTATATTTTATTTTTATTTCTAGGGATCTTGTTGAACTATTGTATCCCATCTTAGTTAATTGTGTTCAGTATTGTATGTCACTATTTGTATTTTTTTTATTTTTATATATATTTTCTATACGTTCTCTTTGTGCTGGTGTTGGTTTTTTACTAACTTCTAACACTTGCATTTATGATGAATAAATAGATAAGTATTCCACGAACCACGACTGAAGTTTCGCGTGTTTGATTTGTTTTTTATTATTATTTTTTCTAACTTGCTACTTATTTTTAAAACTCCTGTTTTGCCGAAGTGAGAACGAGTAAGACCCTGTTATATTATTTACAACATCACTCTCCAATAAAAACTAACTCTATGGTTGCATCAGCCGCCTCTTTATATAGGAAAACATATCACATCCAAAGCTTTCCAGCAGTTTTGAACATCTAGAGCTTTCCAGTAGTTTGCTATAAACCATTTCCCAACCATATATGGCTGGACACTGTTTCCTCCCGGTAAATTTGTACACATACACATACACAAACTCAAGCCTGAACTACATTGAAACACAAAGTAAAAAGTTTCTTAAGAAAGTCAAATGATATTCCGAACTGCTCTATCAAAAACAAATTTGTTTTTCTAATGCTGCCAACAGGTGTCACGCAGAAATATGTGTGTATTTTGAAAGCTTGTAATCCCATCCCATGTAAAGCGCTTTCTTCCATAAACGTTCGCAATGGGCATAAAAGTAAAGGTCCCTGAAATGCATTTGGCCCCGAAACTATGCAAACTTTGCCACGTTGTTTATTTATTTTTGTTTTTTTATATAGCATATATCTTTTTAAGCCAAAAGTCATTGAAGTCAATCTAATTCAACATAATGTTATATTTCGATAGGCTTTTTAACAAAAAATCCATCGCAACGTTTGGGATGCACAGGGGATGAAAACGAAATACGGAAACATCCGTTCTTTGCAAAATTAGAATGGAGTGAACTCGGAAATCGCAATTTGAAACCACCATTTAGACCTAAAATGGTAAGTATGCTCGTTTTTAATAGTATTAGTGTTCTTTACAATTTTCATTTTTAAAGTCTTTAAAAGAAAATAGTCAGAAAGGAATCTTTAAATGTGTAGATAGGAAAAGGCTCAGTTACGGCAAACAGGAAAAAGCTATCAGGAAAAGTTGAAACAAATGGAACATAAATATTTTCTTTATAAGCGAACAGGAAAAATATGTCAGCTGCCAGGCTCTCAACTCTTCGTAGCCACAGACTACCAACTGGTTTTGTTTTGGCTGAAAACACATCGGATTCTGTTTTTCAATCGATAGTCAAAAAATTTTTTTATTTGAACACATCTTGGCAAAACAGAAAGTTACGAAAGTAACGTTTTGTTTTCTTGTTTCGTTCGGTGTGTTTTGAAGTGAATCAGATATAATAATGAAAAGTTCATCGAAAGAAGAAAATAAAAATAACGAAATCTAATTTACAGTCAACGATGCTGGCTCGAAACAGTTTTATTGTATTTGGTGTTTGTTGCTCATATTTTTCTTTAAACAAATGCATGGCGAAAACAACATCATTTAGTCCTTTCTTCGAGTATACAAGGTGTCCCGTAATTCGTGTCACATACTTCCCGATGATCATTCACCTTGTCGTGGTGGGAGGTAAGGTTAGGTTAGGTTTGAATGGCTGTCAAGAAAACAAACTGACACACTTAGACCAATGTTAGGTCCATTGTGATACCATAGAAATTATGCGAGGGAGTACCTCACTTAACAAAACCATTTGGAGCTTTTAATAAAGCGAAGGAGATGCAGGGGATCTGTGTTCGCATGATCGCTTGGATCACCAAGAAAATACTTTCCTAGATGCCGTTTTCTTTTAAAAGAGAGTGCAGGACATGAGCAGAGGAGGTGTGGGATTGTCTCTTCCTTCTCCGCATCTAAACAACTTCTGCAGAAGTCATTAGAGGAAACGCCGAGTCTTATGGCGTGTCTTCCTATCAGACAATGTCCGGTGATGACATTGATTATGGAGCTAACGTGCAATCTGGTTATGTATAACAAATGTCTTGTGCGTTTTGGATCTAGTCCTGGCCATATATGTTTTGTTGCCACACACGTGGTGATATTGTTCTATCCATTGCCTCTTGCTTAAGCATAAGTTTACATGTAGCGATTGGTATACCTGAATATTGTAACGATGCATTTTATACATCGCTACATGCTGCCTTTGAGCTAGCTGACCACACGCCATCCAGTAGCAAGAACTAAAACACCTATACCAGAAGCACGAACCGGAACCAGGAAATGACCACCAAATGCTATCTAAGGCACAAGCCGGAACCAGGAATTACACGTCAGAGAATATCCGAGGCACCAACCGCATACCCCACCCCCAGGGTATGCTACACTAAATGAATAGCCGTGGAGAATATGGAACATATGTTCCTCCAACAGCGTAGAGTACAACCTACACGACACACTGGCCAATGCACAGCAGCACACGACCACCGTATGTTTAGTGTAGACTTCAGCAACAGAGTACATTGGGTGTGCTATGGATAAGCACAGCAGCGGTGGAGACATAAGGCAATATAAAATAAACGATAGGAGGCAACAACAAAATGTGTGGAAAAGCGCACGCCGGAGAAGTATAAATAGGGCGAGCTGAGCTAAGAAAATTCAGTCAGCCGGCACCAGCGCAATGGTGCACATCTCCTGGTAGAGTGAGTATGCTTATAAAATATATTTAGTTGCAAATGATATTTCGTGCCACACAGGGCCGTACCAAATACTTGTGATCAGTCAGACCTAAAAGTCTTGGCCTTCGTTGCTGGTAGGGGCATTAAATAATACCTGTCATTAATAAAAGAAAACGTTCTTTTCAGCTGGCTGCTCGTTGCCTAGAGCAATTTGTCGATAGTAAATTGACTTTATTAAAACTAGTCTATTCCATAGATCTGACGGAATAAGCAACCAAGAGCAATACCGCTCGGAGAGCTACCGTATCATCCCCGAGTCCCGAAGCCAGCATTACCGCACTCACCGCCGCCGAACTACCAGAAGTATCATCACACAGGCCCAGAGGGGTACTTGTGATCTTTTGCCGGAGGGCATTTAACAATACTTGACCGCTAACCCGTGAGGGGAAGTTGGGATCTTACCGCACAGGGACAGTTAAGCGCCTGTGATCTTTTGCCGGAGGGCATATCATAATACTCAACCGCTAACTCGTGAGGGGAGGCTGGGATCTCCACAGGGCCCAAGGGTTCTTGTGATCATTGCCGGAGGGCATATAATAATACTTGACCGCTAACCCGTGAGGGGAAGTTGGGATCTTCACACAGAGCCGAAGGGCACTTGTGATCTTTGCCGGAGGGCATATAATAATACTCGCACGCTAACCTCGTTGAGGGGTAGTGGTGATCTTACCGCACAGGGACAGTAAAGCGCCTGTGATCGTTGCCGGAGGGCATATAACAATACTCAGACACTAATCCGCTCTCTCCTATAGGTACACCGCCGAATTAAGACCAGCCGCCATAGAGGAGCAACAACGACAGCAGCGACGAGAGGGCCTGTTACCAAGGCCATATTATACCACACTGTCGAAGAAGGCGCATAAGAGCGACCTAAATATATATATATTGTTTGTAACCTTGCGTTTATAAATATTAAAAGACAAGTTTGAAATAATAAAGAGTTTCTGACCTTCTATGCGAAGTTTTAGTGGTTTCATTCGCCGACCCTGGACAGCCGTGAGTCATACCTCGGCTGGGAAATAAAAATCACATCACAAAAGGGGGGTGGTATGTAACGATGCATTTTATACATCGCTACATGCTGCCTTTGAGCTAGCTGACCACACGCCATCCAGTAGCAAGAACTAAAACACCTATACCAGAAGCACGAACCGGAACCAGGAAATGACCACCAAATGCTATCTAAGGCACAAGCCGGAACCAGGAATTACACGTCAGAGAATATCCGAGGCACCAACCGCATACCCCACCCCCAGGGTATGCTACACTAAATGAATAGCCGTGGAGAATATGGAACATATGTTCCTCCAACAGCGTAGAGTACAACCTACACGACACACTGGCCAATGCACAGCAGCACACGACCACCGTGTGTTTAGTGTAGACTTCAGCAACAGAGTACATTGGGTGTGCTATGGATAAGCACAGCAGCGGTGGAGACATAAGGCAATATAAAATAAACGATAGGAGGCAACAACAAAATGTGTGGAAAAGCGCACGCCGGAGAAGTATAAATAGGGCGAGCTGAGCTAAGAAAATTCAGTCAGCCGGCACCAGCGCAATGGTGCACATCTCCTGGTAGAGTGAGTATGCTTATAAAATATATTTAGTTGCAAATGATATTTCGTGCCACACAGGGCCGTACCAAATACTTGTGATCAGTCAGACCTAAAAGTCTTGGCCTTCGTTGCTGGTAGGGGCATTAAATAATACCTGTCATTAATAAAAGAAAACGTTCTTTTCAGCTGGCTGCTCGTTGCCTAGAGCAATTTGTCGATAGTAAATTGACTTTATTAAAACTAGTCTATTCCATAGATCTGACGGAATAAGCAACCAAGAGCAATACCGCTCGGAGAGCTACCGTATCATCCCCGAGTCCCGAAGCCAGCATTACCGCACTCACCGCCGCCGAACTACCAGAAGTATCATCACACAGGCCCAGAGGGGTACTTGTGATCTTTTGCCGGAGGGCATTTAACAATACTTGACCGCTAACCCGTGAGGGGAAGTTGGGATCTTACCGCACAGGGACAGTTAAGCGCCTGTGATCTTTTGCCGGAGGGCATATCATAATACTCAACCGCTAACTCGTGAGGGGAGGCTGGGATCTCCACAGGGCCCAAGGGTTCTTGTGATCATTGCCGGAGGGCATATAATAATACTTGACCGCTAACCCGTGAGGGGAAGTTGGGATCTTCACACAGAGCCGAAGGGCACTTGTGATCTTTGCCGGAGGGCATACAATAATACTCGCACGCTAACCTCGCTAAGGTGTAGTTGTGATCTTACCGCACAGGGTCAGCAAAGCGCCTGTGATCTTTGCCGGAGGGCATATAATAATACTCGCACGCTAACCTCGTTGAGGGGTAGTGGTGATCTTACCGCACAGGGACAGTAAAGCGCCTGTGATCGTTGCCGGAGGGCATATAACAATACTCAGACACTAATCCGCTCTCTCCTATAGGTACACCGCCGAATTAAGACCAGCCGCCATAGAGGAGCAACAACGACAGCAGCGACGAGAGGGCCTGTTACCAAGGCCATATTATACCACACTGTCGAAGAAGGCGCATAAGAGCGACCTAAATATATATATATTGTTTGTAACCTTGCGTTTATAAATATTAAAAGACAAGTTTGAAATAATAAAGAGTTTCTGACCTTCTATGCGAAGTTTTAGTGGTTTCATTCGCCGACCCTGGACAGCCGTGAGTCATACCTCGGCTGGGAAATAAAAATCACATCACAATTTATTATTATTATTGTATTGTTAAATGCCCTCCGGCAAAAGATCACAAGTACCCCTCTGGGCCTGTGTGATGATACTTCTGGTAGTTCGGCGGCGGTGAGTGCGGTAATGCTGGCTTCGGGACTCGGGGATGATACGGTAGCTCTCCGAGCGGTATTGCTCTTGGTTGCTTATTCCGTCAGATCTATGGAATAGACTAGTTTTAATAAAGTCAATTTACTATCGATAAATTGCTCTAGGCAACGAGCAGCCAGCTGAAAAGAACGTTTTCTTTTATTAATGACAGGTGTTATTTAATGCCCCTGACAGCAACGAAGGCCAAGACTTTTAGGTCTGACTGATCACAAGTATTTGGTACGGCCCTGTGTGGCACGAAATATCATTTGCAACTAAATATATTTTATAAGCATACTCACTCTACCAGGAGATGTGCACCATTGCGCTGGTGCCGGCTGACTGAATTTTCTTAGCTCAGCTCGCCCTATTTATACTCCTCCGGCGTGCGCTTTTCCATACATTTTGTTGTTGCCTCCTATCATTTATTTTATATTGCCTATGTCTCCACCGCTGCTGTGCTTATCCATAGCACACCCAATGTACTCTGTTGCTGAAGTCTACACTAAACATACGGTGGTCGTGTGCTGCTGTGCATTGGCCAGTGTGTCGTGTAGGTTGTACTCTACACTGTTGGAGGAACATATGTCCCATATTCTCCACGGCTATTCATTTAGTGTAGCATACCCTGGGGGTGGGGTATGCGGTTGGTGCCTCGGATATTCTCTGACGTGTAATTCCTGGTTCCGGCTTGTGCCTTAGATAGCATTTGGTGGTCATTTCCTGGTTCCGGTTCGTGCTTCTGGTATAGGTGTTTTAGTTCTTGCTACTGGATGGCGTGTGGTCAGCTAGCTCAAAGGCAGCATGTAGCGATGTATAAAATGCATCGTTACATACCACCCCCCTTTTGGAGGCGAGAACCTTCTCGTCTTAACCTCCTTATATCTATTTTTTTTTTTTTTGTATTTTTTTTCTTTTTATATATATTTTTTTGTATCTTTTTTCCCTTTTATATATTTTTTTTTTTTTTTTTTGTATATTTTTTTTTCCTTTTTTATATATTTTTTTGTATATTTTTTTTTTTCTCTTTCTCTTTTTTTTTTTTAACAATCTTAATTATAACCTAATGCAAACAAAGAATTAATTCACTAAAAAAAAGGCCCTTCTTACAAAAAAGTTTACGGAAGGTGCTCCTTGTACAAAAAAAAAAATGAATGGGAGGTGCTCCTTGCACACAAAAAAAACTTCGGGTTGTATTCCTGACGGATGTGTTCATGGGTCGAACTCGACCTCCTTCTTCCGCCAAATTGTGATGTGATTTTTATTTCCCAGCCGAGGTATGACTCACGGCTGTCCAGGGTCGGCGAATGAAACCACTAAAACTTCGCATAGAAGGTCAGAAACTCTTTATTATTTCAAACTTGTCTTTTAATATTTATAAACACAAGGTTACAAACAATATATATATATTTAGGTCGCTCTTATGCGCCTTCTTCGACAGTATGGTATAATATGGCCTTGGTAACAGGCCCTCTCGTCTGCTGCTGTCGTTGTTGCTCCTCTATGGCGGCTGGTCTTAATTCGGCGGTGTACCTATAGGAGAGAGCGGATTAGTGTCTGAGTATTGTTATATGCCCTCCGGCAACGATCACAGGCGCTTTACTGTCCCTGTGTGGTAAGATCACAACTACCCCTCAACGAGGTTAGCGTGCGAGTATTATTATATGCCCTCCGGCAAAGATCACAGGCGCTTTGCTGACCCTGTGCGGTAAGATCACAACTACCCCTTAGCGAGGTTAGCGTGCGAGTATTATTGTATGCCCTCCGGCAAAGATCACAAGTGCCCTTCGGCTCTGTGTGAAGATCCCAACTTCCCCTCACGGGTTAGCGGTCAAGTATTATTATATGCCCTCCGGCAATGATCACAAGAACCCTTGGGCCCTGTGGAGATCCCAGCCTCCCCTCACGAGTTAGCGGTTGAGTATTATGATATGCCCTCCGGCAAAAGATCACAGGCGCTTAACTGACCCTGTGCGGTAAGATCCCAACTTCCCCTCACGGGTTAGCGGTCAAGTATTGTTAAATGCCCTCCGGCAAAAGATCACAAGTACCCCTCGGGGCCTGTGTGATGATACTTCTGAGTTCACTTCTGGTAGTTCGGCGGCGGTGAGTGCGGTAATGCTGGCTTCGGGACTCGGGGATGACACGGTAGCTCTCCGAGCGGTATTGCTCTTGGTTGCTTATTCCGTCAGATCTATGGAATAGACTAGTTTAATAAAGTCAATTTAATATCGACAAATTGCTCTAGGCAACGAGCAGCCAGCTGAAAAGAACGTTTTCTTTTATTAATGACAGGTATTATTTAATGCCCCTGCCAGCAACGAAGGCCAAGACTTTTAGGTCTGACTGATCACAAGTATTTGGTACGGCCCTGTGTGGCACGAAATATAATTTACAACTAAATATATTTTATAAGCATACTCACTCTACCAGGAGATGTGCACCATTGCGCTGGTGCCGGCTGGAGTCAGCCGGCACCAGCGCAGCGAACCCACTGGTTGAGATCGGTAGAACGGTTCCTTTTCTGGCGAGTTCATCGGCTTTGCAGTTAGTTACCCACGATATCTCTGTGCCCCGGCACCCAAATTAGGTGAATATTGAAATCTCGCTTGAAAAGTATTAAGTCGGTGTTTGGACGTTTCTCATTAGCCTGGTTCTCCCCATTTACGCAACCTTCCTGCAAAGTAAAATTTGACACTCACTTCTATTCAGTTTGAGCTGATGAAGTGACCAGGGACCTACACACAAAAAACTAGATAGTTCCTAGGAGGACATAGATTGTTAGTTTACACTGGAGCAGGGATATCTGACTTGGAGTTGGACATATATATTTGTACATTTGTTTTTATTTTAATTTTAATTGTTAGTTGCAAGACTTAGCTACAACTTCCGTACAAAGTGCAACGCACTAATCGATCAAGGGATTGAACAAAATATAAATATAAACTGTGCAGCCATCTCCTTAAGAGATAGGCGACAGTTAAGGGGGTTACTGAGCTCGTAGAAACCGCTCCGAGTGATTTGAGGGCTGCTTGACTATCTTAGAAAATCCGGATATTCGTTGAGGATATCACGATTTCTTTTAGTCATAACAGGACCTCTTTGATCGCCAGAATTTCCGCTTTGAACACGCTACAATGGTTTGGAAGGCGGAATGAGAGACTTACGTTAAGTCGGTTTGAGTACACCCCGCAGCCTACCCCTTCTTCGGTTTTTGAACCATCTGTATAGAAATGAATTGAATCATCTCTCAAAAATTCTTCGTCTTCCCAGGTCGTTCTCGGTGGGATTGAAACTTGGAACTTATTATAAAAAATTATAAAAAACCAATTGGGGGATGGTGTAGTCGGAGTGGCAAGGGATTGATCCGAATAAAGTCAGGATTGTAGCGTGACCGATGTTATTTATTAATTTATTTATTAATTTCATCAATGGATACATAATCTGTTGACTACAATTAATCTAATTATTAAATTAAATTATCTTTAAACTTTATTAAAAATATTTGAAACATTACTCTTAAACATAACTTTATTCATTTTAAGGTCGACTTTACGGTGAATTAGAAGAGAACATCCCTGTTTCTCAGATTTCTCTCAGGAACATAAAAAGAGATAAGATTTAATAAATCTGGAGATTTAATTTTGTTGTTGAAAATATCTTTTATAAAAACAACACAAAGAGTTTCTCTTCGACTTTTTAGAGATTGTAAATCGATAAACGCGCATCTAGAGCTATAGCTTGGTAAACCATCTGACCACCTCAATTTTCTTAAAGCAAAGCGGGTGAATCTTCTTTGAATATTTTCAATTCTGTCAGAAGAATTTTGATAAAAAGGAGACCAAACAACGCTACAATATTCCAATATAGGTATTATCAAGGATGTATAAATCGTTTTCAAAGTATAACAATCTTTGAATACTTCTGTGTGTCGCTTCAAGAAACCCAGCAACGAATTCGCTTTAGATGTTATATAATTCACATGTGCTGAAAAAGACAACCTGGTATCAAAAATAACATCAAGATCCTTTATTTCACTGACGGAAGGAAGGCTTTTGCTACCTAGATTGTAATTAAACACTACCCTAGGCGAAGAACGAAAAGCATTAAATATCTTAAACTTAGATATATTTAGTCCTAGGTGATTATATTCACACCATCGAAAGAATCTATATCCTGTTGAAATTTAACACAATCATCAAATAGAGATATCTGAGAATAAAGTTTCAAATCATCAGCAAACATTAAACAACTTGCAAACTTCAGGCATTCTGGAATGTCAGTGACAAACAAATTGAAAAGAAGTGGTCCTAAATGACTTCCTTGAGGCAGGCCCGATAAAACATTGATAAAAAACGAATAACACAAACGAAAAAACACCTTCGATTTTGACTATCTGTTTTCGATTAGATAAATACGATTTCAACCAATTGAGAAAACCAGATTTGAAACCCATTTTCTCTAACTTTATTAAAGCTTTTACAAAATCTGTGTATAACACGTCAACCAGCATTCTATTTTTCAAGCGGGATACACAAATGTTGGTGAACAGACACAAATTTGTAGTAGTGGAGCGACCACTGCAAAATCCATGCTGTCTTGATGTAATGACGTCTTGGACAGCGAAATTGAGTCTATTGGACACCAACTTTTCAAATAGTTTTGGAATTGCCGAATGTTTTGAGACTGGTCTATAATTATATAATTAATTAAGTGCTTGAGATCACTTTTATAAAAAGGGCTTATTGAGGATATTTTCCACACTTCTAGAAAAACACCAGTAAGAAGGGATTTATTAAAAATTACTATTAAAGCCTTAAAAAGTGAAGTAGTACATTTTGATAGCAAAAGAGGAGGAATCGAATCTAATCCAGCCTTCAAATTTATATCTAAGTTCTTTAAACCTTCGAATACTTCTTGCTCAGTGAATGTAAAACAATCGAAGTTTAATTGTGAAATTATATTACTATAAAGATTTTTTCTACTTGGAATACTATCTATATTATAGTTTGATTGGAAGAAATGTGCAAAAACATTACAAGTTGTTTTGGTATCATGAGAACTTACGCCATCAAACTCCATAGAACTAGGAAAGACAGTGCTTTGCCGTTTCAAATTTAAGAAAACCCAAAAAGATTTACAATTATGCTTAATATTCCTTTCAACACAGCTAATATATTGTGAATAAAGAAACCTACACAAAAAATCAAACTCTCTTCGCAGTGGATTGAAATGAGCTTTTTCTTCAGGTTTACCCGTTGCTTTACATTTCTTTAAGGCTTTATTTTTTACGTTTTCCAAGTTCTTAAGCCTTTTATTGATCCATGGAGACTTAAAGGACAAAGATTTGGTTACAATTAGATTTTCAAAATCAATTGAGTTATAATAATTATTTAACGAAATGAAGTCAGCCTTCTGAAAATTAAATGCTTTACACTTGTCTGCGCTTGCAGGTTGAAAATTATAAATTCAAATACAACGAAAATGGCTTTGTGATAAATTTAATTACTAACTAATAAGACTAAGACCTAAAAAGACCGCTTTTGGAAACCATGAACTTAAAATCCTTGAGAATAAAAACTAGATCAAGAAATCTATTAAAGCTATTAGGTATGTGATTGATTTGAGTTAACTTCTGCATCCTTAGAAACTTTTAATGGAATTAGAATTTGATCATCTTCTTGATAATGCCAATCAATGTCACCAAGATTAAAATCACCAAAGATGCAAGGAAATTGATCTAGCGATAAGCCATTCACTAAATTTTGAACATTTGAAACAAGTTCAACATATAATTCTAAGCTGCTCTTAGGTCTTATATAACCAACTATGAAACAATACTCGAGTCTATTTGGATTATCTATACTGAAGTCTGAATTAACAAGAGCAAATAAATGCTCAAAATAAATAGAACTATATTGGAAGTTTAATTGTTTACTTTTAAATAAAGTCCTAACTGCGATTAATACTCTTCCACCTCGCTCCATTTCAGTGTCGGGAGATCGATCCAATCGGTAGACAATATAAGAGGAATCAAATAATTCGGCGGAATAAATTTCAGGTTTCAGCCAAGTGTCTGTCAGTATTATTACTTCATAGTCACTTGAATTAATAAAAAAAATCGTTTGTTTTCGTTCCCAGGCCACCAACATTTTAATAATAAATCCGTAGCTCAGACGGATGTAGCGAAGACGATACAGCACATGTCAAATTTCTGGAACTAGAGTTGCAGTAATTCCGTTTTTTGGCTTAAAGCGTTGAATAAAACTCTTAATCTGCACCCCCAATGGCCAAACAGAAGCGATTAATGCCTTATCAAATGCATACTCTGCAATTCCAATTTTGAAATTAATAAAATTAAATGTCGAAATGTCTACACCACTTTTGACTAATCTTTTACATTGAAGCACATTTTTCGGAAGATTAAGTTTGAGTGCTACAAATGAAATAATATTTTCTTCAGTGGCATTTTTATCTAATCGAGAAATATGAAGAAACTTCAATTTAGGCATTGATGAAAATAGAATATCGGATGCTGGTAGCACAGTTTCAAATCAGTTTGAAAGTACGTTGACTTGCTTGCCTTTTGTTCCGATGCATTTGCTTTTGAGTGAAATTTTCCGACAAGGTAGATTATTGGTAACTTTGATCAGATGATGCTGCCGTATGTGACGATGACGTTGAAGGTTGTACATTAATTGTTGAGGGAGATGTCAAATCGGCTGAGTTGGTGGGCTCAGAAATTGTTGTGATTGATGGTAATAGTGATGCTGCTTGAGATGGTGGTGTTGGTATGGGATCTGTAATTGTTATTGATCCATGAGTGTTGTTTGTCACAACCGCTGAATCTTATTGCAAATCAGAAACACTTATTGTCACAATGCCATTTGTTTTATTTCTGTTTGAGTTTTTCACTTTAGTTTTACTTATTAAAGTAAAACTAAAACTACTATTTATAATTTTGGATTTAATGTCTTAAACATCGTTTTTGAGTTGGACAATCAACGAGAGCAGAAAGCCACTAACACAAACACAACTACTGCACCGCCATGTAAGATTGCTATCTGATTGAAGGGCCATGACTGATTCTTCACGAATTTTTGCACATTTTTTGTGGAAAATCAATCCACAAAAACCTTCAAATTTAATATTCGCGCAGTTCTTAGACATTTTAGAAGTTAATATGATACTTTTTATGAAAAATTGGAAAAAATCGAAAAGATCAAAGGAGAATACGTCTATGTGGCACTTGTCAACTTGACTATTTTGGGCCGTATATGTCGGCAACAACGTTTCAAATATGATTATTATTTACGGTCCATTGGTAAATAGCATACGAATGGCTGCACTGGCGGCCATTTGTTTGCTGAAGATATCTAGTGGTGTGAGGTTAAGGAGTGTATTTAGGGCAGCTGAGGGTGCTGATCTCAGTGCTCCGCTTATACACAAACAGACTGTTCGTTGGACCTTGCTTAAATTATCGCAGTAGGTCCTGTTATCAAGAGCGGTCCACCATACCACTAGTCAGTATGTGAGTATTGGTCTGATGAGCGCAGTGTAGAGCCAGTGGATGATTTGGGGGGAGAAACCCCATTTATTACCAATGGCTTTTGTACTGGAAAATAAGGCTACGGTGGATTTTCTGATTCTATCCTGTATATTGGCTTTCCAATTTAGCTTTTTGTCGAGGATTATACCTAGATATTTGGCTTCGTTTGAAAGTTCAAGTGGGAATCCATTAATTGATGGAGTTATTAGTTGAGGAATTTTGTATTTCCTGGTGAAGAGAACGAGTTCAGTTTTCTGAGGGTTGACCCCTATATCACATTTTCCCGCCCATTTTACTAATTTATTTAGAGCGGTCTGCATCAGATCCGTAAGAACGTGAGAATGGTTGCCAGATACCGCAATGGAGACGTCATCTGTCTATGCAATCACTTTGAATTCCTCAGCTTCTAAGTCAACTAGAAGTTCATTGACGAGAAGATTCCATAGAAGAGGGGATAGGACTCCACCTTGCGGTGTTCCTCTACTGAAAGATCTCTTTGCAGAGAAGTTTCCTAGAGAAGAGTTGATTCTCCTGCTTTTTAGCATTAGATTTATCAACTCCACTATGGAACCATCTATGTACTTTGAACGTCAGTGCCTTTTTAATTGCAGAGTTGCTGACGTTATTGAAGGCGCCCTCTATGTCGATGGAGGGAATATTCTATAGTACGAACCAAGGTGTGTAAGGCCGTTTCTACAGATTTTCCCTTACAGTAGGCGTGTTGTGCTGTAGATAACAATTTTGGTTCTATAGCTATACGCAGGTGGATATCAATCAGTCGTTCTAAAGTTTTAAGAAGGAAAGATGATAGATTTATTGGTCGGAGATCTTTTGGGTTTACGTGGGATGATTTCCCAGCCTTAGGTATAAACGCAACCTTGACCTCTCTCCACGGAGTGGGGATATAGTTTAAGGTGGTACAGCCGATGACAGGGATAATAATATCCGCGGCCTTTTGAAGTTCGGCTGGAATTATACCATCAGGTCCAGAGGATTTGTATGGGTCAAAGCTGTTGTTGAGTGTTAAATACTATTATGTCAGAACTATTTATTTTGACTTTACTTGGGTTGCCATACAATTTTTTATACAAGTTAAATTATTCATTTATTTAATCATGCTGATGCACCCTGTACACCATTCTATGTTATTGTGAATTATTTACAAGTAAATGTCATTAGTTGTCAAAGCTCTTCAAGTTGTCAAAAACTTAACTTTGGACTTCTTCTCAAAAAAGCATTCACACAGTCTTTAATCAATCATAAATTATTTCAATAAATCACTCAAGATCTTGAGCGAAATAATTTATAACAGAGAATCAAAAAAGCTTGCTTTCTCTCAACAGCTGTTAATGGCCCAAACTAGTTTTTCCCTTGGAATCAGATCGGGGTTGTTTGTTATCATGCTACCTGATTCTATGGAGTCATAGTTGCATAAGTTCTTAGAGCTGCCTGGAAAGTGAGTGTCCAGAAGCAGATTGAGCGTATCTTCGCAGGATTCTGTTCAGCCGTCAGCTGTTCTCAGACTGCTAGACATGGTTGGACTCTTTGAGCGGATTTTTCTTTATATAAAAGTTTCTGAAGTATCTTCTATTTTTCCACAGAAGTTTCTCCAGGAAGTTCTTTTATTTTTCCTCAATTGATATTTATAGGTTTTGAGGAATTTCTTGTAGGAGTCCCAGTCTATTAAGATTTTGGATTGTTTAGCTCGGTTGAAAAGTTTTCTACATTCCTTCCTGAGCGGTTCTAGCCCCGAGCTCCACCACAGTGGTTTCTGTCATCCTCTTATTTTTATAAGAGGATAGGATTTCTGCAGTGAATGGCTAAGGGCAGTGGTTAGATCATTGACTTTTTTGTCTAGATCCTGTTTGTTTGTAGGGCTTTGTAAAAGTTCAGGTTTAATAAACTTTTTCAGAATTACCCGATATTTTTGCCAGTCAGTTTTCCGGAAGATTGGTTACTTAAGAGGTTCCTCATTAAGATTAAATTGAATGATCAGAAAAGGAGCGTGGTGGGAGGGGAACTCCCGGATTCCGAAGGCCCCATCTAACATACGAACTTCCGCCTTTTCAGGTGTGTATACGCGAGTCGAAAGTACCGTAACCGATGAAAAAGATGAAGAAGGCAGCTCGGAGGTCCTATCTCCAAATCTAAATTCTCATACTGGTTTAGCTGTTGGCCAGAGAAGTGCTACCACCGGATTAAGTGAAGCTGAACATGGCATCCTCTGGAGGACAGCTTTCCAAGCGCCAACAGTAGCTGGAGAGAAGGCGAGCAACAATAGCTCGGAGCAAAGAGGTCACCAGTGTGGCCGAAGGCACTGAATCCAGTTGCAAACTTTTGGTGATGGCGGCGAAAAGGGATAGGTCGGAAGAGGTCTCACCCACCAATTCAGGACAGGTTGCGGTAACCGAAGCCACCCCAACCTCTGCAAACGCGATCATGGTAAAAAAAAGAAGGTTTCCGGAAGCTCTGCCGAACTTCCTGTTGATCTAACTAGAAAGCTGGTGAATGAAACTGGAAGCACAAGTCGCAAGGCTTGCAAATTCTGTCCACAGCCACTGGCTGGAATGGACGAAACCATCATGGTAAAAACTTCTGGAGGTCCAACCGAAACGTCGGTGAATGAAACCGTGACTGCTAGTCAGTCTGGTCCACGGACACTGACCGGACGAGATAAAGTCTCGAAAGGAGCAAAATCAGCCAGCCGTATAGCGAAATAAAAGACAACGGTCTTATAAAAGAGTGGCCGTCTCGCATTTCAAAAGAAAGTAAGTAAGACTGACAATGACAACAGCTTGACCATTACAGAGCGCAAGCACTGTGAATATCAACTGTGGAAGCTAGCTATGGCTGAGAGCACACAAGTTCAGTCTGAGGAATGTTGTTTGGAGGACGGAACCTGTTTGGTTGAGTGTTCTAATCAGCAGATCGCTGACTGGTTGCGTGCCTCTGTGCCTAAAATTCCTTCTCCATCCCAAAACATTCCTCTTTTGAGATTTTCAGAGCGCCGCCGCGCCACCGGTATTAACGCGAGCCATCTGCTTTATCCCGGAGAAACTCAGGAATACTGAAGATGTGTTACAGCGTCTCGTTTCCCAGAATGATGGTATCGACACTACGAAGTAGAAAGTTCACTCACACAGGGAGGCAAGGAATCGGGAATCGGGATCTTTGGTTCCTTGTTGAAGCAATTAACTATAGAAACTTCGCAGGGAAACCAGAAGTCTTCTGAATAGGTTCCTCAAGACCAAATCAGAGAACGAGTGAATAGAAAATTTTTAATAGGTTAATTCGAAGATCAAAGAATGCCTCTAACAAAGAATTCTGTGAAAGTATAGAAACATTCAGTGAAACTAGTCGCCTTTCCAAGGCCCTTAAATAGAGCAAAGTAAACAAACTAGAACCACTGAGGGCATCAGATCTATACCTACTCTTAAGCAGAAACACTCAGTCTTATTCTGGTGACTTATTTTCCAGGAAACACGGTATCAATCGGACCACAACAATCTATTTCCCTCAGATCAGGTGAATCCAATTAATCGACAACTCTATGGTTTTACTCAATTTACACAATTTTTCATGTTGCTTATAGTTTGCATTTTGAATTTTAGACTTATCTTAAACCTGCAATTTCACATACTTACTATAAATATAATTATGATAGATCAAATTTTGACACAATCAACAACTATGTCAATGGTACTAACTGGCATGCATTGTTTGATAACAATAATAACTTAAATGAGTGCTATAATTTGTTTTTGAGCATTATGGAAGAAGCCATTTCCTTATTCACGCCAAGAATTAAAGCTAAAAGTGATTCTCGACCATTGTGGTATAATAAAATATTGATTAATCTGAACAATAAGAAAAATAAGGTTTATAAGCAATTTCGCAGATCAAACAATGTTCAAAGTCTTTTAAGACTTTATCTTTAATGCGTCATGGAAACAAGTCATCTTCAGACCTCTCAGTAATTTCTAACCTCTTTGCTAAACATTTTCAGTCTGTTTATACCGAAAGCAGTTCAAACCTACTTATTCAAGGTGAATTTAATAATTCTAATAGTTGACAAAGGCCTTGTCAACCGAAAAGAGTCGGTTCCCATTAGAACACCGTAATTAAATCGGAATGAGCGCTGTTAGTGACAATGTGGGGGACCGTCCTGTACTACTGCGTGCTGTTGTCATGTGTTATTTGTTCTATATAGTATTTGTGTAGTCTAGTCTTGTGGTGTATCAGCCAAATAGTCTTTGTCGCCCGGCTGCAACCCCCCTAGTCCGCTGATTTATGTGTGGAGTAGTTTTTATGTAGATGTAAATGTAGTTAATGTAACTCTAATAGTTCTTTTATTGTCGGCTTTTTAAGGCTTTCATATTCTGAAGTTGAACAAGCTTTATCAGAAATTAAAGAAGACACTCGACTTGATATGGAAGGAATCGCTCCAATAGTTCCACAAAGGTGTTCAAAAGTAGTTGCGTTACTTTTGGAAATTGTTTTTAACCGTTCCCTGGAACGTTCTTCTTGAAAATGGAAAAGTTCTTAGATTACATCAATTTATAAGTCGGGAAATAGGCAGGAAGTTTCTAATTATCGGCCAATATGCAAGATTTCCACAATTCCTAAAATTTTTGAAAAATTGATATACAAAAGATTAACTCCGGCTCTAAAAAATATTATTTCTTCATATTAACATGGCTTTGTTAACGGAAGAACAACCAGCACTAATCTTTTAAAATTTTAAAACCTTGTAGTTAAAGGCTTCGAGAAAGGGTATCAATGCGATGTTGTTTATACTGATTTCTGTTGTGTCTTCACAGAAAATAAGAAACCACAGATGCACTTAACAGTTATTACTATTAACTTTAATTCAATTAGTTTATAATAATTAACATGTCATTAATAGAATATTACTTGACTTAATATTAGATGAGATGGTATATTAAACGGAGCAAGCTAGAGGTGATGCTAATAACGGCCAATGTTTAACTGACTCGTTCTGTTTGTTTTAAACGTGCGAACAAACCGCTCTGCTTCTCCATTTGAAGATGGATGAAATGGTGCTGTACGTAAGTGTTCTATTCCATTAAAACGACAAAAATCTACAAATTCTTTAGATGAAAACTGACTTCCATTATCAGTAACAATGACGGGTAATCCCTCCAGTGCAAACATCTTGGAAATGGCCTTTAAAGTTGATAATGAAGTTGCTTCCTTCATTGGAATAACAAATGGAAGTCTTGATAGGGCATCCACACAAATCAACAACATATGATTTAAAAATGGCCCGGCAAAATCCAAATGAAGGCGTTCCCATGGCTTCTCAGGTTGCGGCCACGAAATAAATGCTTTGGGAGGATCCACAGCTGATGATTGACAAATAGGACATCTCTTAACACAAGATTCAATGCACTGGTCAATATTTGGCCACCAACAATATCGCCTAGCAAGTTGCTTTGTGCGAACTATACCCCAATGACCATCATGCAGCATTTTCAAAACACGAGCTTGAAGCTTATTTGGAACTATTACTCGAAGATAGTCCGTTTTTAGTAATATTACACCTTTATGCATAGTAAATGAGTTTTTCCAATTGAAAAAAAGGTAGCAATTCTTTTTCGGTAGAAGGTAATTTTTCTGGCCATCCATTCTGTACATAAAACTTTACTTTACTAAGCACAACATCTTTTCGCGTCTCTTGAGCTGTTTCATGAGCATTGACAGGAAAATTTTCCAAATGATTCTTGATTTCCGAAGTAAGTTCTTGGAAGATTCCTCCATGGCATCAAAATTGAGGTCTGGACCCATCGGCAAGCGTGATAAGGCGTCCGCGTTAGCATTTTGACTAGATGTTTTATAGCGTATCTCATAGTTGAATCCCATAAGAATTAGACCCCAACGAGTTAAGCGACCCGTCGGCGTCGTCATAGTAGGTAGCTTTTTACTAGGATGAAATAAGGTTAATAAAGGCTTATGGTCTGTATATAAAATAAATCTGCGACCAAACAAATATTGACGAAATTTTGTTACTCCAAAAATTATTGAAAAGGCTTCCTTTTCTATCTAAGTGTAGTTTCGCTGCGCGTCACTTAAGGTTTTAGATACGTGAGCTAGGGGTCTTTCGGTACCATCCAGATCTATGTGCGATATGACAGCACCTAACCCGTAATATGAAGCATCCGTTGCTAAAACAAGGGGTACATCAGGTTTGTAATCTCTCTGCAAGGTGACCTTGAGAAACTGTCGATTTGGTGTTCGTTAAACTCCTTCAGTCGTATTTATAAAATCTGCTTAGAACATCCTTAGACTACTCTCCAACTAGACGGTGGCGGTGTCTAAAGAGTTGGACAAGCCTTAGCCAATTTCGTATTTATAACGGGTGATTTTTTAAGAGGTTTAGAACTTTTTTTTTTTTAAAAACACAAAAAATTCGAAAAAATGAATGAAATATTTATTTGAATCGATAGTTTGAACCTTGCAATTTAATGTTTAAAGATAATTTCATGCAAATGTTGACCGCGGCTGCGTCTCAGGTAGCCCATCCGCTGAGTCCAATTTTGGCATACTCTTTCACACATATCGGCCGGTATCTCACGAATGAATGCATGGATGTTGGCTTCCAGTGCGTCAATCGAAGCGGGCTTGTCCCTATAGACATTAGCCTTGACATACCCCCACAAAAAATAGTCTAATGGTGTCAAATCGCACGATCTAGGCGGCCAATTGACCGCCCCGAAACGTGAAATTAACTGTTCACCAAACTCGCCTCGCAATTGCGCCATTGTTTCGCGTGCTGTGTGGCATGTGGCACCGTCTTCTTGAAACCACATATCATGCAAGTCAAGAACTTCCATTTCGGGCAAAAAAACACAATCACAATCTTCCGAATAGACTGCTCAGAAGGTCGAGAATGCCGACCATAAAATGGAAGCAGCGCGCGATGAACATTTCGAACCGAGCACGAGTTTTGATAGTAAAATTCAATAATTTGCAAGCGTTGTTCATTTGTAAGACGATCCATGGTTAAATTGCAAACCAAACTGAAGCTGTTTGACAGTGACACAAGGTACTAAACACACGTCAGCTGTCAAAACCAGTGTTGCCAAAACCAAACCAGCTAAAAAATCACCCGTTATATGCATTCCAACAGTTGTCTAAACAACCCCTCAAACTGTAAATTTTGAATGAAAAACTAAATGGTGGGGCTCATGACGTATCCGTGCAGTACCATTTTTGGTGTTTTTATACATATACGAGTGCAACAAATAAAAAGTTCTGAAAGAGTGTGGCGTAGGACTGGAAGTAGACCAAAAAAACAGCTGATTTGACTTTGTGTTACAGCTTGGAAAAAGTCTCATAAGATGATGAAATTTGTGCAGCTTATAAATGAAATTGTTGAAAGTATGTAGTATTTTTGCACTTCAAACTACTTATTTTTTCGATCTTATCACTCTCAACAGTATTTTATAATACAAGGTGTCCCGTTCTTCGTGTATTATTCTTTGAGGTGTGATTTTTGGTCATATTCTAAGAAAAAAATTGTTTTACAGTAAAGCTCGTTTCTCAATTTTGACATCACTTTTTGACAATTTAAAAAAAGGCTAACTTTGGTGTACCCTGACCTGTGTTAGAATCGATATCTCTGTCAATATTGATGATAGAGACCTAATCTTAAACTAATTTTTTTGTAGAAATAATAGTCTTTAATACTGTATTTAAGTTGAGCTCCTATAGGCTTAGGGCTGCTAGATTTTAAATTTTAAGTGGTGTTAAAAATTTTTTCCCGAAATAAAGTTTGACTTTGAGGTCATTTTTTTGCAGAAAATGCCTGATAAACATAGAGTTTCCTTATTTTTTACAGATTAACAAAACAATAATAAAGAAAAAACTTAGCAGTAAGTTTACTCAAACCCATACATTTTATGATAATTGAAAAAATACAAAACGGGTAAAATTAAAAAAAAAGTAAGAAATATTTTTAGCTTTGAGGTTTGTTTGAATAAAACAATAATATGGGCACTATTAGTATTTTTTTTTATGTATTTTATACAAATACAATTATAACAAGTGCTCAAAGTGCCCTCCTTCGTTTTGAATGCATGCCAGAGTCCATTTTTGGATTACATTGTGGGTGTTTGCCTTAAATTTGGGGTGTGAATGTTCAATATTTACCTATTAGTAATTACCTATGTAAAATTAAGTCGTATAAAAGAATAAGAAAACAAATTTGTTCATCAGTTTATCAAAATAAGTCACGATTTCAGTTTGATCAGAGAGCTTTTTGAAATGCCTTCATTTACGAAAGAAGAATACGCAGACATTATTTTCTTATATGAGTTTTGCAATGGAAATTCAAGAAAAGCACAACGAAAATATAATATAATGTATTTGTATAAAATACATAAAAAAACTACTCAAAGGTAAACATTTCTTTTAATTTTTTTTTAAATTTTACCCGCCTTGTATTTTTTCAAGTATCATAAAATGTATAGGTTTTTGAGTAAACTTATTGGTAAGTTTTTTCTTTATTATTGCTTTGTTCATCTGTAAAAAAAAAGTAAAAAAGGAAACTCTATGTTCAATAGACATTTTCTCAAAAAAAAGTTACCTCAAAGTCAAAACTTTTTTTGGCGAAGAAAATTTGAACACCACTTAAAATTTAAAATCTGGTAGCCCTAAGCCTATTGGAGCTCAACTTTAATACAGTCTTAAAGACTATTATTTCTACAAAAAATTAAGTTTAAGATTAGGTCTCTATCATCAGTATTGAAAGAGATATCGAATTTAGCACAGTTCAGGGTACACCAAAGTTAGCCTTTTTTAAATTGTCAAAAATTGATGTCAAAGTTGAGAAACGAGCTTTACTGTATAACAATATTTTTCTTAGAATATGACCAAGAATCACACCCCAAAGGACACGAAGTACGGAACACCCTGTATATTCAACAAAATTGCTTTGTGCTGAATCAAATGTCACTTTAGCCGTAGTTTAGACAACCAATTTCGGTGTCTATAGTTAGACATTTCTTGGACAGCGATGAAAGTTTTTGATTTGGAGTTGGACACTTATAACAGCTGTTTAAAGTTAGACATACTTTGGAACGGGATTATAAATACGACTGCTTATCCCTAAATATAAGTAAATGTCAGAATTTAATCTTTTGTCGGAATCGTACTCAAATAAATTTTGCTTTCTTTCAAAAAACACACTTTCAAAAAAGATCTTGGAGTTTTTTTTTTACCAAAAACTGGATTTTGTTAAACATATTGATTTTTTAGTTGCAAAAGGAAATTCAATGTTGGTTTTTATTTTGCGCTATTCAAGAGAATTCAGTGATCCTCACACATTGAAAAGTCTATACTATGCGTTCGTAAGGTCTTACTTGGAGTAGTGCAATATTATTGGGAATCCTATGTATGAAGTTCACTCGTTTAGAATTGAGAAAATCCAAAAACACTTTACAAGAGTTTTAGTAAAAATTCTTCACTGGGAAATAGATATGCCTTCCTATGAAACCAGGTGTATGTTGCTGTGAATATTGCCTCTTAAAACCCGAAGAAAGTTCTCTGAAGTGATGTTCATTCGTGACTTATTGACTTTCCGTATATTGATTGCTCTGACATTTTGGCGTTGATAGGGTTCCGTGTTCCTGCGAGAAAGCCAAGTTTTTTTTAATATTTTCGAACGCAATAAAAGCTTACTATTGTAACTGTCTCGTTGGAATGAGGACTGTTGGTTGTTGCGCTCTTGTCATGAGCATTTTATGGTATTTGGATTACGCAAGACATCAGGAAGCAATAAATATAGCACCAGCTTTGTTTTTGGATGGTATTTTGATAGATCTAAACGAAGAATAGTTTTTTTTTTCATTTTTAGCATAAATATGTATTTTGTTTTTATGTTTTCTAAAAAACAGAGTGTAGCTACTGCAAAAAATTAAATGAAAAAATGCATTTGCTGTGGAACATATTTTTTGTTTAATTTTATTTAGGAATTGTGTAAAATGTACGTGATATGCTTTATGTATTGTTGTATAAAGTACAATTAGAAAGTATTTCAACATTTAACTAATGTTGAATATCTATTACCTATGCATATAAATGTTACATATATACACGATACACGAAGGCACACAAATACATAAGATTACATTGTATGCTAGTTATTAAGGAAATTCTATAAGTCAGTCTTGTTCGATCTGTCTTGAAATAAACTTCTATCTTATACTTAGTTTTAATACTAAAAGTCTTTTCATTTAAACCGAATCACATAACATGGTGTCAGATGTGTGTCAATAAGTCTAAAAAAAAAAATTATTTAATTAGTCAAGTGAGAAATCTAACTATCATTTAAACATCTAAAAAAAAAAAAAATGCCTGATCCGAAAAAAACCAGATGGAATACAAGTCATTCCATTCTCATCAGAAACGCCTGTCTCTTCAGTGTCACCACTTAACCTGAAAAGCACTAATCTTCCAGCCAGGTGGAGACATTGGTTAAGTCTATTTACAATTTACTTACGTGCGAGTCTTGAAGCTCAACCAGATAGCCGCAAAGTAGCATTGCTGTTTCATTACATGGGCCCTGATTCACTGGATATATTTAATTCTTTTAATGAAGATTTAGACAAAATCAAATACGATGTGCTCGTCAAAAAATTGGATGATTACTTTCTACCAAAGGTTAATATAATAATGGAGAGGTATTCATTTTTTTCCCGCCGCCAAGGTCCAGACGAATCCATAGATGAATTTGTCACTTCGCTTAAGAACTTAAGCCCTACATGTGATTTTGGAGCCTTGCGTGAAGAATAAGTACGAGACATATTCATCTGTGGTCTTCACAATAGGTTTTCTCACTTAAAAGAAAAGCTTCTAAATGAAGACAAAATTACTTTGGATAAAGCAGTCTTAACATCTCGAAGTATGGAACTCAATAAAGAGCACGTCCAGCAATTGCAAGCCCAACAAACAAGCAGTTTTATCGGTGCTTTGCAGAACCACAACTCGTCATCGGGATCCTACAATCATCATTATCGTCATCATCCCAAGCCAACTCGAAAAAAAAAATAACACGCCAAACAAACTGATACCTCAGAGATGTGACTCAACTGTGGTTGCTATTGGTGCTAATATAACAGTTTAAGTAGCATTTTCAATCAGATTTAATTGTCAAACTATTTTAAATGTTGAAAATATGTTAGTTAAGCCATAACGATCAATTTTATTTTTGAAAATAATGAAACAAAAGCATTTTAAAGTTTGACAACAACAAAAAAATATTAAAAAACCTATTTTTTATTATATTTTACTTTAGTCACAATTTAAAAAGCTTATGATCCATTTGATGCAAAAATTAATTCTTTGAAGTCATGTCCCAATATTTGCGCCAAATTTAATAAAATTTGGCGCAAATATTGGGCAATACAATGTTTTTTCTATATATATAGATATGTGAATATATGAACTCCGACATTCACTTTTTAGGCTTATAGTCTATTCCCATTGGGACAAAAACAGAAATGAGCTTGAACTGTATTGCTGCGAGCTGACTTACGTTATGATATAAATAGGATAAGAGAATCAATAAATTTTATTTATTACTCAGAAAACAGACCAGAGTACTAGTCAATTTAAAATATCTCAACAAATACAGATTTTTCATTGGTCCTTCGAGTCACTTAAATAATAATTAAAAAAAAAAAGAAGAGAAAACAATTCTTTTTTTTCATCATGTCATTCAACAACATTTAAACAGGTCAAAATCGCCGAAGACATGCAAAAACTCTGGGCGAACTTCAAGAAAGATGGAGAGTCTCTACACTCATCAGAGTATTTCACAAAGAGGCTTGATATTTTGGAAAAACATTGGATGGTATTTCAAGCGAACAATGAGTACTTGGAAGTCATGCTGAAGACGTATCCAGAGCACGAATACTTTACAAAGAAGTATTTTACTCAACTTGAAACCAAGTATCTGGATATAAGATCTACCTTCAAGAATAAGGTGCAACTTTACATATAGGATGTAACCCAAACACCTGGTGGCTCAAAGGTACCACCAAAGCTACCGGTCAAGGGAAGGCAGCAGGAGCCAGAAAGAGATCCAAATGAACTTGATTTGGATCGCATTGCTTGCCAGCAACAGAAGCTATCAAAGAAACAGCCGACCACAACAGATGCAGACGAAAGCACACATATGTAAATACATTACTATTCAAGAAAGCAGACGGTTTAAGATCACCTTCAAGCGTTAGACCTAAATCAAAATGGTGTATATCTGGCGTTCAAACTTGAACAACTAAAAGAATTCTGGGCAAAACTGATGGCTGTTGACTAGGAAATCATGTTGTCAGAGGATAGTAAACGCAAGCAGCACGCAGACGACTTCATAGAACTGGAACAAAAATACGAAGAAGCATACATTCAACTCAAAGAAGCGGAACGTCAACGGCAGCATCAAGACATCGTAGTCCCACAAACAACAACCCATGGAAAAATTAAACTTCCAGCCATCTGTATACCATCCTTCAGCGGCAAGTTTGAAGAGTGGACTCCATTCTGGCAATTGTTTGATCGTTTGGTTCATCTAAACGATGCATTGAGCGAAGTAGAACGGATTCAATACCTAAAAACGAATCTAAATGGCGAAGTGGCAAGAATTATAAGCCATCAGCTTGCAACTATGAAACTGCTATAGAATTGCTTACAAGGCGATTTCAAAATCCTGCGGTTTTAATCAGCAATTATATACAAAAGTTGCTCACCTTGAAATCAGTGCGAAATGAAAATGCATTGCAATGAATTCGTCAACAGAAATTTTATACGGAATCAAAAATCGAGGGGTTGACGTAAGCTCCTGGGATCCAATCATAGTTCAGTTACTGTGCCCGAAGCTGGACCCTGAGTCAAGAAAACTCTACCAACAGTCCAGAGGAACATCTACTGAAATTACTAAGCTGTGTGATTTGTTCGAATTCATTGAGGGAAGATTCCGAGGCCTAGAAAGTAGCCGTGAGGGAAACCGGAATCATCAGCATCAACCTCAAGATATCCAACCTCATCCTCATCAGGAAACCATGATCATCAGCATCAACCCTCAAGATATCCAACCACAAAAAATCTTTTGACCACCCTTGCAATTGCAAGCCCAACAAACAAGCAGTTTTATCGGTGCTTTGCAGAACCATAACTCGTCATCGGAATCCTACAATCATCATTATCGTCATCATCCCAAGCCAACTCGAAAAAAATGATAACACGCCAAACAAACTGATACCTCAGAGATGTGACTCAACTGTGGTTGCTATTGGTGCTAATATAACAGTTTAAGTAGCATTTTCAATCAGATTTAATTGTCAAACTATATAGTTATATAATATATAGTATGTTTTTCAGGTCCCTGAATACGATTCCATAGTTTGTTTTTCCTTTCGCCTTTGTTTGAGGTCGTTTTAAGGTCGTTATAAGGTCAAATTTACATATTTTCACGAAAAATCTGTAAAAAAATTTTGCGCTTGTTCTTAAGGCCTCTGAATTCTATTTTGAAGTTTGTCTGGACAAAAAGTCTTTTTAAGGTCATTTGAAGGTCAATGAAACTTGATGCGACCACAAAAATCTGAAAAAAATCATGTGTATGTTTTTTAGGTCCCTGGAAACGATTTTGTAGTTTGTTTTTTCTTTCGCCTTTGTTTAAGGTCATTTTAAGGTCATTTTATAGTCATTTTACGGTCAAATCAACATATTTCTACGAAAAATCTGCAAAAAATTGTTTTTAAGGCTTCTACGTAGGATTCTGTTAGTTTGACCATAAGACGATAAGAAGATGTCCGCGGTGGTCGCCTAAGACATTATCATATGATAACTAGCTTATAAGGAATACTTAGAATCATACTATGTGCATTTTGTAAGTTTGAAATCTAATATAGAGATGTAGTTGTCCCCCAGGGCACCTCCACGTGGTGACGGTGGGCAACGGAGTTGTCTCACTATCCGGCAAAGTCCCTGGGTTACGGTTTACATGCCGTCATAGCAACTACACGTAGAAAACGTACGAGACAGGATCACGGAAATCCAGAATCGGCGGCTGCTCAGGGTGGGAAAGCGGGCAGGCGTCGTCATCATGCGACCGCAGCTGTACATTGGTGGGAAACTTGGCCTCTGTGGAGTCTAATGCTCCAAGAAATTTACCATGTTTCACAAAACTCAATCATTTTTATGTTGTTTGTGGGGAGTATATTCCACAAAATAGATTCAAATTTTCAGATTCATTGAAAGGAATGTATTGCAAAATTTATAATGTTGCCATGTCATTGGACAACGCTTACACACCAACATCTATATGTCAGAAATGCCGAAATGTTTTAAATGAAATTAATAAGAAAATATTTTCTCAGCCAGTGATATGGAGACCACCAACAGATCATACCAGTGACTGTTACTTTTGTTTAACAAGTTTGAAAGGGTACAACCGAAGAAAGAAGAATCGTATATCTTACGCACATGTAACATCTGTAACTCTACCAGTTTTTATTGGCACAGATTCTGATCACATCATGGAAATTAGTGAATCAGAACCAGAGATGAAACAGCCCAATTTAAAGACAGCGGAAATTTTAGCGCATCTGAATCAGATGATGAAAAAAGTACATCGGAAGACAAAACGTTTAATCAAAACGAATTAAGTGATCTCTGCAGGGACTTAGGACTCTCGAAAGATAGATCGGAGCTTTTAGCTTCTAGGCTGAAGCAAAAGAAGTGCCTTTCAAAAGAAACAAGAATTTCTTTCTATCGTTCGAGAGAACGTCCGTTAAGGAAATATTTTACAAAAATGAAAAATCTAGTCTACTGCCATAATATTGAAGGATTAGTGCAAGAATACGGTGTTGAGCATATAGCAAGTGATTGGCGACTGTTTATAGATTCTTCTAAAAGAAGCCTGAAAACTGTACTGTTACATAACGGTAACGTTTATGCCCCTTTACCGATTGCTCATTCTGTTGTACTAGATGAAGAATATCATAATATGGAGTTACTTTTGCAAAAATTAAAGTATGATCGAAACCAGTGGCAGCTTTGTGGAGACTTGAAGATATTTACAATATTACTGGGTCAGCAAAGAGGGAACACTTCTTTTCCCTGTTTTATCTGTGAGTGGAATAGTCGGGCTCGGAATGAGCATTATGTAAAAAAAAGACTGGCCATTAAGAAAGGAACTAATTCCAGGGGAAAAAAACATTATCCGCCGTATTAATAAACGCGGAATAACTGGGAAATACTTATTCCATGGATTAAGTTACCATTATACCATTTTCCATTTAATTAAAGCCACCATTATACCATTTTCCACTTAATCCATGGAATAAGGCTTAGCCCAGCTATTCCGCGTTTATTAATACGGCGGTATAAGTCCAAGTTAAATATCAACCGATAAAGTCTTACTTCCCCCTTTGCATATAAAACTCGGTCTTGCAAAGCAACTGGTGAAGGCCATGGGCCGAAACGAAAGTCCTGCGTTCATGCATATTTTTGAAGTACTACCTTACCTTTCCGAAGCTAAAATCCCACAAATAAGGGACCTCCTCAGAAATGAAACATTTGAACAGAAAATGAATATAACAGACAAATTTCTTGGCAATCATAAAGACCCAGAGTTTAAAAATATTGTTGGAAACTTATTACAAAATTACAAAGAAATGGGGTGTTTAATGAGCTTGAAACTACATTTTCTCGATTCACACCTTGATTGGTTCCCTGAAAATCTTGGAGATTTTAGTGAGGAGCATGGAGAAAGGATGCATCAAGACTTGAGTGAATTTGAAAACAGGTACCAAGGTGTCTGGGGAATAAATATGTTAGCAGATTATTGCTGGAACCTTAAGCGTGATTCCAATAAACCTTATAAAAGAAAATTTAAAAAAGGTCGTTTGACGAGAAACGAAAGCGATCTCGTTCAAAGTAGTAACCCAACGTGTGAGGCAAGGGGACACACGAAAATAAAGCACCCCAAAGGGATCGGAAAATTGCCACGTCCACGTCGTCGATTCTGGGTAACGCTAAGAGCAAGAACAGAGCTTAATATAAAATTTCAATTAGGCTTAGGCTTAAAATGACTATAAAATTACCTTAAACAAAGGCGAAAGGAAAAACAAACTACAAAATCGTTTCCAGGGACCTAAAAAACATACATATGATTTTTTTCAGATTTTTGTGGTCGCATCAAGTCCCATTGACCTTAAAAAGACTTTTTGTCCAGACAAACTTCAAAATAGAATTCAGAGGCCTTAAGAACAAGCGCAAAATTTTTTTACAGATTTTTCGTGAAAATATGTAAATTTGACCTTAAAACGACCTCAAACAAAGGCGAAAGGAAAAAAAAACTATGGAATCGTATTCAGGGACCTGAAAAACATACGCATGATTTTTTTCAGATTTTTGTGGTCGCATTAAGTCACTTTGACCTTCAAATGACCTTGAATCTGATGTGATGAAGGTTAACCAACCCACTCACCGTAATCAGCGACCTGAAAAACTCCCAGAGCACTATAGCGCTTTTGGTGTTTTTTTCTTATATCAAATGTTGACCTGTAATTGAAGAGACACTCGATTGGAAAAGGCATTGGCAATCTCTTGCGATTGTAGCTTTCCGACGTCATATCTCTTCACAGCGTTAGTTCGCGCTGGTCGTTAACAAGATATCCTCATTCGTACCTTGGCTACAACAAGGTAGTGGTCCGAGTCAAAGTTGGCCCCTCGGAAAGTTCGGACATCTAGCACACTGGAAGAGTGCCTTGCGTCGATCGCAACATGGTCAATTTGGTTGACGATTAATTGATCTGGGGATCGCCATGTACCTTTATGAATTTTGAGATGCGGGAAGCGCGTACTACTTACAACAAGATTTAGCCCCGCAGCAAAATCGATTAGCCTCAGTCCGTTTTCGGAGGTTTTGTCATGGAGGCTATGCTTACCGATTGTGTTTCCAAAGATGTCCTCCTTCCCTAGCTTTGCGTTAAAATCGCCAAGAACGATTTTCACGTCGTGTCTAGGGCACTGCTCATACGTTTCTTCGAGGAGCTCGTAGAAACAGTCTTTGGAATCGTCGTCTTTCTCTTCTGTGGGGGCGTGGGCGCATATAAGGCTAATGTTGGCGAATTTAGCCCTGATGCGGATGGTCATTATACGCTCATTGACTGGATTTTGGCTAGTCACCTTATCCCTGAGTCTTCCTCTAACGACAAATCCGCACCCAAATAAGCGTTGTTTCTTTTGTCTGTAGCAGTCGCCATAGTAGATGTCACAGTTTTTCATCTTCTTTATGCCCGGTCCACTCCATCGCACTTCTTGGATGGCGGTTATGTCTGCTTTGCAGCAGTCCAGGGCGTCCGCTAATTCTCCAGCTGCACCTAGTCCTTTAAGAGACCTTACGTTCCACGTGCAGATCCGGAGGTCATTGTCCTTTATTCGTTTGCTTGGGTCGTAAACTTTAAAATCATTATCGTTATCCGAGGCTATTAGTTGTTTCGGAACTGTCCTTTTTTAACGTAGTTGGGTAGTTAACCCTACGCACAACCCCCAACCTGGAGAGCCAGGTCCTTTTGGATCCCTTCGGACACAAAGGGCTGGAATATCCAGTGTCAGTACCCTGCAGGGGTGTGAGTGCTGCCGTTGGCTCACCAGGAGCTCATCCGCCACCATCTCTACTTCAATACCCTGTCCTAGTATTGAAAGACACTGAAAAACCTTTAAACCAAATATGTTGGAGTAGCTCCTTCAGGGGTTTCTGCTTTTATGGCTGCTGAAGTCCACCGTTGATTCTGTCCTTCGAATTCATCCGCTGGAACATTTACACGAAAGCTCTCGTAGACCACTGAGATTCGTGCAGTCAGTCATAGTTCGCAGAGCAATTATAGTGTTGACCGATCACAATTCTTTTGTTCCGGATTCCCTTGTCAACACTCGCACTTACTAGTTTAGCAGGTCAGCTCTGGACGGAGCATCCCAGGTCCCAGTGGATACCGCTTGGATGTATAGTAAGCACAATTGACGTGTACTATAAGTTACAGCATCTGGGCGCCGCCAAGTTGGCACCAGTCAGAGCCTACCCGAATAGTACAACGCCCATCCACCATCCGTCTCAACCGCTACAACATTTTCGGCTAAACACTGTAACGTATGGCACGTCTCCAGCGCCATTTTTAGCAATACGTTGTTTAAAGATGTTGGGCGATGATAATGAAAAAATATACCCTACTGGTTCGAATATAATTCGAAGAGATTTCATTGTAGATGATCTCTTAACTGGTGCCAATGATCTTGAAACTCTAAAAATAATAAAGTTTGAGATTCAAGAAGTCCTTAAAAAAGGCGGGTTTCAATTGGCTAAATGGTTCTCAAACCATCCAGAGTTTTACAACACTGCTAGTACTGAAAAATCTATCAAATTTAATGATTCAGACTCTACCAAAACTCTAGGAACTTGTTGGCATCCAAAAGAAGATACTTTCAGGTTCAATTTGGAAAATAATTTTCATGATCTACGAGCTACCAAGCAAAACATACTATCAGTTTCCGCTCGTCTTTTCGATCCTCTTGGTGTGTTATGCCCCATAGTCACCAAAGCAAAAATCTTACTGCAAGAGCTTTGGATTGAAAAAATTGATTGGGATGAGTCGATTCCATTGCGCCTTGATACAAGTTGGCAAAATTTCAAAACCAATTTATCTCAACTTGGCGAGATAAAAATTCCAAGGTTTGTCGAAACTCATTCGAACACAAAAATACAAGTTCATGGGTTGCCGATGCTTCGATAAGAGCCTACGGTTGTTGCATTTACATTCGCAGCCAAAGCTCAGACGGTATCAAGTCGACGCTCCTAACAGCAAAGTCTAAGGTGGCCCCTTTGAAAACAAAATCGCTTCCGTGATTAGAACTTTGCGCAGCGCATACTCTTGCCAATTTATGGACAAGAGTAAAGGCGATGTTGAATCTTGACGTTGAAGAAGTTATTTTCTGGACGGATTCCGAAATAACACTGCATTGGATAAAAACACATCCAACTGCCCTTGCAACCTTTGTTGCAAATCGAGTGTCCGACATCCAAGAGTTGACCCAAAAAGTATCATGGAAACATGTACCAACAAAACAAAATCCAGCAGACATTGTGTCAAGAGGCTGTAATGTGGATGAACTAAATGCGTCCATTTGGTTTAACGGTCCAAAGTTCTTATTGCAAGAACCATCATCGTGGCCGGTCAATACGCATTTTGAGTTGTCTCCAGAGCATAAAGCCCTTGAAAAAAGGAAAACAAACATAGCTCTACTAGCAGTAGAAAAACCTCGAACCAAACTTTTAGAAGTTATTGAAGAAGAATCTTCATATATCGACTTGGTAAATAAATTTTCGTATGCGATGCGATTCTTAAAAAGATTAAAAAACAAAACAGAAGTTCTCGAAGAATCGCCAACGGCAAAAGAGTTAAATCTGGCGTTTCTTAAAATAGTCGAAACTATCCAAAATTATGAATTTGCAGATGAAATTCAGAAACTTACTAAGAAAGTTTCATTACAACCCAGTATTCAAAAACTAAATCCATTCATTCACAATTATAGTGAAGAGAATTTTTCGTTTTCGTTAATTCGAGTTGGCGGTCGTTTGTTAAACGCACCAATTGAATATGATGCCAAATTCCCACTTTTGCTGACCAAAAATTCGCCGTTTGCAAAAACATACTTAACGTATCTCCATCGAAAGAATTGCCACGCTGGTTCTCAAGCGATGGTGGCATTGCTTCGAGAAAAGATTTGGCTAATAAACGCCAAAGAAGCTTGTCTAAAGGTTGTACGACAGTGCATACATTGTTTTAAGTACAAACCAAAACTTTTGACCCAAATAATGGGCAATTTACCAGTGGATCGATTGCGAGCACAACGACCGTTCTTAACATGTGGAGTAGATTTCTGTGGTCCGGTATATACCGCGCTAAAAATTCTTGGCCGGCCACCGAACAAAACGTATATAGTTGTTTTTGTTTGTTTCGCATCAAAAGCAGTCCATTTTGAATTAGCTACTAACCTGTCTTCTGATTGTTTCATTCTCGCCCTTAAAAGGTTCATATGTCGCCGAGGACTTCCAAGGACGCTGTACTGCGACAACGGGACGAACTTCGTGGGAGCCCAACGGATTCTGAAGGAAGTGAAGGAAGAAGTCGAGCGTGGGAGGGAAAACAGTTCGCAGCAGAGGAAGGCTTCAGCTTCGCCTTGATACCGCCCAGGGCACCGCATTTCGGATGCCTGTGGGAAGCGGCGGTGAAGGCGGCGAAAACGCTGTTACAGCGTACCGTGGGCAACGCTCTGCTCACAACCGAAGAGCTGCTCACAGTCCTCATCGAGGTCGAGGCCATCCTCAATTCAAGGCCAATCGGACCATTAAGCGCTGATCCCAGCGACGGCGAAGCGCTCACTCCAGCGCACCTATTAATCGGCAGCAGTTTACGGTCGCTGCCCCCAGAACCAGTGCCGGAACAGCAAACGGGTTGCTTGAAAAGATGGCAGCTTCTATGCTGGCTCAAGCTGCAGTTTTGGCAGAAGTGGTCCAAGGAGTATCTGCTTGGCCTTCAAGCCAGATCCAAATGGGTACTGGATCAATCCAATCTCACCGTGGGCAAGCTCGTCCTTATCCACGAAGACAATATGCCTCCCCAGCAGTGGAGAACCGGACGAGTCGTGGCGGTCGTCGAAGGGCAGGACGGCAAGGTCAGGGTCGCCGACGTCAGAACCTCCAGAGGGATCCTGAGACGTCCAATCGTAAAACTGGCCGTACTCCCAAGTGAAGACGATTGAAGCCTTGGAGCCTTTCAACGTGGCCGGTGTTTTGACGAGCCATAATGTCTAGAAACTAATTGGTCTAATTTTCAAATCTCGCGCCCGTCCGGCCATATTTAATATTCCGTATATTGTTCATGAAAATTAAGAAGAAGAAGAACAACAACAATAATGAAATAAAGACACTTCGTTTTGCAAATTTGAACCGTACGGTCTTTTCTTTTTTTCGCTTTTTCGTTCCTCTTTTTTCGAAGTTTTAAAACTTAAATTCAGCTCGAAATAAGAGCTAATTTGTAAAAAATACTACAATTTTTCAGTAGTCTTTATTATCTGGTTTATACGTTCCGCAGGGTTCGCTTGGGGGTTTTAATGTGCAGTATACCTCAGAGTTGACGCGTACTCTGCACAAAGGGATTGCAGTTCCTTACTGCGAAATTGGGGGCCGTTGTCACAGACGATGAGTTTCGGAACACCAAATAACAAAAAGACATTCTCCTCGAGTTCTTTGCAAACTGCCTTTGCCGTTGCAGACCGAAGGGGAAACAACAAAGGGAACCTAGTAAAGTAATCGACCACAGTCAGAATGTGGATAAAACCCCTCTTTGTTTTTGGAAGCGGACCCACCAGGTCCACGCAGATCATTTCTCATTTCCATTTTTTTCCTATCACTAATTTCCACTCTTCTCCACTTTCATTCACATAACATAACTCGCTCTGACATGTTAAAAAAAAGCCTACCACTCTCTACTCTCCACGATGGATATAACAATGGATCCTTCTCAACAGCCGATTTCATTTTGACTATCCAAGGGTCAGAATCCGCTTTTGAGATACCAGCTAACTCCGGCACTCCTCGCGACAACATGTCAGGAACTACATGTTCTTTCCCTTTTCGATGGATAATCTTAAAATCGAATTGTTGTAGCCGAATGGCCCAACGCGCTAATCTCCCTTGAGGATCCTTGAGATTACTCAACCACACCAAGGAATAGTGATCAGTTATCACCGTAAATTGGACACCTTCCAAATACGGCCTCAACTTCTCAATGGCCCACATCACTGCCAAACACTCCTTCTCCGTAGTTGAGTAATTCTTCTCGCTTCTGTTTAGTGATCGGCTAATATAACAAATAGCCTTTTCCCCCTCATCAAAACTTTGCGAAAGTACAGCCCCGATTCCATAATCCGACGCATCAGTCTGAACGACAAATGGTCGAGAAAAATCTGGACATGTCGGAATCGGTGCCGTAACCAAACATTCTTTCGCCTTCCTAAAACATTCATCACACTCATTCGACCACACAAACTTTTTATTCTTTTTCAACAAGTCAGTAAGGGGCCTAACTAAACCCGCAAAATTTGGTACAAATCTCCTATACCACGAAATTGTCCCTACAAAACTCCTAACTTCTTTGACGTTCTTGGGTGGCGGAATCTTCACCATACTTTCGACCTTTTCAGGATCGACGTGAAGTCCGTTCCTATCTACAACGTATCCCAGATACTTCAAGGAAGGCCTACAAAAATGACACTTTTCCCTACCTACTTTTAATCCTCCTTCCCTCAACCGTTTAAAAACTTCCTGCAATATTTCGAGATGTTTTTCGAAAGAATCGGTGACGATGATAAAATGTTATCTAAGTATACGAAGACGAACGGTTCCAAGTCGGGACCCAGAACGTCGTCAATAAACCTCTGCCATGTAGCCGGGGATTTGTGTAGCCCGAAGGGCATTCTCAAAAATTTAAAAAGTCCTCTACCCGGTACGGTAAAGGCCGTATAATTCCTCGATTCTTCCTCCATTGGTATCTGCCAATGGGCAGACTTAATGTCTAAGAAAGACAAAAACCTAGCATTTCGGAGCAGTAACCTCATTTAACTTCCTATAGTCTACGCAGAACCGATAAGAACCGTCTTTCTTCTTCACTGATAGTATAGGGGAAGCCCAAGGGCTTTTTGATTTCTCGATAACCCTTGCCTCCAACATTTCCTGCAATTCTTTATCTATATGTTGTTGTATCGCCGGCGATACCGGATAATACCTCTGTTTTATAGGTTCTGCGGACGTCCTAATCCTATGCTCTACGAGATTTGTACATCCTAATCCCTCACTCATACTACTAAACATGTCTTCGACTACAGACTCTAACTTTTTATTTTCATCCACACTCAACTCCTAATAGGTAGTACCTATGTCCGATATCGCAGCTAGTCTCTGCTCTTCGGAAAAACTCCAAACCCCTGATCTTAAATCCGGGACTATACCCGCAAGTGCCCAAAAATCTGCATCCAAAATCAAAAGCTGTGGAGGGTTTGGAATAACCAAACAATCCAACAAAATGGACCAACCCTCAACTACCATCGGGAGAGGCAGAGAACCTAAAACTCCTACACCGTTCCCATCTGCTAACGCTACTGATTTAATTTCAGAGTTCCCTACGCTAAGCCCTAAATCCTGAAAAATTTCCAACCCTCACCACCAACTATGGTTCGGGAACCTGACCGACCTGAATCTAATAAGCCTAAAAACCTAATTCCATAAATAAAAACTCCTAAATATGGTCTTATGCCCCTATCACTTGCCGCGAGAGTAAAACCTAACTGAATGTCCTCCAACTGGTCGCCAGCAGGCGACCTATCTACTTTCGACGAGTTACTCGGTCTGCTGACCCGAGAGCCCGTTGACCATTTCCCGAACAACGCCTACAATCACGCTGAGAAACACCTTTAGCACCACATCCAAAACACTTCCTAGGAACAGAACAATTAGATGAGAAATGGCCTTCCTGATTACAGTTGAAACACTTAACACGACGATGAGGGTTCTCCGGGGCAGGGTATACGACAGCAACCCGTTGTTGCACCGCCGCAACCGGTTTGTAACCACACTCTGGTTCGAGAAGATTCTTCCCTTTCGATGGTGGGGTAAACGTATCCATATTTGTCTTTGGCGTGTCCAGCTCCCTACTCAGCGATGCGAGTTCCTTCACCCTTGCCAGCTTGGCGCACGCAATTAACTGTTGGAAGAATGGGTCTACGTTCTTTTTCAAAATTGCAAGTTTTCTTCCCTCTGAAATCGGTTCCGACAACCGCCTAAACAAAGTCCTCATCACTGATATATACCCCCCTAAGGTTTCATCCTTCTCTTGGGAACGACGATTAATCTCCTCCAAGAGGAGATCATCGTAGTTCGTGGGTAGGAACTCCGCCTTCAATTCTTTTACCAACTCTCCCCTGGTTGATAAATCATCCCTCACGGTTCGGTACCACATAAGGGCCTTCGCGGTGAGTAATACTGCTGCTGATATTAACAACTGGGCTACCGGAACATCGTTAGCAAAACGAAGTTCCTCGACCCTTTCTAAAAACGCAACAACGAAAAACTATCTGACTCGCTGAAAACTTAACATCCCATTTTCAGAATATTTTCCATTAGACACATTCAATACATTCATACCGTTAACTAACTGCTCTAAAAATCCTACACTTGAACCATTTCTAACTAGTTCATGCCTATGAGCTGCTTCACTTGTTGAAGCTTCAGCATCACCTATCCTTCTTTTCCCTAAAACATCCCTACTAGTTCCTAAACCAACTAAATTTACTAAATTGCTCTCATTTTCTGTTGTTGTGGCAAGCTGGTTCCTGCTGCCTGTTGTATTCTGCACCCTTGACGTTCCAGGTTCAACCGGTTGGTTAACCTTCTTCTTATTTTGAGCTTCTCCCTCTTCTTCCCTGTTCAATCTAGTCTCCCTATCAGTCTCTCTCAATAATCGCATTAATTCAATTTCTCTTTCGAGCATCACTCTCACTCTCACGTCGAGTTTCCTCGTTCATACGACCACCCGACAACCTCTCATTCGTCACATCATTCCTCCTGCCACCTTCATTCACACGACCAGTTCCACTAACACTTACTTCCTCACAAGATTTTCCTACATTCCCATTTATCGCATTACCGCATGATGGACTTACACTCACCGAGCGGCCACCTGCAACTCCTAATGGTACAACCTTCTTTGGAATTTCATCCTCCAAGTCGCTATCTCCACTATCTTACTTACTTACTTAGGTGGGCATTACAGTTCGGGGTGAACCTGGGCCTCAACCAACATCCTTCTATAACGATTTCGATCTCGGGCGAGCTCTCTCCAGTTTCGCACTCCAAGTCGGTTCAGGTCTTCATCCACTTGATTGCGCCACCTAAGACGAGGTCTTCCCCTTCCGCGATTTCCCTGCAATGTGCTTTCGAACACCCGACGAGCCGGAGCGTTTGGGTCCATCCGCTCTACATGGCCCAACCATCGTAGCCTCGCGATGCGTACTCTTCTGGCTATGCCCATGTCGCGGTACAGCTCATATAGCTTGTTGTTGTATCTTCTTCTCCACACATTGTCTTCGCATACGGGACCAAAGATCATTCGGAGAATTTTTCTTTCGAAACGACCAAGAGTTTCCTCATCCGCTTTCGATAAGGTCCATGCTTCCGCGCCGTACAGCAGGACTGGGATGATTAAGGTCTTATACAAGGTCACCTTGGTTTTTCTAGAGAGGGTTCTGTTTCTCAATTGCCTTCTTAACCCAAAGAAGCAACGGTTGGCAAGAGTTATTCTCCGTTTGATCTCCGCACTGATGTTGTTGTCCGTGTCCACAGCGGATCCTAGGTAGACGAAGTCCTGTACTACCTCGAAGTTATGTCTGTCTATTGTGACGTTTTGTCCAATTCGTCGATGTTCTGTGTCCTTGTTTGATGACAGCATATACTTCGTTTTGCCCTCATGAACCATCAAACCCATTTTTGCCGCTTCTGTTTCAATACTCGCAAAAGCACCTATGACATCACGCTTTTTTCTTCCTATTATGTCAATATCGTCTGCATAGGCGAGTAATTGTACAGACTTTTGAAAGATTGTTTCTCTGGTGTTGACGTTTGAGTTTCTTACAATCTGTTCAAGTATGATGTTGAAGAAATCGCATGACAGTTTGTCGCCTTGCCTAAAGCCTTTTTCGACATCAATGGTCTCGGTGAGTTCTTTTCCGACCTTGACGGAGCAGCGTGAATTCTCCAAAGTCATCCTGCATAGTCGTACGAGCTTTGCAGGGATGCCGAAACTAGACATGGCTCTGTACAGCTCGTCTCTGTAAATACTGTCATACGCGGCCTTGAAATCGATAAAGAGGTGGTGAATATCGATATTATGCAAATTGCAAGTTTTCTTCCCTCTGAAATCGGTTCCGACAACCGCCTAAACAAAGTCCTCATCACTGATATATACCCCCCTAAGGTTTCATCCTTCTCTTGGGAACGACGATTAATCTCCTCCAAGAGGAGATCATCGTAGTTCGTGGGTAGGAACTCCGCCTTCAATTCTTTTACCAACTCTCCCCTGGTTGATAAATCATCCCTCACGGTTCGGTACCACATAAGGGCCTTCGCGGTGAGTAATACTGCTGCTGATATTAACAACTGGGCTACCGGAACATCGTTAGCAAAACGAAGTTCCTCGACCCTTTCTAAAAACGCAACAACGAAAAACTATCTGACTCGCTGAAAACTTAACATCCCATTTTCCTATTCGCTCAGAATATTTTCCATTAGACACATTCAATACATTCATACCGTTAACTAACTGCTCTAAAAATCCTACACTTAACCATTTCTAACTAGTTCATGCCTATGAGCTGCTTCACTTGTTGAAGCTTCAGCATCACCTATCCTTCTATTCCCTAAAACCTCCCTACTAGTTCCTAAACCAACTAAATTTACTAAATTGCTCTCATTTTCTGTTGTTGTGGCAAGCTGGTTCCTGCTGCCTGTTGTATTCTGCACCCTTGACGTTCCAGGTTCAACCGGTTGGTTAACCTTCTTCTTATTTTGAGCTTCTCCCTCTTCTTCCCTGTTCAATCTAGTCTCCCTATCAGTCTCTCTCAATAATCGCATTAATTCAATTTCTCTTTCTAATTCTCTAATACGAGCATCACTCTCACTCTCACGTCGAGTTTCCTCGTTCATACGACCACCCGACAACCTCTCATTCGTCACATCATTCCTCCTGCCACCTTCATTCACACGACCAGTTCCACTAACACTTACTTCCTCACAAGATTTTCCTACACTCCCATTTATCGCATTACCGCATGATGGACTTACACTCACCGAGCGGCCACCTGCAACTCCTAATGGTACAACCTTCTTTGGAATTTCATCCTCCAAGTCGCTATCTCCACTATCTTACTTACTTACTTAGGTGGGCATTACAGTTCGGGGTGAACCTGGGCCTCAACCAACATCCTTCTATAACGATTTCGATCTCGGGCGAGCTCTCTCCAGTTTCGCACTCCAAGTCGGTTCAGGTCTTCATCCACTTGATTGCGCCACCTAAGACGAGGTCTTCCCCTTCCGCGATTTCCCTGCAATGTGCTTTCGAACACCCGACGAGCCGGAGCGTTTGGGTCCATCCGCTCTACATGGCCCAACCATCGTAGCCTCGCGATGCGTACTCTTCTGGCTATGCCCATGTCGCGGTACAGCTCATATAGCTTGTTGTTGTATCTTCTTCTCCACACATTGTCTTCGCATACGGGACCAAAGATCATTCGGAGAATTTTTCTTTCGAAACGACCAAGAGTTTCCTCATCCGCTTTCGATAAGGTCCATGCTTTCGCGCCGTACAGCAGGACTGGGATGATTAAGGTCTTATACAAGGTCACCTTGGTTTTTCTACAGAGGGTTCTGTTTCTCAATTGCCTTCTTAACCCAAAGAAGCAACGGTTGGCAAGAGTTATTCTCCGTTTGATCTCCGCACTGATGTTGTTGTCCGTGTCTACAGCGGATCCTAGGTAGACGAAGTCCTGTACTACCTCGAAGTTATGTCTGTCTATTGTGACGTTTTGTCCAATTCGTCGATGTTCTGTGTCCTTGTTTGATGACAGCATATACTTCGTTTTGCCCTCATGAACCATCAAACCCATTTTTGCCGCTTCTGTTTCAATACTCGCAAAAGCACCTATGACATCACGCTTTTTTCTTCCCATTATGTCAATATCGTCTGCATAGGCGAGTAATTGTACAGACTTTTGAAAGATTGTTCCTCTGGTGTTGACGTTTGAGTTTCTTACAATCTGTTCAAGTATGATGTTGAAGAAATCGCATGACAGTTTGTCGCCTTGCCTAAAGCCTTTTTCGACATCAATGGTCTCGGTGAGTTCTTTTCCGACCTTGACGGAGCAGCGTGAATTCTCCAAAGTCATCCTGCATAGTCGTACGAGCTTTGCAGGGATGCCGAAACTAGACATGGCTCTGTACAGCTCGTCTCTGTAAATACTGTCATACGCGGCCTTGAAATCGATAAAGAGGTGGTGAATATCGATATTATGCAAATTGCAAGTTTTCTTCCCTCTGAAATCGGTTCCGACAACCGCCTAAACAAAGTCCTCATCACTGATATATACCCCCCTAAGGTTTCATCCTTCTCTTGGGAACGACGATTAATCTCCTCCAAGAGGAGATCATCGTAGTTCGTGGGTAGGAACTCCGCCTTCAATTCTTTTACCAACTCTCCCCTGGTTGATAAATCATCCCTCACGGTTCGGTACCACATAAGGGCCTTCGTGGTGAGTAATACTGCTGCTGATCTTAACAACTGGGCTACCGGAACATCGTTAGCAAAACGAAGTTCCTCGACCCTTTCTAAAAACGCAACAATGAAAAACTATCTGACTCGCTGAAAACTTAACATCCCATTTTCCTATTCGCTCAGAATATTTTCCATTAGACACATTCAATACATTCATACCGTTAACTAACTGCTCTAAAAATCCTACACTTAACCATTTCTAACTAGTTCATGCCTATGAGCTGCTTCACTTGTTGAAGCTTCAGCATCACCTATCCTTCTATTCCCTAAAACCTCCCTACTAGTTCTTAAACCAACTAAATTTACTAAATTGCTCTCATTTTCTGTTGTTGTGGCAAGCTGGTTCCTGCTGCCTGTTGTATTCTGCACCCTTGACGTTCCAGGTTCAACCGGTTGGTTAACCTTCTTCTTATTTTGAGCTTCTCCCTCTTCTTCCCTGTTCAATCTAGTCTCCCTATCACTCTCTCTTAATAATCGCATTAATTCAATTTCTCTTTCTAATTCTCTAATACGAGCATCACTCTCACTCTCACGTCGAGTTTCCTCGTTCATACGACCACCCGACAACCTCTCATTCGTCACATCATTCCTCCTGCCACCTTCATTCACACGACCAGTTCCACTAACACTTACTTCCTCACAAGATTTTCCTACATTCCCATTTATCGCATTACCGCATGATGGACTTACACTCACCGAGCGGCCACCTGCAACTCCTAATGGTACAACCTTCTTTGGAATTTCATCCTCCAAGTCGCTATCTCCACTATCTTACTTACTTACTTAGGTGGGAATTACAGTTCGGGGTGAACCTGGGCCTCAACCAACATCCTTCTATAACGATTTCGATCTCGGGCGAGCTCTCTCCAGTTTCGCACTCCAAGTCGGTTCAGGTCTTCATCCACTTGATTGCGCCACCTAAGACGAGGTCTTCCCCTTCCGCGATTTCCCTGCAATGTGCTTTCGAACACCCGACGAGCCGGAGCGTTTGGGTCCATCCGCTCTACATGGCCCAACCATCGTAGCCTCGCGATGCGTACTCTTCTGGCTATGCCCATGTCGCGGTACAGCTCATACAGCTCGTTTTTGTATCTTCTTCTCCACACATTGTCTTCGCATACGGGACCAAAGATCATTCGGAGAATTTTTCTTTCGAAACGACCAAGAGTTTCCTCATCCGCTTTCGATAAGGTCCATGCTTCCGCGCCGTACAGCAGGACTGGGATGATTAAGGTCTTATACAAGGTCACCTTGGTTTTTCTAGAGAGGGTTCTGTTTCTCAATTGCCTTCTTAACCCAAAGAAGCAACGGTTGGCAAGAGTTATTCTCCGTTTGATCTCCGCACTGATGTTGTTGTCCGTGTCTACAGCGGATCCTAGGTAGACGAAGTCCTGTACTACCTCGAAGTTATGTCTGTCTATTGTGACGTTTTGTCCAATTCGTCGATGTTCTGTGTCCTTGTTTGATGACAGCATATACTTCGTTTTGCCCTCATGAACCATCAAACCCATTTTTGCCGCTTCTGTTTCAATACTCGCAAAAGCACCTATGACATCACGCTTTTTTCTTCCCATTATGTCAATATCGTCTGCATAGGCGAGTAATTGTACAGACTTTTGAAAGATTGTTCCTCTGGTGTTGACGTTTGAGTTTCTTACAATCTGTTCAAGTATGATGTTGAAGAAATCGCATGACAGTTTGTCGCCTTGCCTAAAGCCTTTTTCGACATCAAAGGTCTCGGTGAGTTCTTTTCCGACCTTGACGGAGCAGCGTGAATTCTCCAAAGTCATCCTGCATAGTCGTACGAGCTTTGCAGGGATGCCGAAACTAGACATGGCTCTGTACAGCTCGTCTCTGTAAATACTGTCATACGCGGCCTTGAAATCGATAAAGAGGTGGTGAATATCGATATTATGCAAATTGCAAGTTTTCTTCCCTCTGAAATCGGTTCCGACAACCGCCTAAACAAAGTCCTCATCACTGATATATACCCCCCTAAGGTTTCATCCTTCTCTTGGGAACGACGATTAATCTCCTCAAAGAGGAGATCATCGTAGTTCGTGGGTAGGAACTCCGCCTTCAATTCTTTTACCAACTCTCCCCTGGTTGATAAATCATCCCTCACGGTTCGGTACCACATAAGGGCCTTCGCGGTGAGTAATACTGCTGCTGATATTAACAACTGGGCTACCGGAACATCGTTAGCAAAACGAAGTTCCTCGACCCTTTCTAAAAACGCAACAACGAAAAACTATCTGACTCGCTGAAAACTTAACATCCCATTTTCCTATTCGCTCAGAATATTTTCCATTAGACACATTCAATACATTCATACCGTTAACTAACTGCTCTAAAAATCCTACACTTAACCATTTCTAACTAGTTCATGCCTATGAGCTGCTTCACTTGTTGAAGCTTCAGCATCACCTATCCTTCTATTCCCTAAAACCTCCCTACTAGTTCCTAAAGCAACTAAATTTACTAAATTGCTCTCATTTTCTGTTGTTGTGGCAAGCTGGTTCCTGCTGCCTGTTGTATTCTGCACCCTTGACGTTCCAGGTTCAACCGGTTGGTTAACCTTCTTCTTATTTTGAGCTTCTCCCTCTTCTTCCCTGTTCAATCTAGTCTCCCTATCACTCTCTCTTAATAATCGCATTAATTCAATTTCTCTTTCTAATTCTCTAATACGAGCATCACTCTCACTCTCACGTCGAGTTTCCTCGTTCATACGACCACCCGACAACCTCTCATTCGTCACATCATTCCTCCTGCCACCTTCATTCACACGACCAGTTCCACTAACACTTACTTCCTCACAAGATTTTCCTACATTCCCATTTATCGCATTACCGCATGATGGACTTACACTCACCGAGCGACCACCTGCAACTCCTAATGGTACAACCTTCTTTGGAATTTCATCCTCCAAGTCGCTATCTCCACTATCTTACTTACTTACTTAGGTGGGCATTACAGTTCGGGGTGAACCTGGGCCTCAACCAACATCCTTCTATAACGATTTCGATCTCGGGCGAGCTCTCTCCAGTTTCGCACTCCAAGTCGGTTCAGGTCTTCATCCACTTGATTGCGCCACCTAAGACGAGGTCTTCCCCTTCCGCGATTTCCCTGCAATGTGCTTTCGAACACCCGACGAGCCGGAGCGTTTGGGTCCATCCGCTCTACATGGCCCAACCATCGTAGCCTCGCGATGCGTACTCTTCTGGCTATGCCCATGTCGCGGTACAGCTCATACAGCTCGTTGTTGTATCTTCTTCTCCACACATTGTCTTCGCATACGGGACCAAAGATCATTCGGAGAATTTTTCTTTCGAAACGACCAAGAGTTTCCTCATCCGCTTTCGATAAGGTCCATGCTTCCGCGCCGTACAGCAGGACTGGGATGATTAAGGTCTTATACAAGGTCACCTTGGTTTTTCTAGAGAGGGTTCTGTTTCTCAATTGCCTTCTTAACCCAAAGAAGCAACGGTTGGCAAGAGTTATTTTCCGTTTGATCTCCGCACTGATGTTGTTGTCCGTGTCTACAGTGGATCCTAGGTAGACGAAGTCCTGTACTACCTCGAAGTTATGTCTGTCTATTGTGACGTTTTGTCCAATTCGTCGATGTTCTGTGTCCTTGTTTGATGACAGCATATACTTCGTTTTGCCCTCATGAACCATCAAACCCATTTTTGCCGCTTCTGTTTCAATACTCGCAAAAGCACCTATGACATCACGCTTTTTTCTTCCCATTATGTCAATATCGTCTGCATAGGCGAGTAATTGTACAGACTTTTGAAAGATTGTTCCTCTGGTGTTGACGTTTGAGTTTCTTACAATCTGTTCAAGTATGATGTTGAAGAAATCGCATGACAGTTTGTCGCCTTGCCTAAAGCCTTTTTCGACATCAAAGGTCTCGGTGAGTTCTTTTCCGACCTTGACGGAGCAGCGTGAATTCTCCAAAGTCATCCTGCATAGTCGTACGAGCTTTGCAGGGATGCCGAAACTAGACATGGCTCTGTACAGCTCGTCTCTGTAAATACTGTCATACGCGGCCTTGAAATCGATAAAGAGGTGGTGAATATCGATATTATGTTCTCGGGTTTTTTCCAAGATCTGCCGTAATGTGAAAATTTGGTCTATTGTGGACTTCTCTGATCTAAAACCACATTGATAAGGACCTATCAAGTTGTTGACGTGGGGTTTCAGACGTTCACATATTACAGCAGACAAGATCTTATAAGCGACGTTAAGGAGGCTTATCCCTCTGTAATTGGCGCAATTGTGAGGGTCTCCCTTCTTTAGGATCGGGCATCCGATACTGAGGTTCCGTTCATCGGGCATGCTTTCTTCCGACCATATCATGCAGATCAGCTGGCGCATGCTCCTTTCCAACTGATCTCCAGCTGCCTTGAAAAGTTCGGCATCAAGGCCATCTGCACCTGCAGTCTTATTTGATTTAAGTTTGCATATGGCAAGCTTAACCTCTTCTAGGTCGGGAGGACGGCATTCTTGATCATCGTCCAAGTTGAATGGGGCAATCTGCCTGACAGCGGAATTAGTGTCTTCATCGCCGTTAAGCAGTCTGCAGAAATGATCTTTCCAGATCCTCAGTAGCGACTGTGACTCTATAACTATGTTTCCCTGCTGTTCTTTACAGGCTTGAGTTCGGGGTTTGCCACCCTGGCAGGATCTTTTTACCTTTTGGTAAAACTTCCGAATCTCGTTCCTGTCATGGCACCTCTCTATTTCCTCAAACGAGCGCTTCTCATGCTGCTTCTTTTTCTTTTTGAGAAGTCGGTGTTCTTCCCTTCTTCTCTCCTTGTAAATCTCGTTATACTGATCGTAAGCAGCCCTTGTTCGTGTTTGCATAAGCATTTGTCGTGCTCTTTGTTTGGCTGCATTTGCCTGCCTGCATTCTTCATCGAACCATGGGTTTCGTTTTGGTGGCCGAGTGAAACCCAGAACCTCAGAGGCAGCGGTTCTGATGGCTTCTTGGCATTGCTGCCACTGGTCTTCAATGTTTAATGCTGGCGGCATGTGATTCAAGGATAATTGAAGGGACACTCGATTGGAAAAGGCATTGGCAATCTCTTGCGATTGTAGCTTTCCGACGTCATATCTCTTCACAACGTTAGTTCGTGCTGGTCGTGAACAAGATATCCTCATTCGTACCTTGGCTACAACAAGGTAGTGGTCCGAGTCAAAGTTGGCTCCTCGGAAAGTTCGGACATCTAGAACACTGGAAGAGTGCCTTGCGTCGATCGCAACATGGTCAATTTGGTTGACGGTTAATTGATCTGGGGATCGCCATGTACCTTTATGAATTTTGAGATGCGGGAAGCGCGTACTACTTACAACAAGATCCAGCCCCGCAGCAAAATCGATTAGCCTCAGTCCGTTTTCGGAGGTTTTGTCATGGAGGCTATGCTTACCGATTGTGTTTCCAAAGATGTCCTCCTTCCCTAGCCTTGCGTTAAAATCGCCAAGAACGATTTTCACGTCGTGTCTAGGGCACTGCTCATACGTTTCTTCGAGGAGCTCGTAGAAACAGTCTTTGGAATCGTCGTCTTTCTATTCTGTGGGGGCGTGGGCGCATATAAGGCTAATGTTGGCGAATTTAGCCCTGATGCGGATGGTCATTATACGCTCATTGACTGGATTTTGGCTAGTCACCTTATCCCTGAGTCTTCCTCTAACGACAAATCCGCACCCAAATAAGCGTTGTTTCTTTTGTCTGTAGCAGTCGCCATAGTAGATGTCACAGTTTTTCATCTTCTTTATGCCCGGTCCACTCCATCGCACTTCTTGGATGGCGGTTATTTATTTATTTATTTATTTTTTTATTTATTTCCTCTTCATCCTTCTCATCCTATCAGAAAGTATATATGAGTTTACAATACCGTTCTTCGCCCAATGTATGGCATATTCAACGTTTAATAGTTCTTCTTTTATTAATCTTAAATGGTATTGCGTACTAAGTCCCAGATTATCTTTAATAGTATTATTGTTTTTTAATCTTTTTAATATTTCATTAGTAACATTACTTATTTTGTTAATTCTTTCAATGGAGGCTTTGTTTATAATGATTTGCTTATTGTTATTTTTCAACACTTTGTTAATTTTATCTTTAATGATAACGTAGTCTTCATGGTCTGGATTTCCAGCAATCCATTTCCATGCACTACCTATAAAATTAAGTGACCTTTTGACTATTTTTGGTTTTGGCCTTAGTCTATACAGGATATTTTGGAGTTGGGCTATTTCATGGGAAAGGAATGGGAAGGATGGGTAGTCCGTGCCTATTTTATTGTTTATCGTGTTCTAAAGTTCGTCCACTACATTTTGGTAGCTCTCGAGGTCAATGTCGTGGATTATTTTTATATTCCCTGATTGTATTTTTGCTATTCCCGTTTGCAAGGAAATCAACTGGGAATTTGAATAATCCAATATTTGTATTTGGCCGTTGCACACGGCAAGCAAATTCTGCAAAAATAAAAATTAAATTTTCTTTGTACTGTGTCTAATTTCGTATGTTACTTTTATGTACGATTTTTCCGGTTCTAGTTTTTATAGTTGTCGTAAAATTCTCTTTGACTATTTCTTTCTTATACCTTTTTGTTAGTTTTGATCCGAGTCGTTTATTAAGTCTAACATAAATTATATCCCCTGGGGTATAATCTTTAATCTTTTGTTTTTTTATATTGTGGTAGTTCATATCTTGCTCCTGTTTTTTTAATAGTTTTTCTATGTTACTGAGTCGGGTTTTTTCATAGTCCTCCGGTCCGAAAGAGACAGTTCTTCCGAAGAATAAGTCGACTGGTCTCTTTTGGGTCGCAGAATGGAAGCTATGATTGTATTCGTTTACCCCTCTTTCAAGTAATTCGGTAAAATTCCTATTTATGCCGTTATTCTTTAGGCACCTCATTATTTCGGCTAAAGTGGAGTGGAAGCGCTCCACTTGGCCGTTCACCTCACTTTTGTAAGGCGGTGTCGTGTAAACATTTATGTGAAGTTCATCCTTTAATATAAATAGAATTCTCTCCGAATTAAACGATTTCTCGTTATCGAATACAACATTCTGCGGGACTCCAAATTGGAAAATTATTTCCCGCAGTGGTGACCTTACATGTTCTATTGCTTTAGATTTTATAATCTTGGCTATAGCAAATTTTGTAAATTTATCTATAGCTGTGAGAACCAATGTATTTTCAGTTGAAAATATATCCAAGTGTACTGTATGACCTGGATAATTAGGTGTCGGTGTTTTACCGAGTAATAGATTGTTCGGGTGAGGGGATATCAGAAGTTGTTCTAAAGTCTCCTTTGACAGATGTTATGTATGTCAGTTTATTATTTGGTTCGGAGAATAGACCTGAATGTGCTTGTACAATTGTATTAATATTCTTTTCTTGATTTGTGTTAAGGTTTGAGGTTCGAATGTCTATATTATTTACCGATTGAATTTCGAATTGTTTGAACGAAAAAGAATATTTTCCTTTAAGAGAGAAATAATTTTTATCTGTATGTATGACCGCTCCCAATTCTTTGAGAGTATCGTTACCAATGATACCATCAAATGATTCTAATCCATTCAGTATAAAAAATTCAATTGGACCAATTTCTGTTCCCATAATTTCAAGGTTTGCATGGTGCGCAATCTGACAGAATTTACAAAAAATACTTTTTGATTTGGAATGGGATTTCTTACATAACGAGCCTGAACGTAGTTCTTATTAGAACCTGTGTCAAGTAAAAACTTTAATGGCTTACCACTCTTCGCTTTAAATTCATAATACGGTAGCGAAGAGTGGTCTAGTCTAAAAAATTCAATTCTTCCAATTCTTCGCAAACTTCAAGAACCTCTCCATTATCTGGTTAAACGTAGTCAGCGAGTGTTAGATTAGTATCTGAATCGCTTCTCTCTATTGGATTAATATGGTCCTCTTCATGTGTTACATTAATGTGATAATTTCGCTGTGCAGCATTAGGAATAGGGAAACGGTTTGATCTTTGAGCAAATTGAGTTCTAGTTTGTGAACTCTTAACGTTATCTCTTGGTTCGGCTATTATTGACCTTTGTGATATGTGAGGAGGTGGTCTAGGTGTAAAATTATTTCTTTGTCCCGTCTGAAAGTTATTTGGGCTAAAAGAATTTCTAGGTTGTGAAAATCTTGGCTGTGTGTAGTTTTGCGGTTTAAATGATAAGTTATTATTTTGGAACTGTTGCTGGAAATAATTGTGGTTTGGTCGATAGCTTGTATTTTGATTTCCAGCCGGTGAGGATGCTGGAAACTTTGGTTGGTTTCCGACTAAAGGTAAACTTTGAAGTCTTCGGGGAGGATACTGAACTGATGATATTGGTTGTACCCTACTCAATATACCTTGCGCATTAAGCGCATGTTTAGATCTAAAAATTTGGTTCTCAAGTTTTAAACATAGATGTAGAGCCTGAGGTAAATCAATTGGCTCTCTAATTCCTAGTAACCTGGGTAAGTCTCCTCTTTGACCCCTAATAAGGTGTCTAGAGCCTTGTCCCTATACGTTTGCGTGAGCAAATTTAGTGGTTCGCCACTTATGTCCATACATTCAGGATCAAAGATAGATAGGAATACACATTGTTATAAAATTCTTGCACTGACAAGTTTCCTTGATTGAGGCAAGTCAGCTAATACTCTAGCGTGGTAAGTTCACGATTATCAGCATAGTGCATCGTAAGGCATTTAGATATTGCCTTCCAATCGAGCGGTGTATTATACGACTCGATTACCGCGTCTGCGTGACCAATAATTTTATTTCTGATCACGCTCAATATCCCAAAGTATTTGGGAGTACCCATTAGTGGTTCGTAAATTTTGAGAATTCGATCTACACTCTTTCTCCAAGAGCTAAATTCTGCCGGATTCCCGTCGAAATTTCGCAAAGATCGGACTACATCGGGGATTTTGTCCATGTCCGTTAATTTGTCTATATGTTCTTAGGCAATTGTTTGATCTACACCAACGGATAAATTATTGTTTGGATTTAATATATTCTGCATTAATGCAGGACCTTGACTTGCTAGCACTCGATTCACTATTGATGTTATAAGTGAATCCAGAGCTGGTATTGTTCCTACTTCTTGGTGACCATGTCCAACTGACGAAGTCGAGTGGAAAGTGTTGTCGTGACCGGTCTCTGTATTTGCATTTAGGATATTAGGAAGGGGAATATTGTTTTCATCGGATCGGACGTCAAGTCCAGCACCTGATCTAGTTGTAGGCATATTAAACAATTTTCTTTTCTCAACTTTACTGGCTTAAAATAGTTCTTAAATTATACTCCTTTTTTTTTTTAATCAATTCACTTTGAGTCCTTGATCAATTAATGTAGGTAAATGTAATAAAAATAATTTCTTAAAATATATTTTTTTTTTAATAATTCACTTTGAGTCTTGATCAAATAATGGGTGCGGGGACATAAGGCCACGGGAAATAACCCCACTGATGGTTTTACTTCCCACTATGCGAGAAATAAGCACACTTTGATGAAGTGGACCTAGTTCCCACGACCGGTGGGAAATAAGTCCACTTTCTTATGGGAATTAAACTCACATGAAGAAATTCGAAGAGCGACCAAATTTAACTGAATGAAACGTTGTAAACAACCGTTGGTTATTATTAATATGAACACAAACATTTCCATTATACAATGACAAAAACTATTGGAAACTTAAATAATTCAAAACAACGAAAATATAAACCATGAAACCATGTCTAAGAGTTCTACGAATTGTTTTTATATTAAAAAAAAGTTCTTCAAGAGCTTTAATTAAAATTGTGAAAAATAGGAACAAATAAAAAATTTATAATTAGTTTTTTAGTAGTTTATAAAACTATAGTGTGAAATTCGCGTTACGGACTTTGGATTTTCTTTGCGTGCGACATTGTATTTTGTACCGGAGATAAAGCAAAAAGCGAAGCGGAAAAAAATTTTGGTCAGGGGAATATGGATTTGTGATGTGAAAATTGAAAATTCGCGCGAATTAGTTTTTCGTTGTTGCGTTTTTAGAAAGGGTCGAGGAACTTCGTTTTGCTAACGATGTTCCGGTAGCCCAGTTGTTAAGATCAGCAGCAGTATTACTCACGGGGAAGGCCCTTATGTGGTACCGAACCGTGAGGGATGATTTATCAACCAGAGGAGAGTTGGTAAAAGAATTGAAGGCAGAGTTCCTACCCACGAACTACGATGATCTCCTCTTGGAGGAGATTAATCGTCGTTCCCAAGAGGATGAAACCTTAGGGGGGTATATATCAGTGATGAGGACTTTGTTTAGGCGGTTGTCGGAACCGATTTCAGAGGGAAGAAAACTTGCAATTTTGAAAAAGAACGTAGAAATATTCTTCCAACAGTTAATTGCGTGCGCCAAGCTGGCAAGGGTGAAGGAACTCGCTGAGTAGGGAGCTGGACACGCCAAAGACAAATATGGATATGTTCACCCCACCATCGAAAGGGAAGAATCTTCTCGAACCAGAGTGTGGTTACAAACCGGTTGCGGCGGTGCAACAACGGGTTGCTGTCGTATACCCTGCCCCGGAGAACCCTCATCGTCGTGTTAAGTGTTTCAACTGTAATCAGGAAGGCCATTTCTCATCTAATTGTTCTGTTCCTAGGAAGTGTTTTGGATGTGGTGCTAAAGGTGTTTCTCAGCGTGATTGTAGGCGTTGTTCGGGAAATGGTCAACGGGCTCTCGGGTCAGCAGACCGAGTAGCTCGTCGAAAGTAGATAGGTCGCCTGCTGGCGACCAGTTGGAGGACATTCAGTTAGGTTTTACTCTCGCGGCAAGTGATAGGGGCATAAGGCCATATTTAGGAGTTTTTATTTATGGAATTAGGTTTTTAGGCTTATTAGATTCAGGTCGGTCAGGTTCCCGAACCATAGTTGGTGGTGAGGGTTGGAAATTTTTCAGGATTTAGGGCTTAGCGTAGGGAACTCTGAAATTAAATCAGTAGCGTTAGCAGATGGGAACGGTGTAGGAGTTTTAGGTTCTCTGCCTCTCCCGATGGTAGTTGAGGGTAGGTCCATTTTGTTGGATTGTTTGGTTATTCCAAACCTTCCACAGCTTTTGATTTTGGATGCAGATTTTTGGGCACTTGCGGGTATAGTCCCGGATTTAAGATCAGGGGTTTGGAGTTTTTCCGAAGAGCAGAGACTAGCTGCGATATCGGACATAGGTACTACCTATTAGGAGTTGAGTGTGGATGAAAATAAAAAGTTAGAGTCTGTAGTCAAAGACATGTTTAGTAGTATGAGTGAGGGATTAGGATGTACAAATCTCGTAGAGCATAGGATTAGGACGTCCGCAGAACCTATAAAACAGAGGTATTATCCGGTATCGCCGGCGATACAACAACATATAGATAAAGAATTGCAGGAAATGTTGGAGGCAAGGGTTATCGAGAAATCAAAAAGCCCTTGGGCTTCCCCTATACTATCAGTGAAGAAGAAAGACGGTTCTTATCGGTTCTGCGTAGACTATAGGAAGTTAAATGAGGTTACTGATAGGAACGCTTACCCTCTCCCGTTCATTTCAGCCATTTTGGACAAGCTCCGAAATGCTAGGTTTTTGTCTTTCTTAGACATTAAGTCTGCCCATTGGCAGATACCAATGGAGGAAGAATCGAGGAACTATACGGCCTTTACCGTACCGGGTAGAGGACTTTTTAAATTTTTGAGAATGCCCTTCGGGCTACACAAATCCCCGGCTACATGGCAGAGGTTTATTGACGACGTTCTGGGTCCCGACTTGGAACCGTTCGTCTTCGTATACTTAGATAACATTATCATCGTCACCGATTCTTTCGAAAAACATCTCGAAATATTGCAGGAAGTTTTTAAACGGTTGAGGGAAGGAGGATTAAAAGTAGGTAGGGAAAAGTGTCATTTTTGTAGGCCTTCCTTGAAGTATCTGGGATACGTTGTAGATAGGAACGGACTTCACGTCGATCCTGAAAAGGTCGAAAGTATGGTGAAGATTCCGCCACCCAAGAACGTCAAAGAAGTTAGGAGTTTTGTAGGGACAATTTCGTGGTATAGGAGATTTGTACCAAATTTTGCGGGTTTAGTAAGGCCCCTTACTGACTTGTTGAAAAAGAATAAAAAGTTTGTGTGGTCGAATGAGTGTGATGAATGTTTTAGGAAGGCGAAAGAATGTTTGGTTACGGCACCGATTCCGACATGTCCAGATTTTTCTCGACCATTTGTCGTTCAGACTGATGCGTCGGATTATGGAATCGGGGCTGTACTTTCGCAAAGTTTTGATGAGGGGGAAAAGGCTATTTGTTATATTAGCCGATCCATTGTATATGAAACCTATAGTAACACCATGACCACTAACGATGCTATAACCACCTACTTGCTCGATTAACGAACTTTGCGGTTCTCTCTAAATTTATTTTGGTGGTACACTTGGGTATTATAAATACAATGTAGGGTTCTACACTTAACTTTCTTTCCGATTCAAAAGAGAAGTCCTTTAATCGAGCAGGTAGGTGGCTATAGCATCGAGAGTGTTCATGGTGTTACTATATGTTTCATATACAATGAGCCGATCACTAAACAGAAGCGAGAAGAATTACTCAACTACGGAGAAGGAGTGTTTGGCAGTGATGTGGGCCATTGAGAAGTTGAGGCCGTATTTGGAAGGTGTCCAATTTACGGTGATAACTGATCACTATTCCTTGGTGTGGTTGAGTAATCTCAAGGATCCTCAAGGGAGATTAGCGCGTTGGGCCATTCGGCTACAACAATTCGATTTTAAGATTATCCATCGAAAAGGGAAAGAACATGTAGTTCCTGACATGTTGTCGCGAGGAGTGCCGGAGTTAGCTGGTATCTCAAAAGCGGATTCTGACCCTTGGATAGTCAAAAAGTGAGAGTGGTAGGTTTTTTTTAACATGTCAGAGCGAGTTATGTTTTGGTGAATGAAAGTGGAGAAGAGTGGAAATTAGTGATAGGAAAAAAATGGAAATGAGAAATGATCTGCGTGGACCTGGTGGGTCCGCTTCCAAAATCAAAGAGGGGTTTTATCCACATTCTGACTGTGGTCGATTACTTTACTAAGTTCTCTTTGTTGTTTCCCCTTCGGTCTGCAACGGCAAAGGCAGTTTGCAAAGAACTCGAGGAGAATATCTTTTTGTTATTTGGTGTTCCGAAACTCATCGTCTGTGACAACGGCCCCCAATTTCGCAGTAAGGAACTGCAATCCCTTTGTGCAGAGTACGCGTCAACTCTGAGGTATACTGCACATTACAACCCCCAAGCGAACCCTGCGGAACGTATAAACCAGATAATAAAGACTACTGAAAAATTGTAGTATTTTTTACAAATTAGCTCTTATTTCGAGCTGAATTTAAGTTTTAAAACTTCGAAAAATGAGGAACGAAAAAGCGTAAAAAAGAAAAGACCGTACGGTTCAAATTTGCAAAACGAAGTGTCTTTATTTCATTATTGTTGTTGTTCTTCTTCTTCTTAATTTTCATGAACAAAATACGGTATATTAAATATGGCCGGACGGGCGCGAGATTTGAAAATTAGACCAATTAGTTTCTAGACATTATGGCTCGTCAAAACACCGGCCACGTTGAAAGGCTCCAAGGCTTCAATCGTCTTCACTTGGGAGTACGGCCAGTTTTACGATTGGACGTCTCAGGATCCCTCTGGAGGTTCTGACGTCGGCGACCCTGACCTTGCCGTCCTGCCCTTCGACGACCGCCACGACTCGTCCGGTTCTCCACTGCTGGGCAGGCGTATTGTCCTCGTGGATAAGGACGAGCTTGCCCACAGTGAGATTGGGTTGATCCAGTACCCATTTGGATCTGGCTTGAAGGCCAAGCAGATACTCCTTGGACCACTTCTGCCAAAACTGCTGCTTGAGCCAGCATAGAAGCTGCCATCTTCTCAAGCAACCCGTTTGCTGTTCCGGCACTGGTTCTGGGGGCAGCGACCGTAAACTGCTGCCGATCAATAGATGGGCTGGAGTTAGCGCTTCGCCGTCGCTGGGATCGGCGCTTAACGGTCCGATTGGCCTTGAATTGAGGATGGCCTCGACCTCGATGAGGACCGTGAGTAGCTCTTCGGTTGTGAGCAGAGCGTTGCCCACGGTACGCTGTAACAGCGTTTTCGCCGCCTTCACCGCCGTTTCCCACAGGCCTCCGAAATGCGGTGCCCTGGGCGGTATCAAGGCGAAGCTGAAGCCTTCCTCTGCTGCGAACCGTTGAATGTGTTCTTTCCCTCGCTCGACTTCTTCCTGGACTTCCTTCAGTATCCGTTGGGCTCCCATGAAGTTCGTCCCGTTGTCGCAGTACAGCGTCCTTGGAAGTCCTCGGCGACATATGAACCTTTTAAGGGCGAGAATAAAGCAATCAGAAGACAGATTAGTAGCTAATTCTAAATGTACTGCTTTTGATGCGAAACAAACAAAAACAACTATACAGGGTGTCCCGTAATTCGTTTTACATACTTTGGGATATGATTCTTGGTCATATTCTAACAAAAAAATTGTTTTACAGTAAAGTCCGTTTCTCAAGTTTGACATCACTTTTTGACAATTTAAAAAAAGGCTAACTTTGGTATACCCTGACCTGTGTTAAATTCGATATCTCTGTCAATACTGATGATAGAGACCTAATCTTAGACTCAATTTTTTTGTAGAAATAACAACCTTTAAGACTGTATTTAAATTAGGCTTCCATAGGTTTAGGGTTGCCAGATTTTCAATTTTAAGTGGTGTTCAAATTTTCTTCCCAAAACAAAGTTTTGATTTGAGGTCATTTTTTTTGGAGAAAAGACCTGATAAACATAGAGTTTCTTTATTTTTTACAGACGAACAAAACAATAATAAAGAAAAAACTCAGCATTAAGTCAGCTCAAAAGCCCATACATTTTATGATACTTGGAAAAATACAAAATGGGAAAAATTTAAAAAAAAATAAAAAAAAGTTTTTGCTTTGAGGTTTGTTTGAATAAAACAATAATATGATCACTTTTAGTAGTTTTTTTTATGTATTTAATACAAATACAATTATAACTAGTGCTCAAAGCGCCCTCCTTCGTTTTGAATCCATGCCAGAGCCCGTTTTTGGATTTCATTGTGGGTGCACCACCAGTTCGTTAACCTTCCAGCCGCCACTGCCGGCCACGATGATGGTTCTTGCAATAAGAACTTTGGACCGTTAAACCAAATGGACGCATTTAGTTCATCCACATTACAGCCTCTTGACACAATGTCTGCTGGATTTTGTTTTGTTGGTACATGTTTCCATGATACTTTTTGGGTCAACTCTTGGATGTCGGACACTCGATTTGCAACAAAGGTTGCAAGGGCAGTTGGATGTGTTTTTATCCAATGCAGTGTTATTTCGGAATCCGTCCAGAAAATAACTTCTTCAACGTCAAGATTCAACATCGCCTTTACTCTTGTCCATAAATTGGCAAGAGTATGCGCTGCGCAAAGTTCTAATCACGGAAGCGATTTTGTTTTCAAAGGGGCCCCCTTAGACTTTGCTGTTAGGAGCGTCGACTTGATACCGTCTGAGCTTTGGCTGCAAATTTAAAGCAACAACCATAAGCTCTTATCAAAGCATCGGCAAACCCATGAACTTGTATTTTAGCGTTCGAATGAGTTTCGACAAACCTTGGAATTTTTATCTCGCCAAGTTGAGATAAATTGGTTTTGAAATTTTGCCAACTTGTATCAAGGCGCAATGGAATCGACTCATCCCAATCAATTTTTTCAATCCAAAGCTCTTGCAGTAAGATTTTTGCTTTGGTGACTATGGGGCATAACACACCAAGAGGATCGAAAAGACGAGCGGAAACTGATAGTATGTTTCGCTTGGTAGCTCGTAGATCATGAAAATTATTTTCCAAATTGAAGCTGAAAGTATCTTCTTTTGGATGCCAACAAGTTCCTAGAGTTTTGGTAAAGTCTGAATCATTAAATTTGATAGATTTTTCAGTACTCGCAGTGTTATAAAACTCTGGATGGTTTGAGAACCATTTAGCCAGTTGAAACCCGCCTTTTTTAAGGACTTCTTGAATTTCAAACTTTTTTATTTTTAGAGTTTCAAGATCATTGGCACCGGTTAAGAGATCATCTACATAGAAATCTCTTCGAATTATATTTGAACCAGTAGGGTATATTTTCTCATTAGCATCGCCCAACATCTTGAAACACCGTATTGCTAAAAATGGCGCTGGAGACGTGCCATATGTTACAGTGTTTAGTCGAAAATGTTGTAGTGGTTGAGACGGATGCTGCCTCCACACTATGAGCTGATAAATCGAGTGCTCTTTAGCAATGCATACTTGCCGGTACATTTTCGTAATATCAGCCGTAATGGCGTATTTGTGTATTCGAAAACGGAGCAACGTCGAAAATAGCTCCTCTTGAATGGTTGGCCCAACCATTAAGATGTCATTCAAAGATAATTGAGATGAAGTTCGACTTGAAGCGTCGAAAACAACTTGTAACGTAGCTGGTGATCCCGATTCCTGGAATCATTAAGGCCAAATGGGCTTACCGGAGCTTCGGGATGAATCCAATGCCAAGTGCAACAGAGGTGATAAGCCAATAAAAATACGCTGGAATCCAGTCAAACCATTTGTCAACAAAGAATTTATTAAAATGTGTTCAAACACTTACACTAAACTTAGTCAAACTAAATAAAAAGAAATAAATAAATTAAAAAGATAAACACACCAAATTTAACGCGCCGGAGTTGAAATGTCATACTCAAGAAACGTCAGACAGCCTTATTCGAAAATTCGAAAACAAGGCATTGACATTTCCAAGTAGGAAGGCTACTTGTAGCCATAGTTAGTAGCTTCCGGGTCGGTACGGTTTGAATACCAATATATTTTGACAGAATCTGTGATATAAGTGCAATATTAGGATAGTTTAGGTCTATATGCATGTTTGTGTAGTTTATTTATGTATTTATTTAATTACTTATTTATTTTAATACCACTTAAATTGAGAAATAAAGACTGAGAAGTGTTATACGCTAGAACTTACGAGATAAGATGACGATTCAGAACCCCTTAAACTGTACCAATGAACTGACACGACTTAATAACTTCGAAAAACGTAATCACAAAGCAAATACGAAGATAAGAGGGAAAGAAAAATAGAATAAAGTAGGATAATGGAAAGTAGGGCAAAAGGTGAATGGCCGTAAGTAAAATTTCAAGATCAAGGCCACGAACAGCTGTGAGCTATTGACGTAGTGAAAGAAAAGAAAGGCCGGTCATTACCGATTTAACAGCTCGCATGCGAAGTTGACACAGTAGTGTAGAAAAGCATGAAGTTATATTCTTTTTATCGGTCGAAGTGATTTATATATATATGTAAACTGGTACATATCGACATATTTTTATATCTGGATTTTAATTAGTGAGTTGAGTTCAAGGTAAGAAAAGAAAAAGATTATAGAGAAAAAAAAAAAAAAATTTGATTCTCAAAGAAAATTTTCATATCAGGGTCTAAGACAAGACTACGCTTTTGGAAAAGGCCTCAACACAAAAAAAAAACAGAATCAGAACAAGCAGGTGGAATTTACAATACTATAGAGGTAAATACAAAAAAAGGGAGTCCTTAATTGTCGGTTTAATTATAAAAAAAAAAAAAAAAATCACTCTAGGCTTGGGTTGGGCCACCGCCAACAGAAGTCAAGACTCACCACCAAACTCAAGGTGACCTGAGCCTCTTAATTTTTTTTTGTCAGACGTTCTATTCCTGTGCCGCACTCAGGCTATTGAAGCAAGGAATTAGTATAGACGTCCATAGACGGAATTAAGCAATTGGGTGAAGGTGCTCTTTTGGAACCATTGGAGGAATTAGATTGAAGCCTGGATCTTATTAGAAAGTGGCAACAAAACTAAAACAAAAAAAAAAAAAAAAAAAGAAGTTTTCTTGTGAAAGTAAAGTGCTAAAGAAAAAAAAGAAAAGTAATTTTAACTTGAATTATGATAGTGAAGTGTTTACTATAGTATTTAACGTAACAAAAAAAAAAGAAAGAAAAGGAAAAGACATTTTTTTTTGGTATATACTGATTTGCTATATGTAGATGCATATATATATATATAAATACATGTGAGTGGTAAAAAAGCAGTGGGGTAGCGGAAAAAGTGCCCATTATACCGTATCCAGGAAGGTGCTGCCGGCAGAACATCAAGGAACGAAGATTGTAAGTTTTTTATTTTTATTTTGAGAAAACGTGGACAAATACACGTGACATATATATACATGCATACAGATAAATATCTATAATCTCATATATATACATAAAAGAAAAAAAAAAAAGTTTTTCTTCTCTTCTTTTGAAAAAGAAAATCTACATATTTAATAGTAGTTATTTAAGAATTCCCATGAGTTTTGTTGAATATTTAGTTAGTTCTATTCTTTGCACTTTCCTTAGCTCAAAACTATTGAATTATATTAAAGAAAAAGAAACTTATAAATGAGTTTAATTGCCAGAGATATGGCTGAGTAAGGAAACTGATGGTGTCTGAGTGTGTGTGAAAGCCGGCTAGGCCGACGACAAATGGTCAACGGTGGTATATAGGACGATTGGACATGTGACGGGACTGAAGACGGTATTTTAAGTTGTGACTGGATGTCACATTAGGGGCTATCACCATCATTTCGCGGCCAAGGTGGTAGCACAGGTTGTACTTTCAGTACAAGGGTGGGTAGGCCAGACATTACCAACAACACCTGGTAAGGCCTTATGATGACTCGACGAACCACCGCGTGGGAGTAACAGTGAGGTCGTGGATTTGGAAGAAAAGTTGAAGTTAGTTAGTACATAAGATTTAGTTGTAGGGTGTAGATTTAGTTTTTTTTTTAATAGTATGTTTATATTTTTTTGATTTAAAACATGCTACTTTGGTATAGTATAGAATAGGTTAGTTTATAGTTAGCATAGCAGAATAGTTCATCCGTCAATTTCAATTTTTTTTTAAATGATGACATCACACTTCCTCTCGCGCAGTGGCATAGGTACCTAGGTTGAAGCAATTCCTATATATATTCCTCATACTTACCCTTCCAATTATCCTTTCCTTTTCCTTAAATAGGCATGAGATTTGTTTGCTGAGTCGTGGTGAGTGAACAAGGGCAAGAAACCACCCCAAACCTTCGAGCTGAGCCGAGCATATACAAGCATGCCAAAGCCCTTAGTTCACTACCAAACTTGCCCCCGTGGCCCAATACTGACTCACAACAATGGCGCCCAACGACATCGAACGGCTAAAGAGATCGATTGGGACTTCAAGGAGACGATTTTCTCAGGAAAGTCGTCCCCTTGGATTCATAATCATCTCCAAAAACTTTTTTCATATCCCAAATTTTAATTCCTTATTTAACCTAGGTATCGTCATGCTCTCCGTTTCACAACAGATGGATTACTGCTGTCCTCTTTCTTAAGGTCCAACCCTATAGATTCTAGTGAGGTAGTTGGAAATTTGTTGTGATATAGAGAGCGGGATAGGTTTGAAGCTCCAAAAATCTACTGCTGTCCGTACTGTCAGGCTCAGCCAGACTTTGAGGCGTAGAAAAGAGGGGTGAAATCCTATCCGTGTGGAACTCTACGGCCGGTTATGGTCAACCGTCTTATAGGACTGGCTCCAGTAAGAACGAAGTGACAGAAAGCCGGGGGTAGAAGGAAGCACTCGTTGAGTCACAAAGGCCCCAGTCACAACTTAAACTGACAACGACTAGACAAGACGAACGAAACACTGATACCTGATCCTTTTGTCTGCTTGTGAATAACCTGGTCACATTACATACACTCAGACACTAGCATCCAAACCAAAGTTTATTTTTTTTTTTGATATTTTTTTAAACCATCCAATATTTGAATTATTTTTTTTTTTGAATTATCTATTTACTTTTAATTTTTTTTTAATTTTGATAATTTTTGAATTTCATTGCATTTTTTTTTCTATATTACATTGCTTTTTTAATTTTTTTTATAAAATATATACATATATTTTTTTTTTTTACTAACTCAAAATGAGCAATAAAGACTCAGGTGGTGTCCAAAAGAGCACCACACCTATCCCTTATCAAGAGGCTGGTGGGCCTACTGGTAGCAAACGGATTACTCGCCAAGAGGCAAAAAAGGTTCAGAGTCAACCGTCAGAAGTCTCTGATAATCCGCCAAAACAAAAACAAAAGAATTCAGAACAGGAAAGGGAAGAATCTGAAAAGCAATTTCTAGATTTAGGTAGAGAGAATTCACAGATGGGAGAATCTTTCCATGGGCAAATTCCACAATCGGAATCTACTCAAGGAGAGATCAGACAGGAGATAGTCGTTCTCGAAGAGGAGGAAGAAGAAACAAGAGAAAGTATTGCAAAGCTTACCAATGAAATAGAGCAGGAAAGGTTAGAAATAGTAGAAGTAGAAGTTGAAGAACCAATGGCTCTGTTTCAGAAAACTGAAGATATAGGAAGAGTTATAGATGCTGCGGTGACACGTTCACTTCAGGAGACTCATCTCAAAACCATGACCCTTTTTGCGGAACAGATGAGAAGCATGCAAACCATGCAAAGCATGGTGGAAACGGTCACCATCAATATGAAGCAGCTGAATGAAAGAATGAATGTAGTAGAGAAGAGTAACATAACATTATATAAAAGACAGGAAAGGCAAGAGAAAAGATCTTTGCCAGAGCGTTATAGAGATCAGCAGTCGACACATGAAGTGACTCAGAACGCTTCTTGTGGGGATAGACCTGGAAGTAGTAATGACTACAATAAGAGGGTAGACATCCACAAGTGGGGGGTAAAATTTGATGGCACATCGAAAACAATGACCGTTGAGAGTTTTATCTTTAGGATTGAAACTTTACAAAAGAAAAACGGGGTGTCAAATGAGAAAGTTTTTGCTAATTTTCACCACTTGGTGACAGGTACCGCTGAAAAGTGGTATTGGCAATATCTCGAAGAAAATCAGGATGATGAATTGCTCAATTACTTTGATCTTAAAACGGAGCTTTTGAGACAATTCAAAAATACTAAGCGGGATCATGAAATTCTTAGAGCTATAATGGATAGGAGGCAACAACCAAGTGAAACCTTTGATGAGTTTTATGAAGAAGTAAGAGGGTTAGTTTTGCAGATGCAAAATAGGCCAAACGAAAAGGATTTGGTATCCATTGTTAGGCAAAATATAAAAGATAGGATGGCAACGCTAATATTTGGATGCTCCATAGAAAGCATCAGAGATCTAAGAGAAGAATGTCGTAGAGCGGAAAAGCATATAGCGGCAAGAGAGTTCAAAATAAAAAGACAGGTGAATGAGTTAAGTCAACGAGAAGTGACACACAGTAATCAATCTTTATTAGATTTTGAGGATGAAGATTGGGAAGAACTACAGGTGGCAGCATTTCAGCCAAATCGAACAGACAAACTACAGACTAATAATAAAACAGAAAAACGATACACAAATTACAAGAACAACGACAGAGACAAACATACAGACACCACAAAAGACAATACGGCTGCTACTGCAACTTGTCCTTCAGCTTTCCATGCGTTGACTTGTTTCAACTGTGGGCAAGGGAATGTGTCCTTCCAATGTTCTGGGTGCCAGGGAAACTTGAAAGTCGGGAGCACATCCGGGATGAAGCTGCCGGCAAATGTGTCTGTCCCGGACAAGAATTAAAACCTGAAAAATTAAAAATATTAAAGAGAGAAGAAGACTCAAAAATAGTTCACCCGGTAAAAGTTGTCCAGTTGAAAAGTCTCCACCAAAGAAAAAAGGAGTATGAAGAGGCTAGAAAAAGAATATTTAATGAAGAAATAACATGCACTAAAGAAAAGAGTAGAAAATATAGGAAAATCGCTAAGCTCCGTGAGAAAATAGCAATAAGCAAACATAGGTCGATCCAAATAGATGCATCAGTCTTAGCTGTATCAGATGACAACCGACCATATGTTAAAGTAGTGATAAATGAAGAGGAAATGTTAGGGCTATTGGATAGTGGAGCGTCCGTTAGTTGTTTGGGAGATGGTGCAATAGATTTTATTAGGAAACATAATATCCAAATGAAGAAGATGTCGGATGACATCAAAACAGCTGACGGTAAAAACCAACAGATTTTAGGGAGATTTAAGACTGACGTTTCATGGGGAGGCCAAACTCAAATGATGGAGCTATATGTAGTTCCTAGCCTACAACAAAAGCTTTATCTGGGAGTAGACTTTTGGAGGAGCTTTAGAGTAGCTCCAAACGTTATAAGTGCAATAGGACCACCGTCCCCAAATCAAGAAGAAAGGGATAATCCAATGCGGAGCCTAACTCCTGAACAAACGACCGAGTTAGAGCGCGTGAAACAACTGTTTCCCTCATTCGCAGTGTTGGGATTAGGGAAGACTACTTTGGAAGAACACATTATTGAGATGGAAGACGACATTCCCATCAAACAAAGGCACTACCCAATTTCACCAGTAGTCCAAAAGCTCATGTACGCCGAACTCGATCGGATGCTAGAGCTTGGTGTCATTGAGGAAAGCAACAGTGCTTTTAGTTCTCCAGTTGTTTTAGTAAGAAAGCCTGGTAAAAATAGGCTCTGCTTAGATTCCAGAAAAATTAACGCGGCAACAAAGAAGTTTGCGTACCCTTTACCGCATATTGAAGGTATTTTAAGTCGTCTACACAACACACACTTTATTTCAAGTATCGACTTGAAAGATGCGTTTTGGCAGATTCCTCTGGAAAAGAGTTCAAGGGAAAAAACAGCCTTCACGGTTCCCGGGCGGCCATTATACCAATTCACGGTAATGCCGTTCGGACTATGTAACGCTGCCCAGAGAATGTGCAAATTAATGGATAAAGTTATACCAGCTCGGTTAAGAGAAAGCGTGTTTGTGTATCTTGATGATCTCTTGATCTGCTCACCAGATTTTGAGACGCATATGAGCTACCTTTCCCAAGTAGCGAAATGTCTCAGAGAAGCTGGTTTAACAATAAATGTTGAAAAAAGTAAGTTTTGCTTTAAAGAGATAAAATACTTAGGGTATTTCGTCGGGGATGGTTGTCTGAGGACAGACCCTGAGAAAGTTTCGGCAGTTAAGGACTTTCCAGTTCCAAAGACTCCTAAGCAGCTCCGTCGGTTTTTAGGAATGACGGGATGGTATAGGCGATTCATACCGAATTTCGCGACAATATCAGCACCGATGACAGACTGTTTAAAAAAGGGCAAAGACTTTACCATGACTGACGAAGCTATAATAGCCTTCGAAGACTTAAAGACGAACTTAGTGACTGCACCTATACTGACAAATCCGGACTTTAACAGACATTTCTACGTTCAATGTGATGCTTCAAGTTCTGGTGTAGGCAGTGTTCTGTTCCAGATGGACGATGAGAAGAACGAGCGACCCATAGCATTCATGTCGCAGAAGCTCAATTCTGCACAACGGAACTACAGTGTCACAGAACTTGAATGTTATGCGGCTGTTCTATCGGTGAAGAAATTCCGGGCTTACGTTGAGGGACTGCCTTTTACCATAATTACCGACCACGCCAGCCTTAAGTGGCTGATGACTCAAAAAGATCTGAGTGGTCGATTAGCCCGGTGGAGTCTCAAACTCCAAGGCTTTGACTTCACTATTGAACACAGAAAAGGCATCCTCAACGTGGTTCCGGATACTCTATCTCGCGTCCACATGGAGGAGATCTACACTGGAGCACCCGAACTTGACCTCGACTCACCATTCTTCACGACAGACGAGTACGTAAAACTTAAACAGACAGTAAACGAAAACAAAGACAATGTTCCTGATATAGTTGAGTCAGACGGTTTCGTCTACAAACGAACAGAAAGACGAACCGGTGATCCTATCCAAGAAGACAGAGCCTGGAAACTCTGGGTCCCGAGGGAGCTGCGTGAGGGTCTGTTAGTAAAAGCCCACGATTCTTTCTCTGCTGGTCATGGAGGAATCCATAAAACATTGGCAAAATTGAGGCAAAAGTACTTCTGGCCAAACATGACTGTAGACGTAAAACGCTACGTAAATGACTGTGATATTTGCAAATGCAATAAACCAATGAATGTGATACTAAGGCCTCCCCTGGGACAACAAATGATTACAGAACGACCATTCCAACGACTCTATATTGACTTTTTAGGACCATACCCGAGAACAAAGACTGGTAATACACATATTTTTATAGTTTTAGACCATTTTAGTAAATATGTATTTCTGAAGGCTATAAGACAAGCAACAGCGGCGGAGGTAGTAAAATATTTAGAAGAAATTGTATTCCACATGTTTGGCGTACCCGAATACATACATTCTGACAATGGGAAACAGTTCGTATCAGAATTGTTTTCCAGCTTCCTAAACAGATACAATGTGAAACATGTTCGCACTGCCTTCTATTCGCCTCAAGCGAACGCTTCCGAGCGAGTTAATAGGTCAGTGCTAGCCAAGATAAGGTCCTATATTAACACGGATCAGCGCAACTGGGATGCCCATGTGAGTGGTACCGCGTTTGCACTGAGAAGTGTGGCTCATGAAGCCACCACTCTTGAACCGTACTACGCTGTTTTCGGTGCACAAATGGTCCAAGACGGTTCAACCTACGAACTACTTAGAAAATTAAACATGTTGAAAGATCCTGATCTGAAAGTCATGACCAAAACAGATAAACAAACCTTGATTAGATCACGAATATTTGAGAACTTAAAACAGGCTCACCATAAAGCAGCAAAAGTATACAATCTGAGAAGCAGGGCTGTAAACTATAAATGTGGACAGACCATCTATCGACGAAATTTCAAGCAGAGCAATCAAGCGGAACACTACAACGCAAAACTAGGTCCAAAATTTATAAAATCTATAATTTTGAAAGCAATAGGGAATTCTCTATATGAAGTTGGCAACTTAAAAGGAGAAAAAGTAGGAGTTTTTCACGCCAAAGACCTCCACTCTTAGAAATCAAGAACATCCTATTTGACACACTCACGCCGCTGTTGTGATATAATAAGAAGTTAAGGGAACTGTGATATTTACTAAGTAAGAGAGTTAGAGACTATTTTTTTTTTGAGTTTATTTAATTAGGTATAACATAGAGATCACTTATTTATTATCAGAGTTTATTTATTTATTTATTTATTTATTCACTTATTTATTATCAGAGTTTATTTATTTATTTATTTATTTATTCACTTATTTACTATCAGAGTTTATTTATTTAGTTATTAAAAGAGTTTTATTTATTAAACAGAGTTAAATTATTTGTATACGTATAATTGCACATGGATATGACGCTTAGTTAAGTATTTAACTTGTAATATCGGGTTTGAAAATATTAAAGAAAAACTCACATCCAAACAAAAAGCTCCTTTTTGGTAAATTTTCCCGGTCTATAGTAAGACTGCTCAGGGCATGGGACGTGCCACACGTTGCGAACGGCTTTGAAGGAACATCGAAGCCACCAGCCACCCTTTTGCGAGTACACTTTGCTCTTGACCACTCGCAAACTGTCGTCGTGTTTGTAACGTAGCTGGTGATCCCGATTCCTGGAATCATTAAGGCCAAATGGGCTTACCGGAGCTTCGGGATGAATCCAATGCCAAGTGCAACAGAGGTGATAAGCCAATAAAAATACGCTGGAATCCAGTCAAACCATTTGTCAACAAAGAATTTATTAAAATGTGTTCAAACACTTACACTAAACTTAGTCAAACTAAATAAAAAGAAATAAATAAATTAAAAAGATAAACACACCAAATTTAACGCGCCGGAGTTGAAATGTCATACTCAAGAAACGTCAGACAGCCTTATTCGAAAATTCGAAAACAAGGCATTGACATTTCCAAGTAGGAAGGCTACTTGTAGCCATAGTTAGTAGCTTCCGGGTCGGTACGGTTTGAATACCAATATATTTTGACAGAATCTGTGATATAAGTGCAATATTAGGATAGTTTAGGTCTATATGCATGTTTGTGTAGTTTATTTATGTATTTATTTAATTACTTATTTATTTTAATACCACTTAAATTGAGAAATAAAGACTGAGAAGTGTTATACGCTAGAACTTACGAGATAAGATGACGATTCAGAACCCCTTAAACTGTACCAATGAACTGACACGACTTAATAACTTCGAAAAACGTAATCACAAAGCAAATACGAAGATAAGAGGGAAAGAAAAATAGAATAAAGTAGGATAATGGAAAGTAGGGCAAAAGGTGAATGGCCGTAAGTAAAATTTCAAGATCAAGGCCACGAACAGCTGTGAGCTATTGACGTAGTGAAAGAAAAGAAAGGCCGGTCATTACCGATTTAACAGCTCGCATGCGAAGTTGACACAGTAGTGTAGAAAAGCATGAAGTTATATTCTTTTTATCGGTCGAAGTGATTTATATATATGTAAACTGGTACATATCGACATATTTTTATATCTGGATTTTAATTAGTGAGTTGAGTTCAAGGTAAGAAAAGAAAAAGATTATAGAGAAAAAAAAAAAAAAATTTGATTCTCAAAGAAAATTTTCATATCAGGGTCTAAGACAAGACTACGCTTTTGGAAAAGGCCTCAACACAAAAAAAAAACAGAATCAGAACAAGCAGGTGGAATTTACAATACTATAGAGGTAAATACAAAAAAAGGGAGTCCTTAATTGTCGGTTTAATTATAAAAAAAAAAAAAAAAATCACTCTAGGCTTGGGTTGGGCCACCGCCAACAGAAGTCAAGACTCACCACCAAACTCAAGGTGACCTGAGCCTCTTAATTTTTTTTTGTCAGACGTTCTATTCCTGTGCCGCACTCAGGCTATTGAAGCAAGGAATTAGTATAGACGTCCATAGACGGAATTAAGCAATTGGGTGAAGGTGCTCTTTTGGAACCATTGGAGGAATTAGATTGAAGCCTGGATCTTATTAGAAAGTGGCAACAAAACTAAAACAAAAAAAAAAAAAAAAAAAGAAGTTTTCTTGTGAAAGTAAAGTGCTAAAGAAAAAAAAGAAAAGTAATTTTAACTTGAATTATGATAGTGAAGTGTTTACTATAGTATTTAACGTAACAAAAAAAAAAGAAAGAAAAGGAAAAGACATTTTTTTTTGGTATATACTGATTTGCTATATGTAGATGCATATATATATATATAAATACATGTGAGTGGTAAAAAAGCAGTGGGGTAGCGGAAAAAGTGCCCATTATACCGTATCCAGGAAGGTGCTGCCGGCAGAACATCAAGGAACGAAGATTGTAAGTTTTTTATTTTTATTTTGAGAAAACGTGGACAAATACACGTGACATATATATACATGCATACAGATAAATATCTATAATCTCATATATATACATAAAAGAAAAAAAAAAAAGTTTTTCTTCTCTTCTTTTGAAAAAGAAAATCTACATATTTAATAGTAGTTATTTAAGAATTCCCATGAGTTTTGTTGAATATTTAGTTAGTTCTATTCTTTGCACTTTCCTTAGCTCAAAACTATTGAATTATATTAAAGAAAAAGAAACTTATAAATGAGTTTAATTGCCAGAGATATGGCTGAGTAAGGAAACTGATGGTGTCTGAGTGTGTGTGAAAGCCGGCTAGGCCGACGACAAATGGTCAACGGTGGTATATAGGACGATTGGACATGTGACGGGACTGAAGACGGTATTTTAAGTTGTGACTGGATGTCACATTAGGGGCTATCACCATCATTTCGCGGCCAAGGTGGTAGCACAGGTTGTACTTTCAGTACAAGGGTGGGTAGGCCAGACATTACCAACAACACCTGGTAAGGCCTTATGATGACTCGACGAACCACCGCGTGGGAGTAACAGTGAGGTCGTGGATTTGGAAGAAAAGTTGAAGTTAGTTAGTACATAAGATTTAGTTGTAGGGTGTAGATTTAGTTTTTTTTTTAATAGTATGTTTATATTTTTTTGATTTAAAACATGCTACTTTGGTATAGTATAGAATAGGTTAGTTTATAGTTAGCATAGCAGAATAGTTCATCCGTCAATTTCAATTTTTTTTTAAATGATGACATCACACTTCCTCTCGCGCAGTGGCATAGGTACCTAGGTTGAAGCAATTCCTATATATATTCCTCATACTTACCCTTCCAATTATCCTTTCCTTTTCCTTAAATAGGCATGAGATTTGTTTGCTGAGTCGTGGTGAGTGAACAAGGGCAAGAAACCACCCCAAACCTTCGAGCTGAGCCGAGCATATACAAGCATGCCAAAGCCCTTAGTTCACTACCAAACTTGCCCCCGTGGCCCAATACTGACTCACAACAAACTCGCAGCTTAGTACTTGTGCTTTGCGGGCGCAAAACACACTGATGTGGAATGAAATAGTGCGGGCTTTTCGGGATTTCATTATTTGTCGGCGACATATGTCCTAACAAAAGATACTCTTTCATGAAATCCATATACATAGCATTTAACTCGCTATCTTTGGATAGTTTTCGCTCCAGTGCGAGAAACCTTCGTTTAGCAGTTTCAAACGATGCGATGATCCAATCGAGTTTGGAGACGATTTAAACGGTAGTTTAACCTCAAAACGACTGGAAGGCAAGAGTTTTGTATTATCAACAAAGTGTTTTTCGCACAACTGTTGTTCTGGCGTTAGAAACTTTTTCGTTTCTCCAGGAATTTCTTCCAGTAACCAAAATTTTGCACAATTTTGTCTAAGTCTGGTAGCTCTTCAGACTGACATACCAAATTACATTGTTTGGTATTTGAATTTGTACCTTTGGGATATTTTCCGGATATAATCCAACCCAAAAGTGGGATTGAATAGTGGGATATTAAGGGCCTTGTTTAATTTGACCAACCGACAATAATTCGAAGAATGTTTCCGCTCCTATTAGTAAGTCAATTTTTTGAGGCTTATTGAAGTAAGGATCAGCTAATTGAATGTTGGAAGGTATATTCCAATTCGTTATATTTATGGCTTGATCCGGCTGATATGACGATATTGAGTTCATTACCCAATAGTCAGCAGAAAACGAATGACCGTTAAATCTTGACTTTACTTCTGCATGTACCTTTTTGTTTACATTGGTACTTGCTTTACCGATGCCGAGAAGATTTAAGGTTCTTTGTTCCTTTCGCAGCTTCAATTTTTGTGCAAGCTCTTCAGTTACAAAATTGATTTGCGAGCCTGAATCAAGTAACGCTCGAGCTAGCGTATATTCACCACTACTGCCTTTAATTTGAACAATAGCAGTAGCGAGAATAACTTGATCTTTTGGAACTGAGGCATGCATAGCTTGAAAGCTCGAAGCTCCTTGTGATGGTGTGCTATTGAACGTAGTTTGATATTGGTGCAATAATGTGTGATGCGATTTATTGCAAACACTGCACCGAGTTAATTTGCACTTTGAAACTGTGTGTCCTTTTCGAAGGCAGTTGATGCAAACAGGCACACTTTTCGCAAACTCAAATCGTTGCATCACAGGTATTGAAGCATAGGTTTTTCATGTCGTTATAAAATGATCACTTGAATTGCAGTATAAGCATTTCAATTTATTTGCTTGTTGGTTAACACAAGCAAATGAAGCCCTTTGGTTTCTGTTATGGTTCATCTCATGTTTTGGTTTTGATGACCTATCAGAAATTTTATGCTTTGAAGACGATGCTTCTTCAGCAGAAAGATGCTGATATCGCATAGTCAGCGCGGCTTCACAGTCACTCCATAAAGGAAGTGTACTGAAATCTAGTTGCTCAACCTTTGACATTACTAAATGAATTATGATCGCGTTTGTGATATTCTTTTCATCACCAAGCGAAAGAAGCGAATCATAAATTGCGGAAACAGTGTCTATCATGCTGCGCAATGCAGAAGCTGATGGCTTTTGAATTTCTTTTAGTTCGAAAAGAGTAGACACATTATCGAAAAATATGAGGCAATTATTGTCATAAACCTTTTTTAAACTTGCTAAAGCTTTCGGATAATTTTGTTCCGTTATTTGGAAAGCTTTAACTGTTCCTAAAGCTTCACCCGATAAACATGATATTAAATGATTGAACTTTTCAATATCGGGAAGCATTGGATCATTGTCTACTAGACTCTCAAGAAGGCTAATAAAATTTTTGTATTCGGAATATTTCCCACTGAATTTCGGGAGAGACATTCTTGGAAGGCGCGAGTGATGTGGATTTCTAAAAGAATATTCAATTCCACTTGGTTTACGACCCTTATTTACTTTAGATACAAGTAAAGCTTTTGCACTGACGCAAATGTCTTCTAACTCTCCGCGGAATACGTCGCTATGATCAGCTGATTCAATCTCAGTCTGACAAACCATGATCTGATCGACGTATGAATTCAAAATATCTAACCGACATTCCAATTCTATTGGATTAAGTGACATCGTTTTTTCCTCTAAAGCCGTTCTAATTCTAATATTATTTTTAAGAACTTGTCGCTGATGTCTTAATTGTTCTATTTCTGCGTTTTGTTTAGGTGAAGCCTGCCGTTTCTTGCTCGTCATTTTGATGAACTTTTTGTGAACTTCGCTTAAAAACTTTCGAAATAAATTTCTTTCCAAGAATTAGTTTATCTGGAAGTTGTTCGATTTACCACAGTTTATGAATTAAATATTTGGAAGTCGTTGAAAAATTTAATTATTTTCATACGAAAATTCCACGAAAACGAAAATAAATTTCAATAAGCTGCTTCAGAACTGTTGAAAGTTTCTAATTATTTGCAAAGCGAAATAAATTTAACGTAAACAAAAAAAATTTACTAATCAAAATTTAATCGCTGAACACACTCTTCGCACGAAAAATTTCAAATCAATTTTTGAACACTGAATACGATCACTCTTGACAGCTGGAAACTCAGCGAAAATTCAGCGAGTGAGTGAACTGTAAAAAAAATTAAATTTGAAATGTCAAATAATTATAAATAAATAATCTGCTTTTTTACAATTTGATTGATTAAATTCTAATTTGAGATTAAAACAATCGAATTATTATTGTTTGAAAACGAATCGTGAAATAAGCTTGAGTGTGTGTATGCGAATGCGAAATGTGACGATGACGGCCGGCCGGCGGCGCGGTGACAAAGAACGCGGTAGTTTAACACTTTAAGTAATTTATGTATGTGCTTATATTATACTATGTGTTTGACTTAGTAGTTTAAGTTTTGTATTTTTGTGGAATAAAACAATTGAAATAAATTTTATTGTAAATTTTTTAATCAACCGCGCACTTGTATTGTTTCACCATCAATATATACGTATATACGTAAATGCAAAGGACAAAAACTGAACGTCAAAGGCCGCAATAAATAGGCAATTATTTTAGACACTTTCAGTTTTTGTGAATACCTGTATTTTTTTGTTTTGTTTTCTTAAAACTTTCCTGTCTTGCGACACTTCTCGCAAAAGGTCTGAATTGATGTGTCGGGTGGTAGGTACTCCTTTGACAATCTGGCTGTGGTGCGTTCCTAAATAGCTTGGATGTTACGCGATGTAACATCCGGTAACATTATGTCGTTCCTAAATGCAAAAAAGTTACGCGATGTAACATCGATGTCGTTCCTAAATGCAATGTTGAACTGTCAGAATGTTACGTTTCGTAACTTTTTCCAACTCATCTCTGGGACTTGAGTTTCGATGTTGATCTGTCAAACCCCTTTAAAATTGTTGTTGGTCAGAATTGTTTTGGTTTTTTTGAAGTGAAACTTCTTATGCGACTTGCAAACATCCAGCGTTACTTTTCCGTGTTACATGCAGCGTTACACTTCCGTGTTAAACATATTCAGTCGTAAAATGAAAAAGTCGATCAGTGTTGAGTTTTACTCTTTTCTCCAATGAAACGATAGAAAATATCTAAAGTTGAAGTGAAACTTCTTATGCGACTTGCAAACATCCAGCGTTACACTTCCGTGTTACATGCAGCGTTACACTTCCGTGTTAAACATATTCAGTCGTAAAATGAAAAGTCGATCAGTGTTGAGTTTTACTCTTTTCTCCAATGAAACGATAGAAAATATCTAAAGCAGTTTCTTTTAATTTGTATAATATACATAAATGTATGTAAATATGTACATATGTTGATAAGTGCTTACTAAATGTGTAAATCGATTGAGTTAAATTATTCTAACAAAAAAACCAATTGTTAAGTTTCTCCTCGAATGTGCTGACTGCGGAATTTTATTAGGAAGACAATATACATATGTATGTATGTATGTACAAATCAGAGCTTTTGGTGAGTGGTAACTGTAAGATTTTATTAGAATTTTGATATATGTAGTAATGAGTATGTAGTAGTTAGCGGAGGCATAATCATGTATATATAAGCAATTTCCATTTAAGCCCGGCCCAAAAATGTTCGATCATGTCTAAACATGTTTGATCATGTCTAAACGTGCTTGATCATGTCTAAACATGTTTGATCATGTCTAAACATGTTTGATCATGTCTAAACATGTTTGATCATGTCTAAACATGTTTGATCATGTCTAAACATGTTTGATCATGTCTAAACATGTTTGATCATGTCTAAACATGTTTGATCATGTCTAAACATGTTTGATCATGTCTAAACATGTTTGATTTTCCAAGTCTCATAAAATGATCAAATTTGTGCAATTTATAAGTGGAATTGTTGAAAGTAGTATTTTTGCACCTCAAACTACTTAATTTTTTCGGTCTTAACACCCTCAACAGTGTTTTATAACATGTTCAACAAAATTGTTTTTTGCTGTATCAATGGTCACTTTAGCCATAGTTTAGACAACCAATTTCGGTGTCTAAAGTTAGACATTTCTTAGACAGCGATGAAAGTGTTTATAAATACGATTTGGACTTGGACACTGTTCTAATTCTTTTTCTTTTAAAGAAACAATACGAGTTCACTCAAAATAAATTTCTACCCCTTCCTATTTTCATTTTCATATTAGGAAGTTTCACTTCTTCCGCGCGGGGGGACTGCACGCACTATTTTTTTTTTGCATTAATCTTCCAAATTCTGTGAACAGTTATTGATTTTCAATCTTGTTCATTTCAGAATTCATTTTTCTTCATCAATAACAAGTTTCCTTTAGCTGGGCTCGTATTTTAAGAAATACTTTATTCATATTTTTGACAGACCAACAAAGTGTAACATCGAGTCGTTCCTAAATGCAATCATGATTTTGTAACAAAGTCTAACATACACAAAAACAACGATGATTTTGACACTACAACATCGTGTAACATCCAAGCTATTTAGGAACGCACTACTGATGGTGGTTGCTGGTAGTGGTTGCTGGTCCAACTAGCTGGTCCAATTTAGCACAAGTTTATTCCACTGAATATATAGTTCACGCGGCGTAAGATTCGATTGATTGTTTATTTATATTGATTTTAAATCGATAAACACGAATTACTACTTCGCGGCGCGCATATATATGTATGTCTGTATGTACGTTTAATACTATAACTATTAGCTTCAGTTATTTTATTTTAATAACAAATTATTAATTTAAATTTGTCCCTGCTCGGACGCCATGAAAAATTGTAATAGTTTTTACAATTTAGCTCTTATTTCGAGCTAAAATTAACGAAAAATATAAGTTTAAAAACTTCGAGAAAAAAGCGAAAAGGCGAAAAATAAAAGACCGTGCGGTTTAAGTTTCAAAACAAAAGTGGGTTTATTTCATTGTTGTTGTTGTTGTTGTTCTTCTTCTTCTTCTTCTTAGTTTTCATGAACAAAATACGGAATATTAAATATGGCCGGAAGGGCGCGAAATTTAAACATTAGACCAATGAATGTGGCTCGTCAAAACAGTTGGCATATCCGAATAATTGGACGGATCTTTGAAAGATTGTGCCTCATGTGTTGACGTTGGAGTCTTGCACTATTCTTTCCAGAACGATGTTGAAGAAGTCGCATGACAGTTCATCGCCTTGCCTAAAACCTTTTTTGACATCGAATGTATCGGTGAGATCTTCTCCGAGCCTGATGGAGCAGCGTGTATCGTCATCCTACACAATCGGACAGGTTTGGTAGGGATGCTAGACTAACTAGACATGGCTCTATATAACTCCTCTCTATAGATGCTGCCATACGCTGCCTTCTCTCTCCAAAAATATGAAAATGTTATAATTTCAATGAAGGTTTTTCCATGTAGCTTTTCCTTCCAAAATAATTTGAACTTAATTTAAATATTATACATCTTTTTCAGTAGTAAGGTAGAAATATACCATTTTTCTGTAAATTGTGTAATCTAGTTATATGAAAATATGTATTTAAATTCAGCTACAATAAAATAAATATTGGGTCTGTTCGTTGAACTTTCCCCAATAGGTTTTCTTGACAACCCTATGAGTTGTCAAAAAGCCTGGGTTTTCCAGTCCTTAAAAAACGCTAAACCACAAACCACCACAAATCCCTGTCATTAAAAAAAATAAATACATGCCATTTGACAGCTCTCAACTCGCCACAGCAAATAGCTAGGGCGAGTTTATGGAAATCCTAGGTCAACCCTAGGGCTCAAAAAACACTCAATTTGATATTTAGGGCGACTTTGGGTTTCTCAAAGAATGCTTCATAGCGACCCCAGGGCGACCCTTGGGCTTCAACGAACAAACCTATTATTATGTATACTTAAAGGTCAGTTTCTTTACTCAAAATAACAATTATGCTCTTTCGGAGAGTTTCTGAGAGAATTTTATCCCCACTCTTTAAAATATGACGGATTGGGAATTTCTGTGCACAAAGTAATATCGTTTTTAATTGACAAAAAGACAATCATTGTCAGATCTGCAAACGTCTGACAATGTGAACAAATGAGCTGACAATGAGGGTGAAAATGGAATTTGTGTGTACACGGTTTGCAGAAATCTACAAGTATCTGTAAGTTTATTGCCAGCTATTTGACTGACAATGTCGACACACTAATTTGGACAAATAGCTGGAAATAGATTTGCAGATATTTGTAAATTTCTGCAAACCGTGTACACACAAATTCCATTTGTGGATCTGCAAATTCATTTTCAGTTCATTGTCTCATCGCATCTGTCAAAAAAATTTTAAAGCTAAAAACAACATAGATTTCGTTTTCAATCGTTTAATATTCAACTTAAAGTGAAATATCAAAAAATAATATAAATGGATAAAAACGTTGCAATCGCAACTATTTTGACGGCGTATTTGTTAGAAAGCAGTGATGATGAAAGAGCCAAACAGCCGAAAAAGACGTGTCGTAAGGTATGGACGAAGGATTGGGTGGCCCGTCGTGAGCAGGAGGGATTCTACGCAAAATTGATAGTGGAATTACGAGCAGAGGAACCAGAACTCTACCGAAATTTTTTACGAATGGATTACAAGCAATTTGATCACCTTTTAGCTTTGGTGGCTCCACATATACAAAAAAAGATACGAATATGCAATGGAAAGCAACATTATTTGAGAACTACTCCAAGGTTTTTTCTTATGTCGTTATCATGAAGTTTTCAAAGATCTACAGAAAAAATAAGTTTTCATTCGGTCCGAATGGAAAGCTAGCGTTAAGATTAGATTTCCGAGAATAGAATACAAATACTAGTACAACAAAATATATCCCTTTGTTTTATTTCGATTTTACGTTAACCGGCCAGCGGATTACATACAAATTTAGCTAATTTTTTGATGCACCGCAGTCTGAATTCATAGCAAGACTTTTTCGCCTCTGTGAGCTCACCTGGAGCATTATAAATTTGATTACGAGGTGTCATAAATACTCTTCGTCTGAGATCTTCTGCTACAGATTGCAAATCTGAATGAAAACTACTTGCAGCTTCGTCTAGAAAACATTGGTATGAATATTGATTCAATACCGAAAATAAATTCACTTACCAGTGACTTCTAATATCAAAAAAGAGTTAACAATCTTCTCTGAGTCGGAAACATTCGATGAACTTCTTTTGTTCATCTGTTTCACCAATGAATATTTTGACTTTGGTTTCTGCTTTTTTGGTTTGGTTGGCTTAGCATTTTGTGTTGCATTTGTTTCTCTGTGTCCAGGAAATCTATCCGCTTGGCTCGGTTTTTTATGAACAAGACGTTTGGATATTAATCCTCAACAAACGGCTTCGTATCCTGATTAGGTTTAGTTGTTTCCGCCATCTGGAATAATCACACTAGATTCATGTGGAAATGGTCGTTCTGCAGAAAGATCATAAGTGACATACAGAAAGGAATAAAATGATGTTATGCATGTCATCCATTTCACTGGTTATCTCAACTTTTTTATATTAGTTAGCATCCATAACTAAAAAAATGTTCACGTAATTAACACATTTTCTATAAAAACAAAAATCACCTTTAAATTTTCGATGAGTTTTGTAGTTGACAATGTAATTGTAGAGATAATCCAAGTGTTTTTTTTCCTGTAATCCTTCTCAGATTTGTCTGCCAATGAATAAATTTGAAAATGTTTCTGAAACTGGGTCTGCAAATTTATTTATTGCCAGACATTTGCAGAAGCGTCAGAAAATGAACAAAATTTGTGTACACACGATTGCCACATTTGCTAATTAATTTGTCTTCAAAATGATTGATGAGCAAATTTTTCTGCAAAAAAATTTGGTGTGTACACGGTTGTCAGCTTGCGTGTACACGACTGCCAGATATCTGCAAATTAATTAGCAGATATTTGTCTACAAATTTGCAGCCAAATAGTTTTTCTGCAAATTCATTTGGTGTGTACACGATTGTCAGCCATTCGAGACAAATTTTTCACTGACAGATCTGGCAATATTTGCAGATCAGGCAATCGTGTACACTTAGCTTTAAGCTAAGTGTACACGATTAGTAGGTCTGACAATCATTGTTAGATCTGCAAACGTCTGACAATGTGTGCAAATGAGCTGACAGTGAGGGTGAAAATTGAATTTGTGTGTACACGGTTTGCAGATCTATATCTGCAAGTTTATTGCCAGCTATTTGGCTGAAAATGTCGAGAAACTAATTTGGGCAAATAGCTGGCAATAGATTTGCAGATATTTGTAGATTTCTGCAAACCATGTACACACAAATTCAATTGTGGATCTGCAAATTCATTTTCAGTTCATTGTCACATCGCATCTGTCAAAAAAAATTTAAAGCTAAAAGTGAAATATCAAAAAACAATAGAAATTAACACATTTTCTATAAAAAACAAAAATCACCTTTAAATTTTCGATGTGTTTTGTAGTTGAAAATCCAATTGTAGAGACAATCCAAGTGTTTTTTTCTTCCTTGTAATACTTGCCAAATTTGTCTGCCAATGAATAAATTTGCAAATGTTCTTCAAACTGGGTATGCAAATATATTTATTGCCAGACATTTGCAGAAACGTCAGAAAATGAACAAAATTTGTGTACACACGATTGCCACATCTGCAAATTAATTTGTCTTCAAAATGATTGATGAACAAATTTTTCTGCAAATTAACTTGGTGTGTACAAGGTTGTCAGCTTGCGTGTACACGATTACCAGATATCTGCAAATTAATTGGCAGAAATTTGTCTACAAATTAGCAGCCAAATAGTTTTTCTGCAAATTATTTTGGTGTGTACACGATTGTCAGCCATTCGAGACAAGTTTTTCAGTGACAGATCTGGCAATATTTGCAGATCAGGCAATCGTGTACACTTAGCTTTTCTCCCTTTGTGAAAAGATTTACTCCTTTCCCATTTTCCATGTTTCATTGAAAAATAGATTTGATCCGGAATTGCTCTAAACGCCAAAGATCTACTCCCATTTGGTTGGAAGATCTACTCTGAATTCACGCACACATGCAAAAACATTTGTTGAAAAAATTGCTATAAATTAAATGATTGTGAGGAAACAAGTAAATAAGTTAGAACTCAGTAATTTGCTGATGAAAACAAGTTACAAAATATGAAAATATTAATTCCTATATGTGAACATCAGTTTAACCTCCTCTACCAACAAAAAATCTGAAAAGATGTTTCATTGACAGGAGTAGGTGTGGATTTGAGAGTAAATCTTTCGGATTTCAATGAAAAACGCTTTACTGCGTGAACACAATGAAACTATAATACGCAGACGGAGCCGGAGCCGCAAGAGTTAAAATCAAGTTAACATGCCCGGCTCCGTCTTACGTTGTTTTTGTATTCGCTTGTATTTAATGTTTTGACATCTCTTGCGGTTGCGTCTCTGCAGCCACTGTGTTCACGCAATTAAGGTGCTAGCTAGTTATTCGGCGAGGAATAAAAGGTTTTCGAGCGGTCTAGTATGAACTGTTAAACTTTAAATGCGTTTTTCTCAAAACTGTGTTTTATAAACTGGTGACCACTGTAACTCAAAACCCGCTCGATAGATTTGAATGAAATTTATTTTTACAAAACATGAAAAACTAGTACCTGATCGAAGAATTTTTTTTTTTATATTCGATTTTTTATAAACAATTAATTGTTGGTTTTTTCCCAGTTTTGAAAAAATAAAAAAGCTTCGATCAGGCACTAGCTTTTTATGTTTTCTAAAAACTGTATAAGTTTCATTCAAATTTATCGAGCGGTTTTCGAGTTACAGTGGTCACCGCAAGGACCCATTATTAAAACCTATTCAACTTAGACCGCCATAACTTGCAAAATAATAATCTTTTTTTTTTTTTTAATTTTAGTGAAGTAATGTTAAAGTATGATGATATGATACTATGTTTTTGCTTATGTGAAATAAACTTAATTACTAGTAAAAAAATTATTAAAAACTGTCATTTTTTCACGCTCCTGACTACACTTAACCCCTTAAGTAAACAGACATTAGACTTATCAAAAGTGTCACTGTCAAGAGCCGCAAATAATGTGCTAGCCTAAATGCTGGATCTGTTTTTTTTTTTTTTTTTGAGTGGTATATTTTTTGATTTTAGTGTTGCTAGCCGCCGAACATTTATATATTTTCATCTAACTGTTTCTCTCTGACTATTATTACTACAAGTATAATCTTTTAAAACTTATCTAACGTTATGTGTGGAGTGGACGTGTCTAAATGCACCATAGAGACCTTATAAGGATCATTTGAGGTTTATAAAAAATTCAACAGGGCCTTTTTGAGTAATAAAAAACAAGTCATGTTAGGCTGTGTGTGAATTGTTTTTGTTGTGGATTCAGATGTTAAATTTTTGCTGTGTGAATTGGGTTAAAAAGGATTTTTTGAAACACTCCTTCATAGTTTAAAAAATTTCCCTGCAAAAATTCCTTTTTATCGTTTAATTTAATTTATTTTTTATTTAAAATAAAGCAACTATAAAATTGTAAATTTAATATTACGTTCCAAAAAGTGTTAAGATCTCCATTTGGCTTAATTTCTCTCGTTCTTGTACTATTATTTTCATATACGGTAGAGGTCCAGTAGATGTTGTCCAGCTCAATTCGGTTTTGTATGAGTTTTAGTTTTTCTTCGACAGACCCTAAAAACAACAATTTTATTTTTAGTACTATGTACATAATGTTTTTCGAATAAAAAAAGGTTATTATATAAGTTATTTATTATAAGGTTTTTGCGCTATTTTTTCTTGTTTTAAAATTTTTTGTGTGCCGTCCATACTGCTGACAACTACTTTCTGCTTTGTTTACCGATTGTGTAACGAGTTTATTTTCATTGAGGTCATGCTGGCATACTTCAAACACCCAAGCTAGCTCACCATGGGTTCGTCACCTCCTCGTTAGCAAAAAAAATAAAACTATGCCAGTCTTAGTGCATTCCGTTGTCGTTGATGCGCGAGATGTTAATCTTATACCCACCCTACCTGGTTGCTTTTCTCGCTAAAACAACCCCTTTTTCCAACGTCCCTTTTATCTCAGCATTTCACTCGTCGTTTAGCATCCCTATCTTCCCCTTTCTGATAAAAATTTAGAGATTCATGTTTCTATACATTATATTTAATATTCAAAATCCTTATGATTTAACATTTATTCCTACATGATTCAAGTTATGTGCGGATTTAACGGTTTATTTTTATGTTTGAATATTTAGTTACTTTGAATCTAACTTTAAAATATAAATGGGCAATGCTTACGAAAGAATTAAGTGTCAATTAGACACATGTACAAACATACGAATTGAATTGACTTACCCCTAAAATTTGTCGCTGCAGTGGCCACTCCTCGACGAATCTTGATGTCAGGGTGATTTTCTGGGTAATAACACCTTTTTCGAAATCTACAATCTAGCTTACTATTTTCGTAAAAATTACCACACTTGGTTAGAATCCAAAGCAAAAATTTTAGGCAATTGAATTGTGTATATATGCAAATGTACATGTACCGGTTATAAATCGCTAATCGTACTTAAAATCACACTTTTTAAGGTATAAATTTTTGGTTCAATTGGAATTTTAAACTAATTAAAGCAGTAACTGAAGTAAATTGATATGAATAGAAGATTGTAAAAAAAATTGATTTAAGATTTTCGTAGGTATCTGACAAGAACTCTCTTTAGGATGCCGCGCCACTGACGACGACTTGTTGTTCGTCTTGAACGATTTCCTTGCTTTTTGTTTTATTAGTTGCTGACTGTAGACAATAAAAATGTTGAATTTAGGAATTCTCTTTCAACCGGTCCGCTTTGGACACCGTTATATCGGCTTTCCCTGAGAGTTCAGGCCGTTAACGGAAGTCTTAACGGCCTATAAGTGCTATATAGTGTAACAAAAAAAATCAGTTTAATTACTTTTCTTTACATTCGATTTCTATTTTGAAGCTCACCTTATTTTGCGATGGAATAAATGAAGAAAATGGGCGTATATGCATATAAATCTATACGTAAACGTATATATATGTTTATATATAATTATATATATATATATATATGCTCTTTGCCAAATTCAAGGCCTGGGCTCGACGGTGCGTTTCAACGCGGTCTATCCTTTCCTATATAATTGTTCCCTAGTATTATAATTTCAAACACTTTAATATGAAAATTGATTCTTTAATCAAACTTACTTACTTCGGTAATTTATTTATATATACTTCCTTATTTCGCTGGTATATCGTTAGGTTTAGTATTTTATTCTTAATACTTTTTTAAAGAGGCTTCTTTTCAATCTTTTTCTTTTTCTTAACTTTTTCTTTCTGGAAAGTGAAAATGGATGGATATTTGGTGGCTGCCGTCAATCGAATGAACCTTTTTTTCCATATAATTTATTTAGCCGGCGGAGAAGCCGCCGCAAGTAAATTAGCCGCGAGCCATATAATAAGTAAAACTCGAACTCTCCACTTTGAGGGCGGCAACCTACTAGGTCGGTCTTTTCCTTGTCGGTTATACAGGTTTTCTTTTATTTAAATCCATTTTCAAGTGTAATAAATAAATAATAATTAAAAGGAAGCCCCATTCGGTTACAGGGCTTCGCTTTTTTCAGATAAAACATATCTGAAATATGCGAAATGAACCCACCTTTTCCCTTTCGTATGGCCAGGTAGTGAAAGGTGATAGGTTGTCGTAGTAGACAACGAGTGAGATTTCATTAGCTGAAAGTAATTTCGGTTCATACATGAGTGAATAATAAAAATTCGAAAGAATTGTCTTGATACCGAAATTATTATGTTTTTACGTGAATACGTAAAGTGCTGTGATAACTGCGAAAATAATTCCAAAATTTGAGTCGATGCCGTTTTGCATATCGTGCGACGAAGACGAATATAATTTGACCACTAAGTGCGATTGAAATGCGCGACAAAAATCCGCTACGCAGGATTTTGTAAACAGAAACGGTCTATATTTCAACGATGATTGTTTACATTTACATCGGTTCGGTTTAGATTTAAATCTAAGATTCGAGCATTTCGTTGTTGTATGCCAGCTGTTATGCTAGACGTGGGACGCGAACCCACTTAGTAGACGGAAAACAAAAGCAGAAAATTCGAGTCAGATAAGTGATGCATTTTGTTTATTTATAGAATTCGATTCTTTGTGGTTGATTTTCGTTTCCCTTTTTGTTCTAGTGTATGTCGAGTCACTGTCTTATGTCCTTGGCATGGAATATGCCGAGAGGTTTTCCCGCTCTGGATTCCAACTCGTACATGCAGTTGCCTACGACCTTTTTTACGCGGGATTTCAGGAATTTCGGAAGCAGCTTAGCATTGATTCCTTGGACAAAATTGCTTTGGGCGAAATTCCGATGGAATACTTCCTGACCTTCCCGGTAAGTGACGTTTTTAGACCTTTTGTTGTATTGATTTTTCGACTTAACGTATGCCCTGTCCAAATTCTCCGACAACGTCTGTCTCGCTAGTGTCAATTTAAGTGCGCGAGGTGTCACCAACATTTCGGGATCGTGTAGCGCGTTTAGTTTCCGTAGTAGAGCATAAGTCGATCCGTGATTTACCATGTTTTGTCCAAACATGGCGAAGTAGGGTTGACAATCCAAGGCATCATGCATGTCGGATCGCAACGCACATGCTATACTTGACAAATGAAGATCCCAGTCATTTTGCTGTTTGGAAATTAGGATTCTCAACTTGCTAAGGAAACTACGATTAACGCGCTCCGAAATGTTGGCTTGAGGCGAATACACTGCCGTTCGCACGTGCTTGACACCGTAATTATCCAAAAAGATTTTGAAATCTTTGGATACGAATTGCCGACCGTTGTCGGAGTGGATTTGTTCCGGGGTCCCGAAAGCATGAAAAATTTCTGATTCGAGATATTGAATCACGCGACTTGACGTTGCCTTTGGTAAGGCTTTGAAAAACACGTACTTTGTGAAATGGTCAACCACAATGAAAACGTATATATTACCTCGCTTGGTACGTGGATATGGGCCAAGAAAATCAACGTAGAGTCGTTGCATGGGCCTTTCCGTTTTTGTTTGATGGACCATCGGTGGGCGAAGAATTTCATTTGGAGCCTTGACCATTTTGCAAACATCGCAGTTTTTCACAAAAGTCTTTATGTCTTTTATCATTCTTGGCCAATAATATTTTGATCGGATTCGAGCGTAAGTCTTGTCAAAACCGCTATGGCAGCTTAATTTGGTATTGTGACACATTTCTATGCACTTTTGCGTAAGGTCGTCTGGAAGCCATAAGCGCCAAAGCGAATCTTCCTCGTCAGCCTTTCCGGTTCTGAACCTAACTCTTCGATAAACGAACTTCCCTGACACTACGAGGTCTGGAAGGGTCGACTGGTTTTGGGAGATGCTCTCTCTCAAGTGGGTGTATTGTGGCAAATCGAACTCAGCCGAATCTAAATCGATATCACCGCATGTCATTATCGAAGAATCTTGACAAATCCCATTGTCCGCTACAGTTCCGCTAGCTGTAATTTCTTCCATGTTCATGCGCGACAGGCAATCTGGCACTACATTTAAGCTCCCTTTCCTATGTTCGATGGAGAAGTTATACCCTTGGAGTTCTAGGCTCCATCTCGCTAGTCTACCTGATAACTCCTTCATTGACATGAGCCATTTTAGGCTCGAATGGTCCGTTATGACTGTAAAGGGCAAACCGTCGACGTAAGGCCTAAACTTTCGCACACTCAAAACTGCTGCTAGACACTCTTGTTCCGTAACTGTGTAGTTTTTCTGGGATTTGTTAAGCTTCTTCGACATGAAGGCGATGGGCTTCTCATGACCGTTCTCATCCACTTGAAAGAGAACACCGCCTACTCCTTCAGACGAGGCATCGCATTGTATCATAAAATGCCTTGAAAAATCGGGTTCAGCTAAAACTGGAGCTGACGACAAAGCTGTTTTTAGTTTTTCGAAAGCTTCAAGTGCTTCCGACGTAAATTCGAATTTGGGCTTCTTTTGCAGACAATTAGTTAAAGGAGCGGCTAAATCGGCATAGTTCCGAATAAACCTCCTATACCAACCTGTCAGGCCTAGAAATCTCCTCACCTGTCTAACGCTAGTTGGTACCGGGAAATTGACCATGGCTTCTACTTTATCTGGGTTAGTTTTCAGGTTTCCCTGACCTACTATAAAACCCAGGAATTTGATTTCTTTCATGCAAAATCGGCTCTTTGCTAGATTGATCGTCAGATTTGCTCGGCGAAGACAGGCTGCGACCTCTTTCAGGATGCGCAAATGCGACTCAAAATCCGAAGTACAGATCAGTAAGTCGTCTAAATAGACAAACACGTTATCACGGAGATGACTTGGTATAACTTGATCCATGACCCTACACAGCGTTTGTCCCGCATTGCTCAAACCGAATGGCATTACCTTAAACTGGTAGAGCGGCCTACCAGGTACAGCAAAAGCTGTTTTCTCCCGAGACTTTTCATGTAAGGGAATTTGCCAATATGCATCTTTTAAGTCTATCCCCGTGATAAAGTGCGTGTCTTTTATCCGACTTAATAAACCTTCGACATGAGGCATCGGGTACGCATCCTTAACGGTCACAGCGTTGACTTTCCGGAAATCTAAACAAAGACGGACTTTGCCAGGTTTCCTCACCAGCACAACAGGGCAACTCCATGGAGAGTTACTTACTTCGATGACTCCCAAATCCAACATACGTTCGAGCTCCTTGTAAACCTCGTTTTGGCGCACCGGAGATAACGGGTAGTGCCTTGATTTTATTGGGGCAGCATTTCCGGTGTCAACGATGTGACATCCCAGATCTGTTTTTCCTAACCCTAGGACCACGAAATTTGGAAATTGTTTCTTGACATTTTCTAACCGAAAAGACTCTTCGGTTGAAAGTTCTATTAACTCGGTTGCGTTTTTGAAATGTTCCTCGGTTTCACCGGAAGTGAACTTCAACTCAACTTCACTTATCTCAGGTAGAAGATGGAAGCTTCGCCAGAAATTCATACCGAGGTAAACTTTTTGTGTCAAGTTTGGTATAAGGTAAAATGTCAACTTTTTTGATACGCCGTTATATTTAGTTTCGATCTCGCAATACCCGACAATCTTATGGGAATTGCCATCTGCAGTGCGCACTACATTATTGTAGGGCAATATTTCCACCCCTAACTTGCGAACTAACTCGAAGCATCCCTCTCCCAAAACCGAGATTGAGGCTCCGCTGTCGAGAAGCCCAAAAACCGACTCATTATTTAAAAATACGTTTGCATACATGCGTCCGTCCGTATCGGACGATATGATAGTTTCAATTATTTGTCTTCGAAACTTTTTTCGATTTTGATAACGACGACGACATTTTGAAATTTTGTTACTAATTGGTTCAATATTGGTTGCGAAGATCCTAGCTCGGACCTTCTCGTAATTAAGTTTTCTCTCGTGAAGAGACTTAAGATTGTGAAATTCCATTGGATGAAAATGTTCGACTTCAGAGTTGGGCTTTTCCCTCTTTAAGATTTTAATTGACGTTAAGTCTTTGTCATTTTCATCTAAGGAATTCGTTCCAGGATTTGTATTTAGTTTTGTGAGTGGTTCGTGGGATTCCTCGTGGGACGAATCTCTCCACTCCTCGTTTCGTCCCTCAGAAAGTTTCCCTTCTGGTGTTTACCACACTGAATTGTATTTACACCTTTTGCACCGCATAGAAAACAGAATAAATTTCTGACCTCTGACGGACAGAAATGGTATGCGTGTCCTTTTTGATCGCAATTCCAACATATATAGTTGGCAGTGGTAACGGTTTTTTGTCTCGAAGAAAAAGCCGCGATTTCTTCAACATCTTGAACGTAGTCGCATTGATCATTGACTGTAATCTCGTGGACTGATCCATGGCCTATGTTTCGTTTACTCAAAAACCTTTCAGCTTCGCGAGCTTTTTGTCGTAGCTGCTCTAAGTTCCTAACCTCAGCTGACAACAAGATCTCACCTAACTTTTCTTTCGCGTTCCCTCTAATGATTTCGATCAATTTCTTGTCGTTAAAGGGATCTTTCAGGCGGTCGTTTAAACTGGCAATTGACACATAAAAATCGTCGAAGGATTCCTTCGGACCCTGTTTCCGACACATGAGTTTCATGTAAATGTCAATTTCGGATTCAATTCTACCGAATTCCTTTTTTATAGCTTCTTTTATAGACGCTAAATCCGCACTCGGATACTTCTTAACGTATCCCCAAAACCATTTATTGGGTCTGCCTTCCAGCAAAACATGGAAGTTTGCAGCAATTTGTTCATCACAATAGGATGATGAAGACTGCATTCTTCCTATCTTTAAAAGGAAGTCAGACACCCTATCGGTACCATCGTACTTGATTTTCCATCGATCTAACCTACATGGACCTGAAGCGTTAAATGTTGTTGACCCACTCGAACTCCTTGGTAAAGGTAGTTGGGTCACCGTAGAGCTTTGCCTCTCTAATTGTGGACGATTGGCTGCTTGTTGTGGCTGTAATCGCAAACTTTCTAATTTCTGCAGCACGTTTCCCATAAATATATCCATTTGCTGGAAAACCCTCATTTGATTCTGAACCATACTCCTTTCTATCCTTGAAATGACTTCTTCATTTGGATTTACATCATTTTCAACTTGTTGCGTTGGTTCCCTATCAAGGTGTTCGCCTGTCAACTGGTCTAACTCCTGTTGGTCTAAATTCTGTTGGTCTTCTTGATCAGCCATATTGAATGTTGAGTTTGAAATTACTGATTCTAATTCTTCGGAAAAGCTAAAAGAGTTATCAAGGTTGAACCTATCTACCGTATTACAGAATCTCTGGTAAAATGCCTCAAAAGTTGCTTCGTTGTGAGCGTTTATTACGTCTATTCCGTCATAAATTGACACGCGACGACTCCTACTCATTCTTAGTTCAAAAGAACCAACCTCGGCTTTATATTACCGAAAGAGAAATAATGTTTTCTATTGCTAAGCTTCAAAAGAAATCTCGAAAATAAAGCAAGCGAAATGTTACGGAACGCTTATGTTTCAAAATTGTTTCTAATGCTTGTGCTTAATCTTCAAATTCATGAAAACAAAAACAAATCGTGATTTATAAATTCTAATCACAATGATGATGTTGAAAAAAAATGAGCCAACGAAAATCTTAAATCAAACGTTTCTCAATTGCGTTTCAAAATAACGTTTAAATGTAGTTCAAAAAATGTTTTATAAAATATAAAATATAGAAGATGTGATTGTAATGTAAATGTAAATGTATTTCAATAAAAGTTTTATGTTATAATTGCTAGTTTAACTTATATTTCAGGAATAGGTGAAATATAAAGTTTAAATCAAATAATCAATGTACGTATGAAAGAACAAAACTTAATTGAATGTGTTCTTTTAAATTCTGTTCAAACAATGTATTTCAGTATATTGAGAAGTGTGTTTTTTTGTGTTGTAATATATCATGAAAATCAAAAGGGAAGACAAGGTTTTGAATACGAACGAATGTAACTGCTGAGAATTGAGTAAAAGGAACGTTGTGAGTCACACAAATGTATGTAATATAAAAAAAAATAAAATAAACTAGTGTTTGTAACTATTGTTGTTGTACTTTAATTTTACATGTTTGTAATTTTTCGAAATTATTCCGGGACAATTTTCGACGATCATCTTCATCATCAATGGAGACTCCGGAGAATTTCGAAAACTAAACTTTGAAAAAATTTGAAAATGGTAAAAGTTGTTTAAAGGACTATTCAAGACACCTCTCGTATCATTGGGTCTCTTTAAACTGCAGCTAAACATAAAAAATGTACTTTATCCGCTTGCTGTTTGGGTGTCTTTTTGTTCAGATGCCCAACGACTAAGTTTCTATTGTACTTTTTGTTGAATACTTGTGCATTGATTTCAACTTCTTTGTTGCAACGCGGTACCGGGTGATCTACCTAAGTGACCGGGACTCACAAAGCTGTTGAAACCAAAAGTTAAGATAACATAAAAAATAAAAATGAAAATGTTTAAACTATTTATAACGAAAAAAAAAAAAAAATGTATGACTCATAATTTAAAATTAAATGTTAGCCACCCTATCTACTGATAGTGGGACTTCACGTTGGGGGCGCCATTTCTGTAACGAGTTTATTTTCATTGAGGTCATGCTGGCATACTTCAAACACCCAAGCTAGCTCACCATGGGTTCGTCACCTCCTCGTTAGCAAAAAAAATAAAACTATGCCAGTCTTAGTGCATTCCGTTGTCGTTGATGCGCGAGATGTTAATCTTATACCCACCCTACCTGGTTGCTTTTCTCGCTAAAACAACCCCTTTTTCCAACGTCCCTTTTATCTCAGCATTTCACTCGTCGTTTAGCATCCCTATCTTCCCCTTTCTGATAAAAATTTAGAGATTCATGTTTCTATACATTATATTTAATATTCAAAATCCTTATGATTTAACATTTATTCCTACATGATTCAAGTTATGTGCGGATTTAACGGTTTATTTTTATGTTTGAATATTTAGTTACTTTGAATCTAACTTTAAAATATAAATGGGCAATGCTTACGAAAGAATTAAGTGTCAATTAGACACATGTACAAACATACGAATTGAATTGACTTACCCCTAAAATTTGTCGCTGCAGTGGCCACTCCTCGACGAATCTTGATGTCAGGGTGATTTTCTGGGTAATAACACCTTTTTCGAAATCTACAATCTAGCTTACTATTTTCGTAAAAATTACCACACTTGGTTAGAATCCAAAGCAAAAATTTTAGGCAATTGAATTGTGTATATATGCAAATGTACATGTACCGGTTATAAATCGCTAATCGTACTTAAAATCACACTTTTTAAGGTATAAATTTTTGGTTCAATTGGAATTTTAAACTAATTAAAGCAGTAACTGAAGTAAATTGATATGAATAGAAGATTGTAAAAAAAATTGATTTAAGATTTTCGTAGGTATCTGACAAGAACTCTCTTTAGGATGCCGCGCCACTGACGACGACTTGTTGTTCGTCTTGAACGATTTCCTTGCTTTTTGTTTTATTAGTTGCTGACTGTAGACAATAAAAATGTTGAATTTAGGAATTCTCTTTCAACCGGTCCGCTTTGGACACCGTTATATCGGCTTTCCCTGAGAGTTCAGGCCGTTAACGGAAGTCTTAACGGCCTATAAGTGCTATATAGTGTAACAAAAAAAATCAGTTTAATTACTTTTCTTTACATTCGATTTCTATTTTGAAGCTCACCTTATTTTGCGATGGAATAAATGAAGAAAATGGGCGTATATGCATATAAATCTATACGTAAACGTATATATATGTTTATATATAATTATATATATATATATATATGCTCTTTGCCAAATTCAAGGCCTGGGCTCGACGGTGCGTTTCAACGCGGTCTATCCTTTCCTATATAATTGTTCCCTAGTATTATAATTTCAAACACTTTAATATGAAAATTGATTCTTTAATCAAACTTACTTACTTCGGTAATTTATTTATATATACTTCCTTATTTCGCTGGTATATCGTTAGGTTTAGTATTTTATTCTTAATACTTTTTTAAAGAGGCTTCTTTTCAATCTTTTTCTTTTTCTTAACTTTTTCTTTCTGGAAAGTGAAAATGGATGGATATTTGGTGGCTGCCGTCAATCGAATGAACCTTTTTTTTCATATAATTTATTTAGCCGGCGGAGAAGCCGCCGCAAGTAAATTAGCCGCGAGCCATATAATAAGTAAAACTCGAACTCTCCACTTTGAGGGCGGCAACCTACTAGGTCGGTCTTTTCCTTGTCGGTTATACAGGTTTTCTTTTATTTAAATCCATTTTCAAGTGTAATAAATAAATAATAATTAAAAGGAAGCCCCATTCGGTTACAATTGTTTGACAAAAAAGTTGTGAATGCAACAAGAACCAGACACACCTCTCTTTCTTGAAAAACGTAAAATTTTAACCCATTTTGCTCCGTGAGCAGGCTAAATGAACCCATTTAACCCAATTTTAACCAAATTCACACACAGCCTTACTCCTGTTCGTTTAAAACGAAACCATTAATTTGTGGTGAATAAGGGTTTGTCTATTGTCTGTCTTATATGAGCTCATTGCAGTCGTTTTAGTTTGAGCTTGTAATGAGCTTTGTCATTAAAATGTAAATTTGAAATAATTTTGTTTTAAATCATAGAAATCACAATTTTCAAGCTTCAATTTCTGAGAATAAATAAAATAAAATTATTTTAAATTTGCATTTCAATCCATCAATCATTTATGGTACTCGTGGCGTGTTGGTTAGCATGTTTGCCTGTTGATCCGGAGGTTCGTAGTTTGAATCCCAACAGAGGCAAAAATGTTTTTCCACGGGTATCGCCTTTCGCTAGGAATTGGCAAGTCCTCGATTAATAAATTCTTTGCCATGAAAAGCGTTTTCTCAATCGCTGTTCGGAACCGGCAGAAATGCAAATGCAAATGTGTTAAAATAAAACTATTTTAACTTTGCGTTTCATTGACAAAAAAAAAGAAACTTAAAAAACAGTGAAGCCTCCATATCAAACGACTGCAATAAGTTTGTTTTGGATTGACCAATAGGAAACCTTTTTCATCAGAAATGACGGTGGTTTCGTTAACCAACACGAATTACAGAGCTTAACACGATCCACACCTTGGCGTGGGTGCATACAGACAGTTCAGGGTAGTGACGTGAGTGAAAATTATTAAAAATTTCTTATCTTTTTTCGTCTTCTAGAAAAATCCCCGTGATGCCAACAATTTTGATACCGAATTCACGAAGGAAGAACCTGTTTTGACACATGTGGCAAAAGACGTTGTGAGATGCATTAATCAAGAAGAATTTGCTGGATTTTCTTTCGTCAACCCTGATTTTGGACCAGAGAGAAAAGTGTTTTAATTTATTTATCATGTAAGACTTACAGCATGTATTTGTGCAACAGAAAAAAAAAATTATAAAATGCGCACAATAAACATTATATTAATTTGAAGGACTTTTTCAATTCTGTTTGAATTTTTCCAACAAAGTACATTCATGTAATTTTGACTCTTATTTTAAATATTTTTTTGCAATGATAACGCTATAACTTTTAATGCTTGTACATTATTTTTGTAAAACCATTTCAATTTCAGAATATCTTAAAATAGTCCTAGAAAGTTTTCCATGTTTCTGTAACGCACCACTGCTATCTTAAATATAAAATAATGTAGTGTGTTCTTTAAATAGTTACTTTTTTCTGTTCCAATTTAGTTCAATACATATTTTTTTAAAGTAATTGATTGAAATAGCCAGGATTCGTTTAGTCTTGTTCTGGAGAACCTTGCTTATTCCCGAAATGAAAATCAGGGCGATTAAAGCGAGAATCCTTTTTATTCTCAATCCTTAAGAAGATTTAACCAATTTAAAATATAATTATTTTCTTTTTTCTTTAAAAAGTGCTACAATCCGTTGTGGAGTAATTGTTTGTATATTTGTTCTTTTTTTTAACTTGGTTTTGAATCCTTAACCAGATTAAATCAACATATTCGTGATACCAATTTGTTAATTGTAAGGAGTACACTGAAGCCTAGGCTATAAAACCTTGTTACATAGGAAAAGGTATAATTAAAATGTTAAATAATACAGACAAATATTTAATCTAACTCAAGAGACTAAAAAATAGTCCTCGCTTTCAGCCAACATCATAATCCAGCGATGTCAGTGTCCACCAGTGGCGAGGCGTGAATAATTCCAAGTGGTAACTCGAAGAAAACTTAGTCACCAACAATTTAAATTTCAAAAGGCAGAACGTCCTAAATCCTTACCTTTTTTTTCGTCATAAAAAAAGGCTGATTAAAATTATTTGTTTCCTTTAAGAGAAAATCAGTTAAGCAACAGTCTACAGATATTCGGCCCTATCGTGGTAACCGTCGGAGCGGAATTCTCTCCGATCGGAGACATTTTGCTTTGTGGTAGTTCTCCGATCGGACGATCCGACGTTCTCCGATAAGTTTTTGTTGCAGAGATTTTAGTTTTGGGAATGCAATGCATTGCCGCATTTGTAAAAAATTTCTTACGACGCCAACTACTTCGAAGCAAAATTGAATTTCCAAAAAAAGATGCGTTGCGGAGAAAACTCCGCTCCGACGGTTACCACGATAGGGCCGATTAAGACCACAATCAAACCACTGAAACCTACTATCGGAAAACTTTTCAGACTTTTTGCACTTAATTTCAATTTTTCAAGCCTAAATCTGTAATATTTAAAAAAAAAATCACGACTAGCACTTAATCAATTTCAGTAAGTATTTAGTGTATTTATGTACACACCAATTAAACTTTAGACAGTGTTATATTCTTACAGTCTTTATTAAAATATAATAACAAATACAGTCTTTATTAAAATATAATAGCAATGAATAGAATATTATTCTTAAGCGTATTGTTGCATCGAAGTATAAACAGATAACTCTAATGAATAAATTACAGAACGACTAGACAAAAAGATGATCTGCCCTATCGAGGTAACCGTCGGAGCGGAGTTTTCTCCGCAACGCATCTTTTTTCAGAGATTCAATTTTGCTTCGAAGTAGTTGTCGTCGTAAGAAACTTTTCACAAATTCGGTAATGCATTGCTAAAGCAAAACTATAATCTCCGCAACAAAAACTTATCGGAGAACGTCGGATCGTCCGATCGGAGAACTACCACGAAGCAAAATGTCTCTGATCGGAGAGAATGCCGCTCCGACGGTTACCTCGATATGGCCGGATGTCACTTTAAAAATCTGTCTTGCAACAAGCAGCTGCTTTCTCTTTCTTTTTCGTTCGCTTTCTTACGATGGTGCTGCTACATCTACTCCCCCACCAGAGACGAGGTCACGGTTGCTAATACTTTTGAAGCAGACCTTTTTTTGATTTGAGGATCTAGCTGATTCTGGTCATGCCAGAATCTTGCAATTCTGTAGACTTTAAGTGAAGTAGCTGGCTGGGTTCTTGATGTCTTGTAAGATTGTGCTGTTGATGATGACTAGTTTCATTGTTTATGTTTTCATCGGGTGAACTGATTTGTGGTGGTGTTTCTTCTTGAGCTATAAATGCAGGCTTGAGGCGCTCGACTATAATGTTAACATTTTTGTTAAGTAAAAATTTAAATCATTTTTTTAAAGTAAAAAGACGTTCTGATAGTCTTTCAACTACCTCGAATGGTCCAGTGTAAGGGGGCTCCAGAGGTTTTCTGACTGCATCTGTTCTTAGCAAAACATGTGGGCATTGGGACAAATCCTTGATTATTATGTGTGTTGTGATGTGCTGATGGAACATGTCTTATAATTCGCATGTGCTTAAGAAGCTTTTCGACAAATATTTGTAGATTTGCTGGCAAGTCTTCGTTCGTGAAAAATTCATTTGGAAGTCTGATTGGAGTTCCATAAAGGAAATCAGCTGCTGATGCCTTCAAATCCTCTTTATAGCACGTTCTGAGCCCAAGAAGTACTTTCGGAAGAAGGTCTGTCCATGGTATTGTTGAGTGACACATCAATGCTGCTTTGAAGGATCTATACCAACGTTCGATCATTCCATTAGCTTGTGGATGGTGTGCTGTCCTTTGCGTACGTTTGGTTCGTGTCAAGTTGGCCAATGCTTTAAAAAGAGTTGACTCGAATTGTGTTCCTTGGTCAGTGGTGATTGTTCTAGGACCACCAAATCTTGCAATCTAATGGGTCCGGAATGCAGAGGCAACAGTGTCGGCAGTCATATCTTATAGTGGAATGGCTTCTGGCCATCTCGAGAATCGGTCGATCATAGTGAGACAGTATCTGTTGGCTTGAACTGGTGGCATGACAATCAAATCGAGATGAACATGATCAAAGCGTCTGTCTGGCATGTGAATGTGATTTGGCTGCAGTTTATTGTGCCGATGAATTTTTGCTGTTTGGCATGGAAGACAGTTGCGAGCCCAATTGATGACATCTTTCTTCATCAGTGACCAAACGTATTTTTGTTTAATTTGCTGTAATGATGCTCTACCACTTGGATGTGAGAGACCATGGACTGAGTCGAAAATACTTTTCCTAAGTTCTTTAGGAACACATGGTCTCACATACCTTGTTGATAAATCACAAAAGATTGGAGTTTTGTTAGGATCTAGGTGCACTACTTGTAGTTTTAGGGAACTTGTTCCATCGATCAGGATTTTGAGCTCAACATCTGTTGCTTGAGCTTCAAATAATGCTTGGGCGTCTAAGTCTATCGGCATAGTAATCTCGTTGATATGTGTGTGAGCCAGACGAGAAAATGCATCCGCCATAACATTTTCATCGCCTTTGATATGGACTATGATAGGTTGAAAAGTTGAGATGTCCAGGTGTCTGAGTTGTCGTTTGCAAGCTCTATCTGATTTGTTTTCGATGTTTGTTGCTAGTGTTTTATGGTCGGACTTGATAACAAATTGTCGACTGTCAAGTATACGCACGAAATGTTTGATGGCATCGTGAACTGCGATGTTATAAGGCGGCTTCAATTGCCACGCCAGAAGTCTCTGTTATCAAGACCAAAGGTGCAGTTGTGACTGAGAAATCTAGAAGTGCTGCTTTGCCAAGAGTTTTTTTTGCTCTCATCTAAAACCTGTTTTTTGTCTTTTGCGTCCAAGGAACTTTACGATTATGGTTTTTTTTAGAGTTTTTTAGAAATTCGTTGAGTGGTGCTTGAAGATCTGCTGCGTGTGGTATGAAACGCCTGTAATAGTCGATTATGCCCAAAAAAGGATGATGGCAGAAACGCGTTCTTGAGGAGGCTTACAACCATCATTGTTGATCATATAAATAAGAAATTTGACTTCATGCAACTTAAAATGGCATTTGTTGACATAGATGATGAGGCGATGTTGTCTTAAGATTGTGAAAACAGCTCGAAGGTGTTCCTGGTGTTGTTTGGCTGAATCAGACATGATAATTATATCGTCTATGTAACAAAATACGAATTGCATACCTCTGAAGATGGAATCCATAAATCTTTGGAATGTTTGCGATGCATTCTGCAAGCCAAATGGCATTAAAAGGTATGCGAATAGACCAAATGGGGTACGCACAGCTGTTTTTTGAATATCATCCTGCGCTATCGGAATTTGATGGTAAGCATGTACTAGGTCGATCGTAGAAAAATTAGTCTTTCCGTGGAGTCTCTCTGCTACGTCATCAATGTGCGCGATGGGGTATCGGTCAGGTGTTGTTTGAGCATTTAGGCGTTTGTAGCCCCCACAGGCTGACCAGCCACAATTCTACTTGGCGACCATATGTATTGGGCTTGTCCATGGACTTTTGGAGGGACGGCAGTTACCTTGTTCGATGAGATAGATTAGTTCAGCTTTAGCGGCTGCCAATTTATCTCCTATAACGCGTCTGAAACGACTTGCGATCGGAGTTCCCTTAGTTTCAATGAAGTGGCATATTGAAAGGTCGATGTTTCTCTGTGGCTGTGATGAGCTAGCTGGTGGTGATATCTATGAATTCTTTGAGTGGACTTGAGTATTCATGCTTAAGAGTTGCTCCTGCGTTTAGAGTCGATAAGCGAAACTGGTTGACCTTTGTTACTTTTCCGCATGTTTTTAGAGTTATTGTTGCATCAAAGAGACATTAACGCTTGAGGTCAATGATGAGGTGATAATGCTCAAGGAAATCTGCACCGATGATTTCTGATTGAACATCAGCTATGATAAAGGACCATCTGAATTTTATTCGAAGGCCAAGGCTTAGCTTCAGAATGTGATTGCCGTAAGTACCTACAAATCTCAGCTTTTTTGCGTATAATTATTTTAGATCGGCATTGATGAGACGTTGATTGATTTTTGAAATCGGTAGTACGGAAACAACTGTTTTTTGTTTATTTAACATGTTTTAAGAATCTCGTTTAATAATGTACGTTTTCTTTGATTGTTCATTGTTGTATATACTATTGTGAATATAACTTAAAACTTAGATTTGTGAATCTGGCAACACCGCAATAAAATGTACTTGTCAAACTATTAGAATAATATCGATTTCCTTTGCAAAAACAAAAGCACTCTAAAAAAGTGCTTTTTTTTGGTGCTCACTGGAAACGAAAAGACAAAATTCTTTTTTTATCATTGTATGTGTGCTATTTTTGACAGCCAACTCTTCCCGTTTGTTTTGTTCTGCAATTTATATAGAAAGAATGTTTCCGAAACTTTATTAATAAATGCACTAGGAAGAAACCTCCTCATCCGAATAATTATACACAACACTTTCAACAAAATTATTCGCAGAAAGCCTTTCGTTTTGTCCAAGCAATTTTAGAACATCAAACACTTCTTCGTCAGAATCGGAACTAGACGACGACTGATTATATATATTTTATTTATCTCTTTATTATTTTAATTTTTCTTATTTTTTTTATTTTTATTTATTTTATTATCTCTCTTTCACAGTCTTTTAACCAAAAATGCAAAATAATCAAACTGCAAACTGGTAAACGTCAAATGTTTTGTGTTGGTGTGCGTGAAAGTGCGTGTAAATCTTGCCTCTGAATCGAGATTCGCAAAAGTGCTTTTTCGGGGCAAAAAAAAAGTGATCTAGTGCCTCAATGTAACATATTTCGAGCAAAAAAGCACTTTTAAAAGTGCTTTTGTGTACCACTGGAAATCGACATAAATTCTTCCTTCTTTCTTTTGACACTCAACAAGTTCGGTCGTATTATTTCTTGTGCTCCGCTGATTTTCCAATAGGTTATGGGCCCAGTACTGCGTTCTTTTTTTCTTGGATGTTACGCGATGTAACATCGGGTAACATTATGTCGTTCTTAAATGCAAAAAAGTTACGATATGTAACATCGTGTCGTTCCTAAATGCAATGTTGAACTGTCAGAATGTTACGTTTCGTAACTTTTTCCAACTCATCTCTGGGACTTGAGTTTCGAAGTTGATCTGTCAAACCTCTTTAAAATTGTTGTTGGTCAAAATTATTTTGGTTTTTTTTTTTCATTAATCTTCCAAATTCTGTGAACAGTTATTGATTTTCAATCTTGTTCATTTCAGAATTCATTCTTCTTCATCAATAACGAGTTTCCTTTAGCTGGGTTCGTATTTTAAGAAATACTTTATTCATATTTTTGACAGAACAGCAAAGTGTAACATCGAGTCGTTCCTAAATGCAATCATGATTTTGTAACAAAGTCAAACATACACAACAACAACGATGATTTTGACACTACAGCATCGCGTAACATCGAAGCCATAAAGGAACGGACTACAGTAGTCGCATAATTTTAAGCACAAGAAACTGTAGGGAAAGTCGCGAACGTAAAAAGATATTTATTAATAAATAATTATAAAGGATTAAATAGATATTCTCCGATTAATAAATGTTAATTTTTTTTAGTTACAACAACGATACACATTTAAGGTTGGTGTAAAATGGCGACGAACAATCATCACAGTTTTTCCATAGAGAAATTAAAAGGGAGAGAAAATTACGATTCGTGGAAATTTGCGATTAAAAATCTCTTTCAATATGAAGAACTGTGGGAATGCTTTGAAGGCGAGTGCACCGATGAAAAGAAAATTACAAAGGCCAAATCGAAATTGATCTTGATGATAGATCCCATCAACTACGTCCATGTCCAAAATGCTACTACAGCCAAAGATATCTGGGACAATTTGAAGAAGGTGTTTTGACGACTCGGGTTTGACGAGGAAAGTTGGGTTGCTGAGGACGTTGATCACAACTTGAGGACAGCGAGTCTATGGAAGATTTCGTGAACAAAATCGTCACGACTGCACATAAATTACGCGGCACAGGGCTTACAATCAACGAGGAATGGATTGGCACATTGCTTCTCGCAGGTTTGCCAGAACATTATCAACCGATGATAATGGGGCTGGAAAATTCCGGAGTGGACATAACTTCCGACTCAAACAAGACAAAGTTACTCCAAGATGTCACTAATGCAGCGAATAGCACAGTAGCCTTGTACAAAAAGCAAAAATTCTTTCGTCAAAAACAAAAAACGTGTACGTTGTTTTCAATGCAATCGATTTGGACATTTTGCTAGGGATTGTCCCAATCCGAAGTCACAACAGCCAAAGTTTACAGGAAATCAAAATGTGTTGTTCACGTCATTGGTGTTAAACGAAGTCAACACTCAGGCGTGGTTTCTGGACTCGGGGGCGTCGGCCCATATGACTTTGCGACGGGATTGGCTCAAAAATATTACGAGTTCTAGCAACAATGAAGTAGTTATTGCAGATAAAAATCGATTGAAGGTAGAGTGTATGTGTGATATTGAGATTCAACTATTGAATGGTGAAACTGCCATAGTGAAAAACGTCCTTTACGTCCCAAACATTTGTGCCAACCTTCTGTCCGTAAGTAGATTGGCAAAAACAGGGAACAGTGTCAGGTTTCATGGAAGTCGAGCTGAAATCCTCAATAAAAAGAATCGTCAGATAGTCACAGCATTCCTGGAGTCAGATGTCTACAGGTTGGATCTGCCAACAACGATGTACGCAAATTTTTCTGTACGTGCCTGTCAAGACATAAATTTGTGGCATCGCCGAATGGGGCATCTGGGTTTTGATAGTTTAAGAAAACTCAAGGACATGACAAATGGCGTAAACTTTACCATGAAAGATAAAAATGTTCCGTGTATCGTTTGTTGCAAAGGCAAACAAACAAGAATGCCATTTAAGCACATTGGAACTCGTGCAACAGAGATGTTACAGATTGTACACTCCGATGTTTGTGGTCCGATGAGTGTGAACTCTATTGGAGGTGCGCGCTATTTTTTGGTCTTGGTAGACGACTACAGCAGAAAAATTTTCTTATACCTAATGAAAGAAAAATGTCAGGTTAAGGAGAAATTCGAAGAGTTCATGCGATTGGTTGAGATTCAAACTCAAAAGAAGATAAAGATATTGCGTACCGATAATGGAACTGAATACTGCAATGCAGCCTTGCTCTCATATTTAGTTAAACATGGAGTTCAGCATCAAACAACCGCACCGTACACACCGGAGCAAAATGGTCTTGCCGAGAGAACCAACAGGACGATCGTGGAAAAGGCCCGCTGTTTGCTGTTTGATGCAAACTTAAAAACAGAATTTTGGGGTGAAGCTGTAACGACGGCAGCGTACATAATCAACCGTTCTCCAAGAAGGGGATTGGCCGACAAGACTCCTGAAGAAACTTGCACTGGGCTGAAGCCAAATTTGGAATTCTTCAAAGTTTTTGGTTGCCGTGCAATGGTGCACATACCGAAACAATTACGAAAGAAATTTGATCCGAAATCCAGAGAATGTCTGATGATGGGGTATTGCGAAAACTCGAAAGCTTACCGATTAGTGGATCCGAAGACAAAAAAGGTATACGTCAGCAGGGATGTAGTTTTCTTTGAAAACGGAAATGATGAGCCAAACACTAAAAGTGTCAGTATATGCTTTGACGATTCAATGGGGGACAATTTTGAATCTCTTAGTGAAAGTACATCCGATGAGAGTCCAACTAACGAATCAACAGATACCAACAATCATCACGCAGCAAGTTCCACTTCCAGTCAATCTGATTCTTTCGAAGAAAGTTTTTTCTCTGAAAGTGATGCAACAATTCAACCTGAAGAAGAAGACTATTTACCACCAGAAGAGTTGGAGGTTGAAGTCTCTGAAATACGAAGATCATCTCGTGTACCGAAGCCAATACAGAGGCCTGATTTCGTACACTGCTGTTCACTTAATTAGACCCACAAATTTTTGTTTACATAAACCTAATTTTTTTGTAAGTGTGGGTAGCAATTGTCAAACAATTGCATTTATTTGTAAGCTTATTAAATTCTCAACAAAATAACACTAAAAAGTCCAAGGTGAGTGAAAGTAAACGGAAATTTTTTTTCACTTTTGTCTGTGCTCCAAGAAAAAGTACAGTTTTTTTTGTTCACATGATTAGACGCACCTGTAAAATTAGTTAGTTGGTCGCGATCTGTTACGTGGATTACAGAACGCTGCAAAGTTTAAGCAATAAAAAAGTGTTTGCCACTAATTTCAGTCCAAAATGTTGGAAAAAAAAGTTTTAGCTGCAGAAGAAAAAGGGAAAATTGACGTGTTGCAATCCGAAGAGTTTTCAATGAGAAGAATTGCAAAAAAAAGTAGGCCAAAGTGACCATGTTGTGAGGAATTTTATTAATTTTTTAATTTTGGTGGGGCTACCGCCCCATTTATTAGCTTAATACAAGCTTAAAATAACTTAAACATTCTAAACTTAAACTAATTAAAACTAATTAAAGCTAAATTAAACTACAGGGATGAGAAATGGTTTAAAAGGAGGACTTTCAGACAAGGACTTGGAAGATTAAGGTCGAAAAGAAAAGGAACAGAGTTAATCTTACTCATCATGCGGGTTAGGGGTTCGTTGAGACCATAGGATGTACGATGAGCAGGAAGGAAAAAAAAATCGGGATGATCTTACGTTTCGGGGATTAGTGTTGAAGGAGATAAGGTCTAAAAGGGGGGAGCAGTCAGTGTTACCAGTAAGAAGTCGGTGAATGAATATGATGTCAAAGACATTCCTTCTGTTTCCTAGGGTGTGGAGATTAAGGATTGCGAGACGTTCGCGTTAAGGAGGCAGGGTGAGAAAGTTTCTAACATCGTAGAGATCCCGAAGGGCAAACAGCAGAAAACGACGTTGAACACTTTCGATCCTAGAGACATGAACCGCTTGATATGGAGCCCAGACTTGCGATGCATACTCTAGGAGAGGGCGAACATAGGCAATATAGAGGGATCTCGTTACAAGGGGGTTGTGGAACTCTTTGGACCATCTCTTGATAAAACCAAGGGCGGAATTAGCTCTTGATATTACCTCGTCAACATGAGAACGAAAATTTAATTCGCTGTCGCAGAGAACTCCTAAATCTCGGATAAGCTGGACCTGGGGGGAGGTTTATTACTTTTACGAAAAAAAGTTATTGCCTCGCATTTGGCAATGTTTAACTCAAGGAAGTTTTTAGAGCACCAAAAGACGAATGAATCGAGGTCATTTTGAAGTTGGAGAGAGTCTCGATCGGAGGTGATGACTTTGAAAATTTTAGCGTCATCCGCGTAAAGTCAGATAGAAGAATATTGGATGATCTGTTCGACATCATTAATGGCAAGAATGAAAAAGAGGGGTCCAAGATGGCTGCCTTGGGGCACACCGGAGGTTGCCACAAAAGGAACTGAAGGAGTAGAACTGAAACAAACTCTATATTGGCGGTTATCCAAATATGAAGATATCCATTTGAGCATGATAGGGCTGAATCCGAGGAAGGAAAGTTTAAAGAGGATTAAAGTGTGAGAGATTTTGTCGAAAGCTTTGCTGAAATCTGTGGTAATGACGTCTACTTCGTTTCCTTTTTCCATCGCAGAACGAGAGAAGGAAACAAACTCAACTAGATTAGTGGTTGTAAACCTTCCCTTACAGAAACCATGCTGCTTGGAGGATATCATTGATTTGCACTGGAAAGAAAGTATTTCATACAGAATGCTTTCGAAAAGCTTAGGGATATGAGAGAGTTTGGCTATGGGTCTATAGTTAGAAATTAGGTTTTTGGGGCCTTTTTTATGGATAGGTGAAATAACAGATATTTTCCATAAGTCCGGAAAAACACCACTTGAAAGGGATAGTTTGAAAGGTTAGTGATAGGAAGGGCTAAACTCGAACAACATTTTTTAAGCAAAATAGCAGGAATGCCATCTGGACCTGGATTATACTCGTCTTTGAGTTTGAGGAGACCATTAAGAACAGTTGACTGATTAAAGCTTAGATTAGAAGGCCCAGTAGAGAAATGGCGAAGATAGGAAAAGTAAGTCTGGTCTAGATCTGGGGTTTTTTGGGCAAAAGACAGTTTAAAGTAACTTGCAAAAAAATTGCGATTGTTGTTGGGTCGTTGGAAGATTGGCTTTCGTAGTGAAGAGAAGGAGGGAAACCATCATTTTTCTTTTTATAATTGATAAACTTATAAAACGATTTTGGCTCCGAGATTAGATTAGCTTGGGTGGTGGATGTAAAGTCATTGTAAGGAGCTTCATTGAGGTTGGAAAATTTATAAAACGCTCCAATGTAATCAGAGTAATCGAAAACTGAACGGGAGCGTAGAAATTTATTCCAGAGCTTATTTCTCTTGTTTCGTAGCTCACGTAGTCTATGATTGTACCAGGGAGGGGATGTTGAGTAGGACTTATCACGCGAAAGGGGAACATAGAGATTTATGCAGTGCAACAATTTCTCGTAAAACAGACTAGTTGCGTCATTCATTGAGAGATTATTAAAGTCGAATGAGGTATTAGAGAGGATTTCATTGATTTTCTTGAAGTTAGCTTTACGAAAGTTGAACGAATACTTACTTGGGCTAGGTAGAAGAAAAGGTAAGGTTATAAAAAAAGAGAGAGTGAGAGGCGGGTGAAAGTTGTCAATAGTAGATAATGGGGATGTGGTTTCTGAGACAGATGAGTTAATGGGGTCGGAAGTGAAAATAAGATCAAGCTGCTGGCCCATATAATTTTTAATACCGCTCATTTGGGAAAGGCTTGAATCAGTAAGACCGTCCACGAAGACACATTCTTTGAGGGAAACGGGTGAGGGAGTGAAAGCAATTTGATCTACTGAAGTGTTCCATTGAAGATAGGGAAGATTGAAGTCACCGAAAATAATTATCTCACCTTGTGCTTCAGAGATGTCAAGCACTTTATCGATAGCAGCAACAACCAATTTGTACGAGCCTGTTGGTTCGCCGGGAAGGATGTAGAAACACATCAGGAAGATGGACTGATTAGAGAATGTTAGTTTGATAGAGATGTAGTCTAGTAGTTTGGAAGAGGAGGATGAAACAAAGGAAGATTCGTATTTATTATGGACAGCGATTAGGACGCCTCTATTTGGGGTTTCGCTATGAGGTTGTTCATGATCACGAAAGACATTGAAAAACGAAGGAAACAGCTCTTGACTTTTGATGTCCAGGGAAAGGTTTGTTTCAGTAAGTGCAAATATGTCAAAGGGAAGATTGTGAGACTGCAAGTAAACTGAGTGAGTTTTAGAACGAAGACCTCTTACGTTTTGGTAATAAAAAGACAGAGGGTGGAGATTAGAAGGGGGATAATGGGATTCAGTGTTAGGAGCGATAGAACTTTTCTGATTCGGATCGAATTCTTTGAAGGTAAGAGATTCTTTTGGACTGAACGTATCGAGAGAAAGCTAAGAGATCTTTGGAGACTTGCAACGAAGAGATATTCAAGAGCTCGTGGGATTTATTGTAGAGCTGCCTTAGGTGTTGAGGATCAGAAGGAAGTCCTTCCTTTTGAATAGACGCTAATACGTAGCTTTTCGTTTTACCGTCTACACACATATCGTCTGGTTTGTCGTGAAGATATGCCAGGAACAGACGAATGTTGTCAAACACCTTACTATCTCTAAGTTTTGAGAGAGCATAACGGGACTCGGTAGACTCAGTAAGGGACTGTTGGGTGAGTTTAACAGTAGGTGGTAATAGAGGATCGAATGTTGGTGGGGAATCGAGCGGAGAGCGGGAGGGGATTGGGTTTAAAATATGTGAACTAATAAAGTTTGGATATTTGGCGCCTGAGGTAAGGTCGAAACTAGGGACAGAAGGAGATTTTATTGGATTCGAAAAATTTAATGGAGGAGTCTGTGTATCCGGGTTAATATTGAAGGATACGCGTTGTTGAGGATGTTTCTGTGGGAGTGCGGATTGTTGTTCGTTGATTCTACTAAGAGGAACTCTTTGCTGAGAAATAGATGGGCCATGGTTATTTTTCGGATTAGGATAGGGACTGTTTGGAATATACTTAAAGGCTGCTGGAGGTTTTACGAGGAAGTTTGTCATTGGACCGGAGAAATTTGGGAAGATTTTTGTTTTGAAAGTCCAATTGGGATTAGAACTTCTTTTAGGTTTAGGAGCATGATTAGGAATTGGTGATATTTTCGGATTAAGGGGTTTAATTGACATATTAGATATTCTTAAATCTATACCAGAAGGGTAAAGGAATAGCCATTCGTATTTGGTAGGGATATTTATTACAAAGGATTGGGATTTACTACGTTTCTTAGATTTACAAACAACATTCAATAAATTAATACCATAATGAATGTTAAAATAATTGCGGATCCACTTCGAGTCGGCGTGAGACGGAACGTTCTTGATAATGAAGGGGTTGGTTAGATCCGTTGGGTTATTATATTCCTTGATTTTATTTAATCTGCTGTTCCACTCCGATTGCTTCCATATGGCGCCAAAACGATTAATAGTAGGTTCAAGGGAGGAAGAGGAAAGAAGATCTTGAGGAGGCGGAGGAACATCTGGGGTATCTGCAGGGTCATCGCAGGCGTCCAAAATTTCCTCTAAAATAGATGTGTTGTATTGAGGCCTTGGGAGTGGTTCGGGGTCTTTGGAGGTGGCAATGTTCAGATCTTCGAAAGTTCGCTTGATGACCGTCTGGGTTTCCTTTATGTGTTCCTTAAGGTCTTCCATTTGGGACGCAATATCAAGGAGAATATTTTCATTTATTACCGGTGGGGGAGTTGGTGTTGTAGATAAGGTTTGAGACTTGCTGTCGTTGGTGGAACGTATCGAACTCAAGGAAGAATTGAAAACGGACATATTGGTTTTAAAGTTTTTTTCCACTATTTTGTTTATTTCGTTTATTAAATCATATCCAATATCTGGCGATTTTACATTGTTCAACGAATTAATTTGATTTTCAAGACACTTCATTCGGTTTTTGACGTAGGTCGCGGATTGTTGACAATTGTTACTTAGTTCATCGAATGCTTTGATGAGCTCATCGAATTTTTCAAACTGTGTCACACACTGCTTGTGGTAAAGTTTGTTTTTTTCTGCAGTCGTTGAAATTGAGTCACTCAAGCATTTAATCGCAAGCATTATATGCGAGAGTGAAATATTTTTGCATTCGTCGCAGTTAAAAGCAAAATTATTGCAGTCTTTAAGGAAACCAAATGTTCTTTTACTTATGCCAACACAAGTCGTATGGAAACGCTTACCGCACAGACCACTGCATACAACCCACTCAGCAAGATTTTCGTTGTTGACACAGTTTGGATTCGCGCACTGATGAGACATTTTGTTATGATTGAGAATAAATTAATTGTGACACAGAATAAAGTTATTGGCAGCGAAATTGATGTTGAAATTTGGGAGTTTTTTTTTTATCTAGGCCTGTTTAATGTTTAGCTTTGCGGGTGAAGTTATGTTTCGGGGGCAAGATCCCCCCCATTCCGGCGAGCTTAGCTGAGCCCCGCAAGCAGGCTGCGTCCCCCGGAACGTAACTTTCCTATCCATATCCGACCTTTCCGTTTCAAATTTCCTATCCTTTCCTAGCTTTTCCTACCCTACCACACTTCCGACCAGCCTACGATTCCTCTAGCCTCGCAACAATTGTTTCTATGATTTTAGGATATTCCTGATTAGTTATTACTCCATTTGTGAATTCAATAGGTCTTTCCTTTGTTGTAAAACGATTGTAAATTGTAACGGCTTTAATGAATTTATAACGTAAGGTATCGTTATTTTCTTTGTCGGCTTCAAATGTTCTTATATGCTCGTTCAGAGTTGAATGGAATCTTTCGATATCCGAATTTCCTGTTTTATGATAAGGAGTACTTATGTGTAAGTCAACGTTATTCTCTTTCAGATATTCTTTAATGACAATTGATTAAAGTCCGGTTTCACCATCGGCTACTATCTTATCTGGGACACCATTATTTGCGAATCTATACTTTAAGACGTTTAGTATTTTTGGTCAAGTTGGATGTTTGATTTCATGGACTGTAACAAATTTCGAAAACTTACCAATCATTGTTACAAACATTTAATTGATATTGGCGTACCAGATATCAATATGCATGACTTGATTCGGTTTTGTTGGTGTTTCCGTTACTTTTAGGCTTATTTTTTTATGGGCTTCGTTCGTATTTTGATTTGTTGCATATTTCACAGTTGTTAATGTACTCTTGGATTTTTTCTTTGAGGCTGGGTAATATACTTCTTTAATTTCTGAGAATGTTTTGTTAATGCCTCTATGGTTTAATAATTTGTGCGTTTTTGAGATTACTAATAATTCTTTCTCTTTGTCTTCGAGATCGCCTAGGAATTTTGTGCATTTGATAAATTTTAAAAATTTATTATTGCTGAAATATTTCAAATACATACACCTCTTGAAATTGAGCGAATTGATTGTCGTCTCCTACAATTCCTATAGTAGGAGTGAACTTTTTCAATATATCTAAAATCATTTTTTCGTTGAAGGTTTTCAATTATATAACAATTCCTTTCTTTTTGAAAGGATTGTAAATTTTATGATTACTTGCATTTTTGGTGGTATTGTGATGCTTCATTTGCAAGGCTGGGGTATGACTCAGGTTGTCCAGGGTCTACCCAAGGACCTAAGTCGTAAGACTTGGGTTTCGGCGGTCCAACTTCTCAAAATGAAGACGCGGAAACGGTCGGTTTTAAATTTCAACTCTAAATTTATTACTATATGTCTTCTCAGGATAAAGTTTACAATTATTTTAATTTTACAAAATTTAACAAGTTAAATAATTTCTTGAAGGAAGTGTATTCACGATGTCAATCCAAGAGCGGCTGGTATAGGTCCTCACTTGAGTAGAAGCGATGGTTTCTCTGGAATACGGCTATATAATACGGCTACTACTCCCTCTGTCTGGCAGCGGCGGCGGTGACTTCCTATCTGGCTCTGCGTTCGGCTGGGCGCTCTATCGGCCGCAGCGGATTTCTTGGAAAAGGTCTGCGTTGCGTGCAAGGCAGAGCAATTTAGTGGCGGCGGGCGGCGGACTGCGTAGGAAGCGCCTGCTTTGTGTCGTCGAGGCAAAACACTCTGTCGGCGGCGGTGGACTTCGTGAAAAAGGTCTGCGGGTTGATGATACCAAGGAGGGTTCACAAGCTCAGCTCGAATAAGCCAAAGCAATTCAAATACCCTCTGCGGAGGATAAATATTAAAGAAGAAGTCAATGTTCAGCGCAAGTAGCCAGAACAATTTGAATTCCCTTTACGGAGACTGTTAAAGTCAAAAAGAAAATAAGGAAGATATCAATGCTTCAGCTCAAATAAGCCAGAACCATTTGAATTCCCTTTGCGGAGACTATTAAAGTCAAAAAGAAAATAAAGAAGATATCAATGCTTCAGCTCAAATAAGCCAGAACGTTTTGAATTTCATTCGGTGGGACGAGAAAAAGTGACTGGTAGATTCCTTTTGTTCAGCTCAAATAAGCCAGAACAAATACAACCCGATAAAACTCTTTCTGATTTTTGGTGATTAATTCACCCCTATTCATAGATTTTGCTACAGAAACAAAATGTGAACTATAAGTCAGTGACAGTTTTCCATATAAAAATTTGATGGCGATTGCCAATGCATTTCTCCATAAGAAAATGCACATGAAGAGATACGGCGCGGAAAGGTAAACAAAGTTTATCCTTGGAGTGTGTGTTTACTTTGTTTTGATAAAAGAGAGATGGAGATTGTCATTGCATATCTCCATAAAGAAATGTTCACGCCTGAAAGGTAACCAAAGTTTGGCCTTGGAGTGTGGGCTCACTATATTTTAGTAAAAATAAATACGTGTATTGTTTTGGTGCGGCATGGGGTAGGACGAAGAAATTGTGAATCTTCGTCAAAGATCCCCCCTTCTTCGAAAGACGAGAACCCTCTCGTCTCAGCGTCCTCTGGTACTGACTGGAGGAGTCTTGTATGTTTTTTTTTTTGTTTTGAGGGACTTAAATTCCTGTCCTTCTTTTTTCGTATACATATATATATATATTTTTTCCCCTTGATATTATTTTTTTTTGTGTATATGTGTAAAGAAAATCACTACATATAAGGCGCGTTCCTTTGGGACTTTTAAACTACTTTTTAGTACTTCGCAGTAGACGTTGAATGGAACGCGTTAATTTTTCAAAAAGTAAAATCTAACCTCCAAAATTATATGTCATTGCGGTTGTTGGTTTAATAAATTACAATTTTACAACTCACATTGAATAAATCCATTGCAAGAAATCTTAAAACTTTGAAAAGAAAGAAATTTCACACCCGAAAACATTCGCAAAATTATTGTTTTTGAGAAACGTCAAATCAAACAACAACAATTTCTATTTCTTTTTACTGACGCCATCTGGCGTAGACTAGTATCGTAACTACTTCGAAGAACTACTTTGACCACAAGGGAAAAGTAGTTCAAAGCAGCCAGAAGTACTAAGCAGTAGATAAATGTTCCCAAAGGAACGCAGCTATAGTATCGCTCTTCTTAATTATCTGTTTTTGTGCCACCCTATTCATTTAGTTAAAGAGATGTCACTGTCACTGTCAATGGGTTGGCGTGATTTTAGAAAATTGAATTTGTGAAAAGGTTATGTTTCATATCAAAGTGCAAAGAGCTTCTTCTTTGCAGAAGATTAATTAATACCTGGAATAAAGGCTTTAAATGTTGTTTTTACAGGTGAGAAACTAATTTGTCTAGAGTAATATTAGTTAAAATACATTGTACACAAATGTTTGGTAATAAAAACAAATTTTTGTCTTTACAGAAAAACGCAATTTCGTCTTTGTTTCATTCATTAGAGAACAATATTATTATAAAACAACATTTTCTGCAATTATCTAAATAATTATGGATAAGCTAAGATTTGATTTTGCTGTGGAAACTGCACCGGATGGAAAGTCAAATATTATTTGCATAACCTCAATAGGTACACCAACTGGACAAGTTTTCGTTATACCGGTCGAAGACCAGCCTGCAAGTTTACATCAAATAATTATACAAACTTCAAACTATGCCAAGGTGAAAAAAAACATTGAATAAAAGGCACCAGGTAAGAAAAATATGGATAACTTTAACAGATGAGATATCTGAGACATATTTAGATGAAGAACAAAACTTACAGTTTAAAGATCGTTACCTAGAGGAAATTATGGAGAACATAAATGATTCTAAGTCCTTACCTAGTAGCTCAAATCAAACATTAGCAAAACTATTAGAAAAACTGCTCGAAGAAAAACAAACTAAATCTGAAACTCAAAACTTAGGGAAAATCTCTAAAGATTTTATGATTGAGAAATTCAATGGCCGAAATGCTAATGCTCAATGGATTAAAGATTTCAACAAGGAATGTGAACGTTTTCAAATTAACGAAAACAAAAAGAAAATTGAAATATTAAAAAACTTTTTGGAATACTCCAGTATGGATTGGTACAGCTGTATGCTACTAAAGTTTACAGTCGAATCAGAATGGAACAAATGGGAGAAAATTTTCTGTGATACATTTGGAAACAAAGTATGCTCGCCCGTCAGATATGCTCTTACTTTTAAGTATCAAACAGGTTCACTGCTTGATTATGCATTGAAAAAAGAAAAATTATTACGAGAAGTGAGGAAGTCGATTGATACTTTAAACCTTATAGACCTTATAGCAACAGGCTTGCCTAATAATGTGACTGATAAAATTGACCGAGAGACTTTACAAGAAACCGAAGATTTTTACAATGAGTTAGGAACACTAGAAAATCTTGTTGGAAAGAATAAATATGATAAAAAACCCTATGCATAATCTGATACAAAAACAAAAAAAATCGAAGAAAGAAAGGCGTCCCAAATCTGTTTATTTGAAAAAAGAGGGAAACGTTTCCACCTGGAGGAAAATTGTTGGTTTAAAGGAAATCAAAAAGGTGTTGTGAAAAGTGTAAACAACTCTGAATTGGAAGTTGAACTAAATAGTGAAAATCCAAAAAACTAGAAGTTCCACCATTAATAAAATTAACATTACTATTAAACGACACTTTACAAGTTTCTGGAATTTATGACTCTGGTTCGAATGTGTCATTAATTAATAGTAAATTATTGAAGACACAGAAAAAAGAAGATATGAATGTTACACAAACAGCAAACTTGAAAACTATTAATGGTGTTGAGGACCTACTATTAACACCTTACCACTGGTGGGGGGATATTAATAGCATGCACTCAATAACTTTAGCAAACCGTTCTTTACCGCTGGTGGGGAGAACTTAATGAGAAAAACACTGGTTTGATTGCCGTTCTAACTGCAAGTGTCTTATTTATTATTAGCTCAAAGTATTTATACATATTAAGTGCTTACTAGACAATAAAGAATAACATATGCCTAAATGAGGTGCAACGACTCGTGCGAGCATAATAAATGCTGATTGTTGCAGGAGGTGTCGTATTCGTTTGCCTGTTGGTCACTCACCTGTTGTTGTTCATTCAGTTGGTGGTGTCTGGTGTAATTTTTTGTTATGCGCTCGTTTGGCATTTGTTGTCATAACAAATGCAAACAGCCCAGATGCCTTGTCAGCACAGATTATGTACGTACTTGTACATTCTGCCCGGCCAAGTTTGGACTGTGCAGCTCGATGACAGTGTTTGCAGCTTCTGTATTTATTTCTTCGACATTGTTATTATCGATAATTGGTAGAGGACACAGTTTGCCTATAGGTCTCTTATAGATTTTATTTTTTGTCCTTACAGACACAACTCGTACCAAATCATCGTCTCCCGCATGGGTTTCCTCAATTATACCCAAAGACCACCTTGTTGGTGGAAGGTTGTCATCTTTCAGCAGTACAATGTTACCAGGACTCAGATTCCTAGTCTTCTGCGTCCATTTCTGTCTTTGTTGAAGGGTTGTCAAGTAACTTTGGCTCCATTTTTTCCAAAATTGTTGTTGCATCCGTTCCAATAGCTGCCATCTTGTCAGTAACGTTTCTTTCTCGTCAAGTCTATGTTTTTCCGGTGGTGCTAGTAGGGCTGCCCCGATTAAGAAGTGTCCTGCCGTCAGTACATCTGGATCGTCTGGATCGTTTGAGAGTGGATAAAGTGGCCGTGAATTAAGACACGCCTCGATTTGCGTTAATAATGTTGCTAGTTCTTCAAATGTAAGTTTGTGCTCTCCGATGGTTCTTTTTAAATGATACTTTATCGATTTCACTCCCGCCTCCCACAACCCACCAAAATGAGGGGCTCCAGGGGGTATAAAATGCCACTCCGTACTACAAGACATGAGCATATTTGACATGTCTTGATTGTACTTCTCTTGGGCTTTCACGTTTAGTTGGAGAATTTTGTTTGCAGACACAAAATTTGTTCCGTTGTCACTATACAGATGCGCGACATGACCTCTTCGCCCACAGAGTCTTTTGAAAGCTGCGATGAATGCGTTCGCCGTTAGATCGCTCACAACTTCAATATGTATAGCCTTTGTTGCTAGGCATATGAAAATTGCAATGTATCCCTTGTATGATTTGTTGCTTCTTCCCTTTGACATTCTGATGTCTATTGGTCCAGCATAGTCGACACCGGTGTGTAGGAAAGGCCTGCTTCGATTTACCCTTGGTTGAGGAAGGTTTCCCATCAATTGTTTGCTTCTATCTGATTTATGTCTGAAACAGATAGTACATCCGTGAAGCCGTTGCTTAACTGCACTGGACCCATTGATAACCCAGTAACGCTGTCGTATATAGGAATGTGTTAACTGGCTTCCTCCGTGTTATGTTGATTTGTGAGCGTCGTCAATGAGAAGCGTGGTAAGATCACTTTTGTGTGGAATTATAATAGGATGTTTTTGTAACTCAGAAAGTTTAGCTTCCGTCAGTCTTCCTGTAACTCGAATAATTCCGTCTTCGTCAATAAATGGAACAAGGCATCGTAATTTGCTCTTCTTTTCTACATCTTTTCCAGCTTTAAGACCTTTCATTTCAGAACCAAATGTGTATTTTGGGTGTTTCTTATTAGAAGTTTGTTCGCACTTTCTATTTCATCACTCGATAAGGGTCCCGATCTCCTGTTTTGGCTGTGCGATTTCACGTTGTACAGAAATCGTTCGCAATATGCAAGAATTCTTGTGAGACGTTTGAGCGAACTGTGTCGTGTTGTCATTTGTCCTATTAAATCTTGTTTATTTTCTTGTACGCTCATCATCGCACAAATGTTGACCTTTTTAATTTCTAGGTCGGTACTGTGTATGTTGTTATCATTGTATAATACTTCTGCATGAGGGAGCCACTTCGGACCATTCCACCAAAGAAGATGATCTTTAAGCTGTGATGGGTTTATACCTCTCGAAGCACAATCTGCTGGGTTTTCATTACCACTAACGTGATGCCATTTTGTTGAATCTATTACTTTCAGTATAGTTTCGACTCTATTCGCGACATAATTTTTCCATTTAAATGGATTTCCATTCAACCATGCAAGAGTAATCTTCGAGTCGGTCCACGCGTGTACTTCTAATTCATCTATTGAAAGCGCCACCACCGTCTTTTTAATCAATTTTGCTAGCAATACTGCTCCACATAGTTCCAGCCTTGGTATTGAAACTTTTTTAATCGGTGCAACTTTTGATTTAGCGCACAATACATTTACATGAACAGTTCCAGCCTCTGTTATCACCCTTGTATAAATAACTGCAGCAAACGCTCTCTCTGATGCGTCACAAAACCCGTGCAGTTCAACTCGGTGCTTCCTTTCGAACTGATTCCATCGTGGTATCTTTATGTTTTCTATGCAACTCAACTCGTTTTTGAATTTTTTCCAACTGTTTATGATTTCTTCAGGTAGTATTTCGTCCCATTCTCTCTCTTCCTTCCAAAGCTCTTGCTGCACTATTTTGGCTTTTATGATAATAGGGGTTATCCAACCCAACGGATCAAAAAGTCTTGCTGTTTCTGATACAATAATTCTTTTCGTTATTTTTTCGTTGGCTGTTTCTAGATGTGTTTTAAACTCAAATGTATCAGATTCTGGGCGCCAGTATATGCCTAAGGTTTTGACAGGATCGTATGCATTTAATTTAAATCTCCCTTGGTCTTGGTCTTCGGTTGCAATGTTTTTTAATATAGTTTCTGAATTAGCGGACCATTTTCTAAGTTTAAATCCACCACTTGTCATTAGTTGCGTTAGCTGTGTACAGGCTTTTTGCGCATCTTTTATTGTATCTGCTCCCGATAACAAGTCATCGACATAAAAATCTTCACGAGTAAGTTTTGATGCAAGTTCAAATTTTTCTTCTTCATCCAACGCTAATTGATGAAGAACCCTTGTAGCCAAAAACGGAGCGGAGGACGTTCCGTACGTTACGGTTTTCAGTCTGTATTCCTTAATTTTTTGTGTTGGCTTTTCTCTCCATAGTATTCGTTGGTAATCCTGATCTTCTTGAGCAACAAGTATTTGCCTGTACATTTTCTCAATGTCTGCCCGGAATACAATTTTATGTTTCCTCCATCTGGTTATTATGCTATACAGGTCATTTTGTATTATGGGACCTGTCAGCATTTTATCGTTGAGGCTTAGCCCTGAACTGGTTTTTGAAGATGCGTCAAAAACAACTCTAAGTTTTGTTGTTGAACTTTCCGGTCATATTACTGCTTGATGTGGGAGATAGTATACTTCATTTTTCTGGTGCTTATAGAGGTATCTACTAATTCCATATGACCGAGCTCAATGTATTCTTGCAAGAAGGCATTGTAATCTTCATGCAACTGTTTATCTCGTGAGAACCTCTTCTCTGTTTGAAGAAAGCGGGCTAAAGCTCTTTTCTTCGATTCACCTAGTTCTGCTGCACCTTCCTTGAATGTTAGTCTAACAACGTATCTTCCAGATGGTTCCCTTTTATGTGTGTCCATGAATATCTCTTCGCATCTCAGTTCTTCCATCGTCAAATTAGTTTTTTCTTGTATCTCCTCTGTTTCCCAAAACAGCTTAAGTTGGTCATTGAGCTCAACATTTGTAATATGACAGGTTGATGATTCGTTGTTGCTAGTTTGATTGATACTTCCAGATAATATCCAACCTAGCTTCGTGTTTTGAGCTATCGGAGAGGCAGGGTTGCCTTTAATTACTCCGTCGATAATTATGTCTTGAAAAACGTCTGCTCCAATTAATACATCTATTGCTGCTCTTTTGTTGTATGACGGGTCGGCTAAAGAAAGATGTTCAATGTGGTCCCATCTTTTCTCAATGAACGACTTGTCCGGTTGTACTTTTGTTAGCTTCGGAAGTACAAGGAATGTTGCCCATGTTTGAAATGTCGAAGGATATATCGATTTTATTTGCAGTTCCACTTTACTTGTCGCAGTTCCAGCTTTAGTTGAACCCAAACCAGTCACTGATGCAAATGTTTTCCTCTTCTTTAGTTGCAGCCGTTGCACTGCATCTTCCGTGATAAAAGATGACTGAGAGCCTTGGTCAACTAAAGCTCTCAGAACGAATTCTCCACCATTCCAATTTGTTTTTATTAAGGCTGTGGCCAAAAGCACCGTGTTTTGAATTGTATCCGCAAAGTTTGATTGTTGTGATTGCATATTTCTTCCTACCTCTGCAGCGTGAAGAAGCGTGTGATGCTGCCCCCTGCAGATTTGGCACGTTTTGAAAGATGTACACATTGCTGTGTTGTGTTCACTCTTAAAACAATTTCTGCACAATTTTTCCCTCTTAACAACTTCTTGTCTCTGTGTGGTCGGCATCGTAACAAATTTGTTGCAGACATGCAACCAGTGAGGTCCTTTGCATAACCTACAACATGGCGTGGCGACAGCATGGTAACTTCTGTTCATTGGCTTTCTGTACTGCGATTTTTGAGCGTAATTAGGTTGTTTCAGCTCTTTCGTGTTTTCTCCTTTGTTTTTTCTTCCTTCTAAGTTTTCGAGTGCGTTAAATTTATTTTCTAGGAATTTCAGAAACTCGTCAAGACCCTGTAGATCTTTAGGGTTGCTTAACGATTGCTCGTATGCTTTTCTGGTTTCGTTGTCCAATTTTTGTGAAACTATGAAGACTACCATTGGGTCCCAGGTTCCAGTATCAATTGTTAAACCTTTCAATGCATTGACGCATTCTGCTGTAGTGTCGTGTAATCGCCTCAGGTGTTCTGCTGACTCGAATGGACAGTCGCGTTGATTAAGTAAAGCCTGTAGCTGTGCATTTACTAGTAGTCTGGTGTTTTCATACCTATTTATCAGCATGTCGCGCGCCATAGTATAGTTGGTGTCAGTTATCTGGAGATGTTGAATCATTTTTGCTGCTTCTCCCGTCAGATTCGTTTTAAGGTAATGTAGTTTTTGTACATTGCCTAAATTTTCATTTTTGTCGATGGTTTGTTGGAAAAGATCAATAAATGATTTCCATTTTTTGTAATCCCCGTCAAAAGCTGGTATTTTGATGGTTGGCAACTTCAGCTCCTTTTGTTTTGGGAAATTGTTGGAGGTTGGTTCACTTCTATCGTTCTTTAGCAAATCGTCAATGTTTTCTTGGAGCTTTACCATTATGTTTTCGTAAATTTGCTCGATTTCTTCATGGTCTCTTAACAGCTCCGCGTAGTAAGCATCATCATCTGCGTGCTCAATGATGTCGTTATGGGTTTTGGTAATGATCTCCCACAAGTTGCTTATGACTGCCATCTTTTGTGAATAATAGGCTTTGGAAACCTGCCCCGCTTGGTCCATACGTTCCAATGATCGGAAGAACGCTTGCTTTTGTGCTTCTTGCCGTTTGATTCTCTTCTTTTGTTCCTCGTTTGGCTCGTACCTATCGTTTCTTGATTGTGCCTGGCTTGCAGCTGCAATCATTCGTTTTTCTTCTTCATCAAGCTCCTTCATTTTAATGTTGAGCTTATTTTTTATTTCCAGCACTGTCTTTTCCACTTGTTCAATATATTTTGATTGAACATATGGATGTGCTTTACTGTAATCCGTGTGTTCCGTTATTGCCGTATGCCTTTCTTGGAAGTCCTTCCAATGAAATCCCAGATCATCCAGTCGTTCTTGAATGAAATTACGTGTCCGCCTGACTTTTGGTTCTTTCGTATACTTTTCCGATACCTTCTTTATCCATTCAACAGTTTCTTTCTGCTTCTGGATAAGTTCGTCGAAAGTATCCATTCTCACTTTTTGTTGTTTCGCCTTTTCTCGTTGTTTTTCGTTCACCTGTCTTCTTTTCTCGTTCTCAACTCGTTATTATCGTTCACTCGTTCTAAACGTCTTCTTTTCCCGTTCTTAACTTTTTTTTTTTTTTTTAAACACTTTTCACTGATTCTAAATTTTTTCTGGAAGGACCATATGTTGAGGACCTACTATTAACACCTTACCACTGGTGGGGGGATATTAATAGCATGCACTCAATGACTTTAGCAAACCGTTCTTTACCGCTGGTGGGGAGAACTTAATGAGAAAAACACTGGTTTGATTGCCGTTCTAACTGCAAGTGTCTTATTTATTATTAGCTCAAAGTATTTATACATATTAAGTGCTTACTAGACAATAAAGAATAACATATGCCTAAATGAGGTGCAACGACTCGTGCGAGCATAATAAATGCTGATCGTTGCAGGAGGTGTCGTATTCGTTTGCCTGTTGGTCACTCACCTGTTGTTGTTCATTCAGTTGGTGGTGTCTGCTGTAATTTTTTGTTATGCGCTCGTTTGGCATTTGTTGTCATAACAAATGCAAACAGCCCAGATGCCTTGTCAGCACAGATTATGTACGTACTTGTACAAATGGTGAGAAGAAAACAAAAGGTATGGGAACTTTAAAAATTAAAATATTTAATATGGAAAGAATTATGGATATTTTTGTCATAGAAAATGAAAATTTTCATTATGATTTTCTAATCGGTTTGGATTGCATAAAAAAGTTCAAATTAATGCAAAATGAAGACTTAAATATTATACAATGCAACAATCCTGGAAAAAAAGTCCTAAATGAAGAGAATGTGAATAATAAAAATTTGGATTTAACAAATGTCAACAGCATTCCTTATGCACTAGGTGACAAAAATAAAAAAGATGTTTCTTTACACACTGACGTACTGGAAAAAGAAACTAATTATGCGAACAAATGGGAAGTGAACTTTAACGAACATATAAACATCGATAAATTTGAAATTTCAGTGAACCATTTAGATTTATATCAACAAACAGATATTGATAAACTAATAGAGAAATACAAACCAGTCTTTGCTAAGGATAAATACGACGTCGGCACTGTACGTGATTATGAAGCTCATATAGATTTGATGGTGGATACATATTGTTACAAACGTCCGTACAGGTGCACAGCTGATGACAGAAAAGAAATCGAACAGCAAATATCAAAACTAATGGAGAAGAATTTGATTGAGGAGTCTTATTTTTGCTGCTCCAGTTACCCTGGCATACAAAAAAGAAGACAATAAGAAAACAAGATTGTGTATAGACTTCAGGGAATTAAATAAAATAGTCGTTCCCCAATCGCAGCCGTTCCCTTTGATTGAAGATTTAATGGTAAAAACTGTGAGCTGTAAATTTTTTTCAACTTTTGACATAAATTCGGCATTTTGGTCCATTCCATTGAAAATTCAAGATAGATACAAAACGGCATTTGCAACACTAGAAGGCCATTTTCAATGGACTTGCCTTCCATTTGGCTTAAAAACATCTCCAGCAATTTTTCAAAGAATATTGAGCAACATCGTAAGAAAATACAAACTGTCAGATTTTGCAAAGTAAAAAGTAAAATTTATTGATGACATCTTAATCTTCTCTGAAACTTTTAAGGAACACATACTACATATATCAAGACTACTTGAGGCAATATTAACGGAAGGATTCAGACTGAAATTTTCGAAATGTACTTTTGCAAATAGTTATGCAAAATACTTAGGTCATATAATAGAAAATAATTCGGTTAGACCGCTTAAAGATAATTTAACAGCAGTTAAAAACTTTCCAGTTCCAGAAACAAGGAAAAATATACGCCAGTTTCTTGGGAATGTAAATTTTTATCATAAATTTGTACCACATAATGCAATTATCCTGAATCCATTACATAATTTACTACGGAAAGACGTAAAATTCATATGGTCCACAGAATGCCAGGAGTTCCAGAAACAAGGAAAAATATACGCCAGTTTCTTGGGAATGTAAATTTTTATCATAAATTTGTACCACATAATGCAATTATCCTGAATCCATTACATAATTTACTACGGAAAGACGTAAAATTCATATGGTCCACAGAATGCCAGGAGTCATTTGATAAAATAAAAAATTTACTATGTTCGAAACCAATTCTAAAAATATTTGATCCTGAACAACCGATAAAAATTTATACAGATGCTAGTATTAAAGGTATGGGAGCCGAGTTAAAACAGGAAGATAAAAACGGGGTTAACAAACCTGTAGCTTACTTCTCAAAAAAGTTGACAGAAACTCAAAAGAAAAAAAAAGGCAATATATTTAGAATGTCTGGCAATTAAAGAAGCGGTAAAATATTGGCAGCACTGGCTTATGGGAAAAGAATTTGTGGTATATTCAGATCATAAACCATTAGAAAATTTGAACATCAAAGCTAGAACTGATGAGGAACTGGGCGATTTGACATATTATTTATCCCAATATAATTTTAAAGTTAAATATAACCCTAGACAATCAAATCAAGAAGCAGATTGCTTAAGCAGGAATCCAGTCCTGAATGCTTGTGATAATACGGATGATTTTTTAAAAGTTGTGAATTTAATTACCTTAGAAGATATAAAAAAGGACCAATACACAAATTTAGCCCTACAAAATGAAAAATCCAAGCAAGTCTTCGACTTACTCTCGACAAAACCGGTTGTGTTTTTTATCTTGTCTGGCCTTTGCCGTTCTATCATGGTTTCTAATTGCTATAAATGTTTGAAAGTCATTTCTGACACTTTTTTTCTCTCATGTGACATTTGTGGCAAGCATTCGCATTCGGAGTGTATAAACATTACCGAAAATAAAGACATAAACTTCATAAAATCTAATAAAAATTTCTTCTTCAAATGTGAAAAGTGCATACATATTCCATTAAAACTGTGCTTTGATAAATTAAAAGATCTCTCAGCCTTTTTACTGGAAAAATCTTGCTCTGATTCTCCTTCTGAGAGTAAATTGCTGAAAACCACTAATGATACAAGTCGTCGCATTCGTGATTCTACTCGTGCTCAGAGAAATGCAAATGTAAAGGAGAAAAAAAATCAACTTCTAACAACGACAACTAAAAAAGCTGCAATCAGAGGAACATCTACACCGCAGAGTTTAGTTTCGTTAAAAAATAACGTTTCTACACGTTCCACTCTCACTCCTACAACAATCAAATCTGCTGCAACTTTTGCTCACAACAATAACTCGATATCTTCCCTTTCCTCAACTAATCTTAAAAATTCTGTCTTGGATAGTGTTAATGTCAAAGTTGTTTCCGATAACGATAGCAACATTGCTGCTGACGATAATAACAAAGTAGTGGATAAATATGTTCCTGATGGAGTTGAAGAGACTGTTGTTGATGATGGTTCTAATGCTGCTGTTGCTGGAGGCAAAAATGTGGATGTTGCTGTTGTTGTGGATGGTGAAATTGATGCTGGAGATAAAAACGTGCATGTTGCTGTTGATGTGGATGGTGGAATTGATGCTCCTGCTGCTGCTGGTGGTGTTAATGAAGCCGAAAATAACTACAATGTTGTAGGCACAAGGAAATTGAATAAACATAAACATCTAATAGGCAATAATGTTCGCGCTACTGCCATTCTTCCATCTGTTCCTAAACTGCGCTTTATACATGTTTCACGATTTAAAAACACTGTCAATGAAAATGATCTCATGAGATTTGTTGCAGAAAATTTAAATATGAATATAACAGATCTAGTATGCCAAAAACTTGTTAAAAAAGATGCAGATATTTCTAAACTTCGATTTATCAATTTTAAACTCGGTGTACCTTCTGGATCCCTTGATGCTGTTCTTCAATCATCATTATGGCCAATAGGTGTTCAAGTTAAACAGTTTCTTAAATACTCAAAAAACGAATTAGGCCAAAAAAAAATCACAGCAGAGCTATAGTGAATAGTGTTTTCGTTTCACCCTCAAATTTTCTCATCTACTATCAAAATGTTAGTGGTATGAGGACTAAATCTCAAGACTTTTTTACTGCTGCAATGGACTGTCCATATGAAATTATCGCACTTACCGAAACTTGGTTAAATGAATATTTTTCGGATGGAGAATATTTCACAACTGAATTCAACGTCTTCCGAAGTGATCGTCAATACAACCAGACTGGACAATGCAGAGGTGGTGGAGTTTTGTTGGCTGTTAAATCATCTTTTGCAAGTAGGCTAATACAATTACCGAATGACTCTTTCGAAATTGAACAGATTTGTGTCTGTGTAGATTTAAATATTTTGTCTTTTGGAATGATTAGTTTATATGTTTTTGTCTCTTACATACCACCGTTATCTCAGATTTCATTATATGAGTCTCACATTAAAAATATTTTAGAAATTGCTGATGGCAAAGATGAAAATTGTTATTTTTTAGTTGCTGGTGATTTTAACTTGCCTTATGTAAAATGGGAATTCTCAAATGATGAAAAGAAATTGTTTCCTTATAATGTTACTAAAGATTTTGAATGTATTGTTATCGATAGTCTATTAGCTTTGGATATGCATCAAATTAATTCCATTCCGAATTCCATGGACCGATTTTTAGATTTATTTTTTGTTGATAATAATTTTGAAGCTCAATGTAATGAACCTTCTTTTAAATTGTTAGAAAATAATATTTTTCACAAAGCAATAGAAATTTCTTTAAATTTTTCAGTTTTAATTGAATCAAAATTAAATAACAATTCACAAATATATGATTTTAAAAAGGCTGATTACACTGCTATGATGAATCATGTAAGCACGATTGATTGGCAAGAAATCTTTAATTGTAATGATACCAAACAAGCTTTTTTCCTGTTTCGGAATATTTTAGATGCAATAATTTCAACATACGTTCCTAAAAAAAAACTTAATACATCCAAGAAACCCGTTTGGTTCAACAAAAGCTTATCCAGACTTAAAAATGTAATGCATAAATTGAATAAATTAAGCAAAAATTCAGATAGGTTTATCGAACAATTCAAGCAAATTAGGAAAGAGTATGAGTTTTTGAAAAATTTCTTATACAAGCAATATATCTCGTCTCTTGAGTCGAACATCAAAAGAAACCCCAAAAGTTTCTGGACGTATTTAAATACAAAAAGAAACTCAGTTGGGATTCCATCCTGCGTTATGTTTTGTGGCATACCATCTGATGATATTAATGTTGTTTGCAATAACTTTGCTTCGTTTTTTCAATCAAATTTCGTTGATCTCAAATTAGATAGTGTTAACTTGTTAAACACAAATCCTTCTGTCGACCTTGGTAGCTTGTGCTTATCTGTCGATGATGTTTTGCAAGCACTGTTGTCACTCGAGAATAACTACTCGATTTCACCTGACAAAATTCTACAAATTTTGTTAAAAACTTTAGCAAACTATCTTGCAGCTCCACTTTGTTTTATATTTAACTTATCTCTAAATAGTGGGGTATTTTTGGATGAGTGGAAATACTCCATCATAACCCCGCTCCATAAAGCAGGAGCAAAGACCTCTGTTGAAAATTACAGACCTATTGCCAAACTTCAACTAATTCCTAAGGTTTTCGAATCAATTGTGAAAAACAAGTTATATAACCAAATTCATAACTTTATTTCTGTACACCAACATGGTTTCTTAAGGGGAAGATCAACGTCAACAAATTTATCTTTGTTCACAAGCTACTGCCTCACTCAATTAGAAAATCGTTCTCAAGTAGACACCATCTACACCGATTTTTCTAAGGCATTCGACCGAGTTCAACATAGTGTTCTCGTAAAAAAACTTGAGATGTTTGGTTTTCATTCAAATCTTCTCATGTGGATTGAAAGTTATCTAGAAAATAGAAAACAAATGGTTAAAATTGGAGATGTGTTATCTCGAGAAATTATAAATTTTTCAGGCGTTCCTCAAGGCAGTCACCTAGGCCCATTGTTTTTCATTATTTTTATAAATGACTTGCCATCGCATCTTTTATATTCTAAATGTCTTTTATTTGCTGATGATTTAAAAATTTTCAGCTGCATAAACTCAGTAAATGATTCAAATAAACTACAGTTAGATTTGAACAATCTATCTAACTGGTGTGATTCCAATGGTTTACACTTAAATAAGAAAAAATGTAGTGTGGTTACTTATTCAAGAATTCATAATCCTCTGAAATTTAGTTATAAACTCGACAAAGATATTTTACAACAACTTGATAGTCACAAGTATCTGGGAGTAATTTTTGACTCAAAATTGAGCTTCTCAAATCACATAGACCAAGTTATTTCGAAAGCAAACTCAATGTTAGGGTTTGTTATTCGTAACTCTAAAAATTTTAAGGACCCTTATACATTAAAAACTTTATATACAAGTCTTGTTAGGCCGCATTTAGAGTATTGCAGCGTTGTATGGAATCCCTACACTCAGTCAAGTATTTTCCGTATTGAAAAAATTCAAAAAAGATTCACAAAAATGGCCTTGCGAAAAACTTTTGGTTATTTGAACGTTCCATCCTATGAAACGAGATGTATTTTAATTGACTTAAAACCTCTTGCCCAAAGGAGAAAATTAAATTCAATTCTCTTTGCCTACGATGTATTGAATTGTGTAATTGACTGTCCGGTTTTGTTATCTACGTTTAATATTTACGCACCATCTCGATATTTGCGCCCCCGAAATGGGAATTTTCTAGGTGTTCCTTACCATAGTACCAACTATGCTAGGCATAATCCTATTACTAGAGCTTGTTTGGATTTCAACGAATATGATTTCGCCATAGATTTCAATGTTGATAGAAACGAAATAAAAAATAAGCTAGTTAAATTGTTATAACTTTATATTAATTATTGTAATTTTGTATATTTAAAATATGTTTATGTTGATAAAAACCAAATTTGTAGTCTCTATAGAGTGTTGTAACTTTTAAGACGGAATAAATAAATAAATAAATAAATAATAGAGAATGAAATTTACTACAAAAAGAATAAAAAAGGAAATAAAATTATATTGTCAGAAGATTTTAGCAAAGCATTAATTAGAGATGTACACGATACTTACTGTCACATTGGAAGAATCCAGATGATAAATAAAATAACACCTTTCTACACAGGAAAAAATATCATATCAAATATAACGAAAATTTGTGATGAATGTGACATTTGAAGAAACTTTACAAGAAACCGAAGATTTTTACAATGAGTTAGGAACACTAGAACATCTTGTTGGAAAGAATAAATATGATAAAAAACCCTATGCATACTCTGATACAAAAACAAAAAAAATCGAAGAAAGAAAGGCGTGCCAAATCTGTTTATTTGAAAAAAGAGGGAAACGTTTCCACCTGGAGGAAAATTGTTGGTTTAAAGGAAATCAAAAAGGTGTTGTGAAAAGTGTAAACAACTATTTAGTTCAACTTCCAATTCAGAGGAATTGGAAGTTGAACTAAATAGTGAAAATCCAAAAAACTAGAAGTTCCACCATTAATAAAATTAACATTACTATTAAACGACACTTTACAAGTTTCTGGAATTTATGACTCTGGTTCGAATGTGTCATTAATAAATAGTAAATTATTGAAGACACAGAAAAAAGAAGATATGAATGTTACACAAACAGCAAACTTGAAAACTATTAATGGTGAGAAGAAAACAAAAGGTATGGTAACTTTAAAAATTAAAATATTTAATATGGAAAGAATTATGGATATTTTTGTCATAGAAAATGAAAATTTTCATTATGATTGTTGAAGCATGTAAGTACGATGCTCTGGATGCATCCAAATCATTCGGTACATTTTTTCAAGATCTGCGGTTATTACAACCTTGTATTTTCTCCAATTTAGGACCGTTGAAAACAGTTTAGGTTGCAACGTAGGTCCATTGAGCAATTGCTCGTTTAGGGACCTCCCATTAGTTGTACGTGCAGAAGCGTCAAACACTACACGTAATTTAGTGGTTGTACTTTGTTTAAATACTGCGTGATGTGGTATGTAGTAGTTTGATTCATTTTCTGTGGGCTGGTTGCAAGCTTCCATATGAACCATGGTTATGTACTCATCGAGACACGATTCGTAAGCTTCTTTAAGCTGTTGATCCTTTTCCAATTTTCTTTGGAGGTACTCATAACGCTTAAGTGCAAGTCCTCTAGACATGCCTAACGTTGGACCATTTGGTTCACTGAACGGTAGTTTTACCATATATTGTTTATTCGGTAATCGTTCGTAGTTTGCCTGGTATAGCTCCTCACATTTTTGCTCTTCTGGGGTGTATTTATTGAAGCCTTGCACTTCTTCTAATTCCCAAAATTTCTGCATTTCGAAATTGAGCTCCTTTGTTGCCTGTTGTATCGTGGCGGTGAATATCCTCACTGACGATGTGCATGGGTTCGCAATTTTGCCAATGATGATCCACCCAAACATGGTATTAATCGCTACAGGAGCCCCTTCAGGGCCGTAACGTACACCCTCACGGATAATGTGACCATATATATCCGCTCCGAGTAAAGCGTCAATGGAGTTGGGTTTCCAAAACATCGGGTCTGCTAACTCAAGATTTTGAATATGTTTCCAGCTTCGAAACGTTATTTCCTTCGCTGGTAGTGAGTCCGTTATTGTTTTCGACACGAACATGTTGCTTTCGACTACATTGTGGCTAGCCTTAATAGCCTGTAGTTTCAGCTGCACTCGCTGTTTGGAGCAAGCGATTTGGTTTTTGCTTAAACCAATGATTTCCACTGATGTGGACTTACTTCGCAATTGTAACCTATTGCAGGCTTCCTCGGTTATGAACGAGGTTTGTGAGCCAGAGTCTAGAAGGCATCGTAAGATTATTAAGTGACCGTTGCAGTCACGAGTAGCTACCAACGCAGTTGGTAATAAAGCGCTATGATTTTTTGAAGAAAAAAATGTGTTTGTTTTTTCAACAGTGTGGTTTCCCGCTTCTTTGACGAGATCCTTTGCAGAGGATTCATTCAAATGCAGGTTGGTATGGTGTAGTTGCTGACATTTCATGCAGCGATATTTGTTTTTGCATTTGGTATGCGTATGGTTGTTGGAAAAACAATTTAGACATCTATTCGCTGCCTTGATTACCCTTCTTCGAGTCGGGACATCCATACTTAGGTAAGAAGGACATTTTCCAACGTAATGCCTTTCGTTGCAAGCAGGGCAGCTGGCGTTCACAATGGTGTGGTATGCTTGAACACCTTCCCTTTTGATTGTACTTGTAGCTGGTCTTGGAACCATTGTGCTACTTATTGATTCTAACACACGACTTCTTGTGTGCAAGAACTTCATAAATGTTTTGAAGTCTGGAAGACTTTGATCATCTCCCAATTCTTCTTCCCAGAGACGCATTGTAGCAAACGGTAGCTTTTGCACCGTTAGGTAGATCAGCAATGCATCCCACGTGCTAGTGTCCACCTTTAATGCTTTGAGTTGCTGCAAGCATTCTTCGGTAGCGTCAATTAGCACCTTCAAGTTTTTTCCTGATTCGGTAGAAATTTTTGTTTGATTTGTAAGAGCCTTGAGGTGGAAATTCACTAAGGTTCTTGTATTTTCAAACCTTTCCTTCAATTTCTTCCATGCCGGCTCGTAATCCTGGTTGGTAATTGGCGTAGATTTTAGCACTCTCTCTGCTTCACCCGTAAGACAACCTTTCAAATAATGTAATTTTTGAACCGGTTGCAGCTGCGTATTGTCGTGAACCAAAGACTTAAATAGGTCGTGAAATGACCTCCACGAATTGTAATCACCGTCAAACTTAGGCAGTGTTATCTTTGGTAACTGCGTATTGAAGCTCCGTGTTTCAGCTGGGGGCATTCGGCTTTGATCCATATCGGAAGACAAATTGCTCAACCCATCTTCAAGCTCACCCATGTATTCGGAATATTTTATTTCCACATCATCAAACTGTTGTTTTTTGATATATGCGTTTTCACATTCCAACCTGGTGGTTATGATGACCTCATGAATTTGACGATCTTGCTGGACAAACTCTTGCCATAAGGAACGTAAGTCAATCAGCCTTTGTTTGAAGAATCCAACGGTTCTTTTTTCAAGCCTGGTTTTTTTTCCATTTTCTATTGTTTTCTCAATTTTTGTTTTTAAAACAATTTGAGTAACTAGCATTTCCTCTAGCTTAGACATGATGTACGTCTACGATTGTAGGTTATTCAGCTGTTAATACGGTGCAGAGAGCAGTATGATTGATTTTTTTTGCTATTATACTCACAAAAAAAACAACGTGAACAAAAAAAAACAACGAGAGTATGAAAGAAAAGGTTTGAGCTAGCGCTACAACAAACAAAAACGAAACCCCGTCAATGAATACCACACAATTCCTGGATGGAACCACCAATGTTTTTGGCGCAACTAATACTTACAAAAATCTGTAAAGTGCAGATGCTCCAAAAATTTATAATTAAAAAGATTTGGGATTGTGTGTATTTTCATTGACTGGTCTTCAGTCTTTATTTGTTCAAAAACGCTTATACTATACATTCAAAACCAAATTATATCAAGTAATATTCAAGTAGCGTATAAGTTCGCTAAATGATTTCCACTTTCTATAATTTTTCTAAATATATAATTATTAACTACACACATAGACTACTATCTTGCAGTTGCAATCAAATTATATTCGCACAGCGTATATGTTCGCTGAACGATTTCGACTTGATTACACCACACTACAATACTTATTAACAAAATTTAACAAGTTTTATCAAAAAATATGTTCGATCGAAACAAGATCGATTTCATTTATTGATTTACCCTTGTTTATTTATTATTTTATTTTTCTTTACAACAATTAAAAATTGACAAGTTTTATCAAAAATTATATTCGATCACTAGATCGATTTCAAAGATTGATTTACCCTTGTTTGGATTTTCTGCTCGCTTAATTAACGCTGGTTCGCTTGATATTGCTTCGTTGGTTTAGGAACTTGAAGTGAAGTTTGACTGCTGGTTCCTCCCTTTTTATATTGGCTTTCGTGCAGTTGTGTCCCGTTTTTCTCATACTCGCATCCTTGCCATTTGGCTTGTTTCAATCCATTTGGAGGTGTGGTGAGTTCATGAAAAATAAAAAGGTAAATTTTAAAGTTTGTTATAATGCTTTGAGTGTTAATTTGCTCAATACTACTAAACCTTAACTAAATCAAACCCTTTTACCAAGAAACATCGTTTCAATTTATGTTAGTTTTGTCATTAATATACCCTTTCCTTACTTTGGTAAGTATACTAACGACATTTTATACTTAACAATTATTAGCACTTGGCAATGCCGTTGTACGACATTTGCTTTTTTCGTGCTCCCTTGCCCGAGGTTTTACTTCTCCCTCTGTTTGCCATAATTCTTCCCTATCTCTTTTGTTCTCATTATCGTTTATGTGATTATTTAAATTGTTGAATTTTTACCAAATAAAATAATATTTCGTAAAAATAATTAAAATTTTGAATTCTACATTTCATACTTTCTTCAATTAATGTACCTTCTGTATTCTGTTCATGAAGGTAAGACGTCAGATTGATTTTAAAAGTTCGCGCATGTCTATTGTTTGACATTTCGTGTCATCGTGAGTTTAGTTAATTTAATTCTTTATAAATTCATTGCAAGTTGTGTAAAATCTATAAAAGAAGTGATTTCATTTGTTTATTCAGTGGTTTATATGTTGTTCATATGTTTTTTAATATGTTAAGTGTGCAATTTAACCTTCACCTAATTGGAGGTTAGAAAAAAATTTGCGTTTCTGTGCAATTTCGTGTTGTTTATGTTAACTTTAATGCAAAATTTTTCTTGTTTTTTCATCCCTTGTTTGTGTCTTTTGATTGCAGATTGTTTCAATGCAAGAAATTTGTTGCTGCGGTTGAATTGTTTCCTGAGACTCCGCTGCCTAATTGGTATGTGCAGTAGGTAAGTATACACACGTAATTCGCATGCATTTGCTTGTTTGTTTACTTTTTCTTTTTCCCTGTTTTTTTTCTTTTAGGTACGTGAGCTGATGGGTAGGTGCTGCACTGTGCGACGGAGTTTTGCTAAGCTAAGTATATGATGTATTTTGCCTTGAAATAATTCTAATGGTTTGTTTTTTTTTTTCAGGTTGAATGTGATGCAGTTTAGTTTTTTTCAGAAGATTATATTTAAGTTAGTTATAGGTAGTTATGTATTTAGTTTCTTTTGTCTAGATATAAGTATATAAACAATTTTGTAATGTATTCATTTAGTTTATTTTATTAAAAGTTCATTGTGTTACAAATTCGTGTAGACTATTCAATTGTTTTTATGCTTTTTAGGTTGGATTGATGTTTAGATGCTTCAACAATCATAATGAAAATTTTCATTTTCTATGACAAAAATATCCATAATTCTTTCCATATTAAATATTTTAATTTTTAAAGTTACCATACCTTTTGTTTTCTTCTCACCATTAATAGTTTTCAAGTTTGTTGTTTGTGTAACATTCATATCTTCTTTTTTCTGTGTCTTCAATAATTTACTATTTATTAATGACACATTCGAACCAGAGTCATAAATTCCAGAAACTTGTAAAGTGTCGTTTAATAGTAATGTTAATTTTATTAATGGTGGAACTTCTAGTTTTTTGGATTTTCACTATTTAGTTCAACTTCCAATTCAGAGGAATTGGAAGTTGAACTAAATAGTGAAAATCCAAAAAACTAGAAGTTCCACCATTAATAAAATTAACATTACTATTAAACGACACTTTACAAGTTTCTGGAATTTATGACTCTGGTTCGAATGTGTCATTAATAAATAGTAAATTATTGAAGACACAGAAAAAAGAAGATATGAATGTTACACAAACAGCAAACTTGAAAACTATTAATGGTGAGAAGAAAACAAAAGGTATGGTAACTTTAAAAATTAAAATATTTAATATGGAAAGAATTATGGATATTTTTGTCATAGAAAATGAAAATTTTCATTATGATTGTTGAAGCATCTAAACATCAATCCAACCTAAAAAGCATAAAAACAATTGAATAGTCTACACGAATTTGTAACACAATGAACTTTTAATAAAATAAACTAAATGAATACATTACAAAATTGTTTATATACTTATATCTAGACAAAAGAAACTACATACATAACTACCTATAACTAACTTAAATATAATCTTCTGAAAAAAACTAAACTGCATCACATTCAACCTGAAAAAAAAAAAAAAAAAAAACAAACCATTAGAATTATTTCAAGGCAAAATACATCATATACTTAGCTTAGCAAAACTCCGTCGCACAGTGCAGCACCTACCCATCAGCTCACGTACCTAAAAGAAAAAAAACAGGGAAAAAGAAAAAGTAAACAAACAAGCAAATGCATGCGAATTACGTGTGTATACTTACCTACTGCACATACCAATTAGGCAGCGGAGTCTCAGGAAACAATTCAACCGCAGCAACAAATTTCTTGCATTGAAACAATCTGCAATCAAAAGACACAAACAAGGGATGAAAAAACAAGAAAAATTTTGCATTAAAGTTAACATAAACAACACGAAATTGCACAGAAACGCAAATTTTTTCTAACCTCCAATTAGGTGAAGGTTAAATTGCACACTTAACATATTAAAAAACATATGAACAACATATAAACCACTGAATAAACAAATGAAATCACTTCTTTTATAGATTTTACACAACTTGCAATGAATTTATAAAGAATTAAATTAACTAAACTCACGATGACACGAAATGTCAAACAATAGACATGCGCGAACTTTTAAAATCAATCTGACGTCTTACCTTCATGAACAGAATACAGAAGGTACATTAATTGAAGAAAGTATGAAATGTAGAATTCAAAATTTTAATTATTTTTACGAAATATTATTTTATTTGGTAAAAATTCAACAATTTAAATAATCACATAAACGATAATGAGAACAAAAGAGATAGGGAAGAATTATGGCAAACAGAGGGAGAAGTAAAACCTCGGGCAAGGGAGCACGAAAAAAGCAAATGTCGTACAACGGCATTGCCAAGTGCTAATAATTGTTAAGTATAAAATGTCGTTAGTATACTTACCAAAGTAAGGAAAGGGTATATTAATGACAAAACTAACATAAATTGAAACGATGTTTCTTGGTAAAAGGGTTTGATTTAGTTAAGGTTTAGTAGTATTGAGCAAATTAACACTCAAAGCATTATAACAAACTTTAAAATTTACCTTTTTATTTTTCATGAACTCACCACACCTCCAAATGGATTGAAACAAGCCAAATGGCAAGGATGCGAGTATGAGAAAAACGGGACACAACTGCACGAAAGCCAATATAAAAAGGGAGGAACCAGCAGTCAAACTTCACTTCAAGTTCCTAAACCAACGAAGCAATATCAAGCGAACCAGCGTTAATTAAGCGAGCAGAAAATCCAAACAAGGGTAAATCAATCTTTGAAATCGATCTAGTGATCGAATATAATTTTTGATAAAACTTGTCAATTTTTAATTGTTGTAAAGAAAAATAAAATAATAAATAAACAAGGGTAAATCAATAAATGAAATCGATCTTGTTTCGATCGAACATATTTTTTGATAAAACTTGTTAAATTTTGTTAATAAGTATTGTAGTGTGGTGTAATCAAGTCGAAATCGTTCAGCGAACATATACGCTGTGCGAATATAATTTGATTGCAACTGCAAGATAGTAGTCTATGTGTGTAGTTAATAATTATATATTTAGAAAAATTATAGAAAGTGGAAATCATTTAGCGAACTTATACGCTACTTGAATATTACTTGATATAATTTGGTTTTGAATGTATAGTATAAGCGTTTTTGAACAAATAAAGACTGAAGACCAGTCAATGAAAATACACACAATCCCAAATCTTTTTAATTATAAATTTTTGGAGCATCTGCACTTTACAGATTTTTGTAAGTATTAGTTGCGCCAAAAACATTGGTGGTTCCATCCAGGAATTGTGTGGTATTCATTGACGGGGTTTCGTTTTTGTTTGTTGTAGCGCTAGCTCAAACCTTTTCTTTCATACTCTCGTTGTTTTTTTTTGTTCACGTTGTTTTTTTTGTGAGTATAATAGCAAAAAAAATCAATCATACTGCTCTCTGCACCGTATTAACAGCTGAATAACCTACAATCGTAGACGTACATCATGTCTAAGCTAGAGGAAATGCTAGTTACTCAAATTGTTTTAAAAACAAAAATTGAGAAAACAATAGAAAATGGAAAAAAAACCAGGCTTGAAAAAAGAACCGTTGGATTCTTCAAACAAAGGCTGATTGACTTACGTTCCTTATGGCAAGAGTTTGTCCAGCAAGATCGTCAAATTCATGAGGTCATCATAACCACCAGGTTGGAATGTGAAAACGCATATATCAAAAAACAACAGTTTGATGATGTGGAAATAAAATATTCCGAATACATGGGTGAGCTTGAAGATGGGTTGAGCAATTTGTCTTCCGATATGGATCAAAGCCGAATGCCCCCAGCTGAAACACGGAGCTTCAATACGCAGTTACCAAAGATAACACTGCCTAAGTTTGACGGTGATTACAATTCGTGGAGGTCATTTCACGACCTATTTAAGTCTTTGGTTCACGACAATACGCAGCTGCAACCGGTTCAAAAATTACATTATTTGAAAGGTTGTCTTACGGGTGAAGCAGAGAGAGTGCTAAAATCTACGCCAATTACCAACCAGGATTACGAGCCGGCATGGAAGAAATTGAAGGAAAGGTTTGAAAATACAAGAACCTTAGTGAATTTCCACCTCAAGGCTCTTACAAATCAAACAAAAATTTCTACCGAATCAGGAAAAAACTTGAAGGTGCTAATTGACGCTACCGAAGAATGCTTGCAGCAACTCAAAGCATTAAAGGTGGACACTAGCACGTGGGATGCATTGCTGATCTACCTAACGGTGCAAAAGCTACCGTTTGCTACAATGCGTCTCTGGGAAGAAGAATTGGGAGATGATCAAAGTCTTCCAGACTTCAAAACATTTATGAAGTTCTTGCACACAAGAAGTCGTGTGTTAGAATCAATAAGTAGCACAATGGTTCCAAGACCAGCTACAAGTACAATCAAAAGGGAAGGTGTTCAAGCATACCACACCATTGTGAACGCCAGCTGCCCTGCTTGCAACGAAAGGCATTACTTTGGAAAATGTCCTTCTTACCTAAGTATGGATGTCCCGACTCGAAGAAGGGTAATCAAGGCAGCGAATAGATGTCTAAATTGTTTTTCCAACAACCATACGCATACCAAATGCAAAAACAAATATCGCTGCATGAAATGTCAGCAACTACACCATACCAACCTGCATTTGAATGAATCCTCTGCAAAGGATCTCGTCAAAGAAGCGGGAAACCACACTGTTGAAAAAACAAACACATTTTTTTCTTCAAAAAATCATAGCGCTTTATTACCAACTGCGTTGGTAGCTACTCGTGACTGCAACGGTCACTTAATAATCTTACGATGCCTTCTAGACTCTGGCTCGCAAACCTCGTTCATAACCGAGGAAGCCTGCAATAGGTTACAATTGCGAAGTAAGTCCACATCAGTGGAAATCATTGGTTTAAGCAAAAACCAAATCGCTTGCTCCAAACAGCGAGTGCAGCTGAAACTACAGGCTATTAAGGCTAGCCACAATGTAGTCGAAAGCAACATGTTCGTGTTGAAAACAATAACGGACTCACTACCAGCGAAGGAAATAACGTTTCGAAGCTGGAAACATATTCAAAATCTTGAGTTAGCAGACCCGATGTTTTGGAAACCCAACTCCATTGACGCTTTACTCGGAGCGGATATATATGGTCACATTATCCGTGAGGGTGTACGTTACGGCCCTGAAGGGGCTCCTGTAGCGATTAATACCATGTTTGGGTGGATCATCATTGGCAAAATTGCGAACCCATGCACATCGTCAGTGAGGATATTCACCGCCACGATACAACAGGCAACAAAGGAGCTCAATTTCGAAATGCAGAAATTTTGGGAATTAGAAGAAGTGCAAGGCTTCAATAAATACACCCCAGAAGAGCAAAAATGTGAGGAGCTATACCAGGCAAACTACGAACGATTACCGAATAAACAATATATGGTAAAACTACCGTTCAGTGAACCAAATGGTCCAACGTTAGGCATGTCTAGAGGACTTGCACTTAAGCGTTATGAGTACCTCCAAAGAAAATTGGAAAAGGATCAACAGCTTAAAGAAGCTTACGAATCGTGTCTCGATGAGTACATAACCATGGGTCATATGGAAGCTTGCAACCAGCCCACAGAAAATGAATCAAACTACTACATACCACATCACGCAGTATTTAAACAAAGTACAACCACTAAATTACGTGTAGTGTTTGACGCTTCTGCACGTACAACTAATGGGAGGTCCCTAAACGAGCAATTGCTCAATGGACCTACGTTGCAACCTAAACTGTTTTCAACGGTCCTAAATTGGAGAAAATACAAGGTTGTAATAACCGCAGATCTTGAAAAAATGTACCGAATGATTTGGATGCATCCAGAGCATCGTACTTTTCAACGCATCTTGTGGAGGGACCCCAAAACAAAGGCACCTCAAGATTACTGTCTAAAGACAGTTACCTTCGGAGTAGCACCCGCACAATATTTATCAGTACGAACGGTGCAACAATTGGCAGAGGATGAGCGATGTGAATATCCATTAGCCGCGAGGGCTACACTGTCTGATTTCTATGTCGACGATTTGCTAAGCGGAGCGGAAACAATCGAAGAATGTCTCGAATTACAAGGACAATTCATAGAGATGTTTAAGAAGGGTGGCTTCAAGCTCCGAAAATGGGCTAGCAACAAGTTGGAGCTCATTGAGCAAATTTCAATAGAAGATAGGGAGGTTAAGGGTTCTTTAGAACTCCTGGAAAAGGAAACCATAAAGACTTTAGGCATTCGTTGGTACCCAGCAGAAGATTACTTCACGTTTAGTGTTCAAGGTCTGGCGAACACCAAGGTGACTACAAAACGATCGATATTGTCGGAAATAGCATCGCTGTACGATCCAGTAGGATGGATTTCTCCAATCATAATAACAGCCAAAATATTGATCCAAACGCTATGGATAGCGGGATATTCTTGGGACAGCAAGGTCTCTCAGGAAATAATCACGCAATGGCAATCGTTCAAGGAAGACTTGGAAAACCTAAATAAAATCCAAATACCACGATGGGTTGGATTGTCAAGAGACAATCCAGTTCAGGAGATTCATGGGTTTTGTGACGCATCCATCAAAGCATATGCTGCAGTACTTTACGTGCGCATTCAAGACAGCACGAATAATATAAAGGTCAAGCTACTTACAGCTAAATCAAAGGTGGCACCGGTAAAGCCAGTTACACTACCCCGGCTAGAATTGAACGGGGCGTTGTTACTTGCCAAACTCTTGAAGGCAACGATGCAAGACATGCAATTGCAACATTGTCCAATATATTTATGGACGGATGCAACAATTGTACTACAACGGATACGTGAGCACCCATCCAAATGGAAAACCTATGTAGCCAATCGAGTTGCGGAAATACAAGACGTATTACCTGCGGAGCATTGGCATCATGTTCGCACAAATGACAACCCAGCTGACTTAGCCTCTCGAGGAATAACGGCTAAACAATTATTTAACTGCAACTTATGGTGGCATGGGCCTGAATGGCTAGCTAAAACCCGAAACATGTGGCCTGATGACCCAATTCAACGTACCTGCACCCATTTGGAAGCCAAACAACCAAAAATCACCAGTTTGTTTGCACAACCATTCAACGACATATTATCTGCGTATTCCTCCTATATTAAACTCAATCGAGTTGTCGCTATGATCCTGCGTTTCATACGAAACTGCCGGTATCCTGCCCTAAAGGAAACAGATGCCTTATCAACTCAAGAGTTAAGGGTTGCAAACATCTCAATTTTAAAAAATGTTCAGAGGATATCATTTCCAAAGGATCTGGAATCACTCCAAGCAAACCAACCTTTGCCGAGAAAAAGCCAACTACTAACGTTGAACCCCTTTTTGGACCAAGATGGTTTAATTAGGGTAAGTGGCAGATTGGAAAATGCAAATATTTCATATGATATGAAGCACCCAATCATTCTGCCACAAGACCATCACATCAGTAACTTAATCATCATCAAAACACATAAAGAAACATTACACGGAGGCACGTCACTGGTATTAAATACGATACGTAGCCAGTATTGGATTCTCAACGGTAAGCGAACCGTCACCAGACAAATTCGAAAATGCGTGATTTGCGCCAAACAGCGAGCAGATACAGCACGCCAATTAATGGGTACATTACCGGCTCCAAGAGTCAATATCACAAAGGCATTCACACATGTAGGTGTCGACTACGCAGGGCCAATACAACTGAAGATGTCAAACCATCGAAAGGCTAGGCTCTATAAGGGATATTTTTGTATATTTATCTGTCTAGCAACGAAAGCTATACACATAGAGGCTGTATCTAATCTAACTGCGATGGCATTTCTGGCTGCGTTAAAAAGATTTGTGTCCCGGCGAGGCTTATGCTCCGACATATATTCGGATTGCGGGACAAATTTCAAGGGAGGAAAAGCTATAGTAGATAAAGATATAGAGCAAGCTCTAAAGGAAGCAGCACCAGACATCAAAAATTTCCTAGCCAATCAACATATTAACTGGCATTTTAATCCGCCTGCTGCCCCGCATCACGGAGGATTATGGGAAGCTGGTGTAAAATCCATTAAATATCACCTACGGCGCGTCATCGGAACTGCATTATGCACATTTGAAGAACTAACAACACTACTCGCTCAGATTGAAGCATGTCTGAACTCCAGACCACTATGTCCATTGACAAATGATGTCAACGACCTTGCAGTTCTAACACCAGGTCACTTTCTCATAGGTCAAGCCTTGAATGCTGTCCCTGAACCAGACCTTCTAAGCTCCAATATCACAGCTAACCGCCGTTGGAAATTGATCCAGCAAATGAGTCAGCATTTTTGGAGGAAATGGTCAAGGGAGTATTTAAACCGTCTGCAACAGCGTCCTAAGTGGTTAACGAAGGAACCCAATTTAAAGGTTGATGACATAGTCCTTGTAAAGGATGACAACACCCCGCCCACAATGTGGCCATTAGGAATTATTGAAAAGGTCCACCCTGGCAAGGATCAAATGGTCAGGGTAGTAACGGTCCGAACGCGCAACACCCTATGCCTAAGACCGGTCGTCAAAATATGCCGTCTGCCGGTAGACACAGCAGAAACTAAAACAACAACATGAAAACTTAGTTGTAATAACATCTGTCTATGTGTTGTTCGTCGTAGTTCTGTATATGTTTATGTTTATGTTCAAGCACCACACCCATTAAAGTTATCCTTACAGGCAACAATAATGGACGACTACATCACGATCTTAGAAGATATCCGATTTTCTCCACCAGCTAGCCCAGGGCTACAAGCACTGATAGACTCGAACCTCAAGTTAGAAGCTGCGAGAGAAAAGGCAAGGGAAGATCGAGTCGTATCAAAAGGATACCCGATTTGTGTTACAATCAACGGCAGAACCGTTGATAAATTGGAGAACTTAAGACCATCTACCACGGTTGAAGAAATCCGAATGCGCCTCGATAACGATATACAACGTTTCACAACAAGGGAAGGGGAGGACATATTTATAAATCGAGAGACGTTGTGCCGGATTGATTTCGAGAGGGTTCAATTCAGCAAAAGGAAGCAGTTCACGGTTAATCTTCCTGATCGATATCAAGTAAAAATGAACGTGAATTTGGCCGGAAAAGTCGTATTTCACCACCACCACAAAAGAGGAATTGAAAAGATCAAAGCAAGGATCGTTGAACGTAACCGTTCAAAGGGGGGAGGATGTTGAAGCATCTAAACATCAATCCAACCTAAAAAGCATAAAAACAATTGAATAGTCTACACGAATTTGTAACACAATGAACTTTTAATAAAATAAACTAAATGAATACATTACAAAATTGTTTATATACTTATATCTAGACAAAAGAACCTAAATACATAACTACCTATAACTAACTTAAATATAATCTTCTGAAAAAAACTAAACTGCATCACATTCAACCTGAAAAAAAAAAAAAAAAAAAAAAACAAACCATTAGAATTATTTCAAGGCAAAATACATCATATACTTAGCTTAGCAAAACTCCGTCGCACAGTGCAGCACCTACCCATCAGCTCACGTACCTAAAAGAAAAAAAACAGGGAAAAAGAAAAAGTAAAGAAACAAGCAAATGCATGCGAATTACGTGTGTATACTTACCTACTGCACATACCAATTAGGCAGCGGAGTCTCAGGAAACAATTCAACCGCAGCAACAAATTTCTTGCATTGAAACAATCTGCAATCAAAAGACACAAACAAGGGATGAAAAAACAAGAAAAATTTTGCATTAAAGTTAACATAAACAACACGAAATTGCACAGAAACGCAAATTTTTTCTAACCTCCAATTAGGTGAAGGTTAAATTGCACACTTAACATATTAAAAAACATATGAACAACATATAAACCACTGAATAAACAAATGAAATCACTTCTTTTATAGATTTTACACAACTTGCAATGAATTTATAAAGAATTAAATTAACTAAACTCACGATGACACGAAATGTCAAACAATAGACATGCGCGAACTTTTAAAATCAATCTGACGTCTTACCTTCATGAACAGAATACAGAAGGTACATTAATTGAAGAAAGTATGAAATGTAGAATTCAAAATTTTAATTATTTTTACGAAATATTATTTTATTTGGTAAAAATTCAACAATTTAAATAATCACATAAACGATAATGAGAACAAAAGAGATAGGGAAGAATTATGGCAAACAGAGGGAGAAGTAAAACCTCGGGCAAGGGAGCACGAAAAAAGCAAATGTCGTACAACGGCATTGCCAAGTGCTAATAATTGTTAAGTATAAAATGTCGTTAGTATACTTACCAAAGTAAGGAAAGGGTATATTAATGACAAAACTAACATAAATTGAAACGATGTTTCTTGGTAAAAGGGTTTGATTTAGTTAAGGTTTAGTAGTATTGAGCAAATTAACACTCAAAGCATTATAACAAACTTTAAAATTTACCTTTTTATTTTTCATGAACTCACCACACCTCCAAATGGATTGAAACAAGCCAAATGTCAAGGATGCGAGTATGAGAAAAACGGGACACAACTGCACGAAAGCCAATATAAAAAGGGAGGAACCAGCAGTCAAACTTCACTTCAAGTTCCTGAACCAACGAAGCAATATCAAGCGAACCAGCGTTAATTAAGCGAGCAGAAAATCCAAACAAGGGTAAATCAATCTTTGAAATCGATCTAGTGATCGAATATAATTTTTGATAAAACTTGTCAATTTTTAATTGTTGTAAAGAAAAATAAAATAATAAATAAACAAGGGTAAATCAATAAATGAAATCGATCTTGTTTCGATCGAACATATTTTTTGATAAAACTTGTTAAATTTTGTTAATAAGTATTGTAGTGTGGTGTAATCAAGTCGAAATCGTTCAGCGAACATATACGCTGTGCGAATATATGTCTATGTGTGTAGTTAATAATTATATATATAGAAAAATTATAGAAAGTGGAAATCATTTAGCGAACTTATACGCTACTTGAATATTACTTGATATAATTTGGTTTTGAATGTATAGTATAAGCGTTTTTGAACAAATAAAGACTGAAGACCAGTCAATGAAAATACACACAATCCCAAATCTTTTTAATTATAAATTTTTGGAGCATCTGCACTTTACAGATTTTTGTAAGTATTAGTTGCGCCAAAAACAATGATTTTCTAATCGGTTTGGATTGCATAAAAAAGTTCAAATTAATGCAAAATGAAGACTTAAATATTATACAATGCAACAATCCTGGAAAAAAAGTCCTAAATGAAGAGAATGTGAATAATAAAAATTTGGATTTAACAAATGTCAACAGCATTCCTTATGCACTAGGTGACAAAAATAAAAAAGATGTTTCTTTATACACTGACGTACTGGAAAAAGAAACTAATTATGCGAACAAATGGGAAGTGAACTTTAACGAACATATAAACATCGATAAATTTGAAATTTCAGTGAACCATTTAGATTTATATCAACAAACAGATATTGATAAACTAATAGAGAAATACAAACCAGTCTTTGCTAAGGATAAATACGACGTCGGCACTGTACGTGATTATGAAGCTCATATAGATTTGATGGTGGATACATATTGTTACAAACGTCCGTACAGGTGCACAGCTGATGACAGAAAAGAAATCGAACAGCAAATATCAAAACTAATGGAGAAGAATTTGATTGAGGAGTCTTATAGTCCATTTGCTGCTCCAGTTACCCTGGCATACAAAAAAGAAGACAATAAGAAAACAAGGTTGTGTATAGACTTCAGGGAATTAAATAAAATAGTCGTTCCCCAATCGCAGCCGTTCCCTTTGATTGAAGATTTAATGGTAAAAACTGTGAGCTGTAAATTTTTTTCAACTTTTGACATAAATTCGGCATTTTGGTCCATTCCATTGAAAATTCAAGATAGATACAAAACGGCATTTGCAACACAAGAAGGCCATTTTCAATGGACTTGCCTTCCATTTGGCTTAAAAACATCTCCAGCAATTTTTCAAAGAATATTGAGCAACATCGTAAGAAAATACAAACTGTCAGATTTTGCAAAGTAAAAAGTAAAATTTATTGATGACATCTTAATCTTCTCTGAAACTTTTAAGGAACACATACTACATATATCAAGACTACTTGAGGCAATATTAACGGAAGGATTCAGACTGAAATTTTCGAAATGTACTTTTGCAAATAGTTATGCAAAATACTTAGGTCATATAATAGAAAATAATTCGGTTAGACCGCTTAAAGATAATTTAACAGCAGTTAAAAACTTTCCAGTTCCAGAAACAAGGAAAAATATACGCCAGTTTCTTGGGAATGTAAATTTTTATCATAAATTTGTACCACATAATGCAATTATCCTGAATCCATTACATAATTTACTACGGAAAGACGTAAAATTCATATGGTCCACAGAATGCCAGGAGTCATTTGATAAAATAAAAAATTTACTATGTTCGAAACCAATTCTAAAAATATTTGATCCTGAACAACCGATAAAAATTTATACAGATGCTAGTATTAAAGGTATGGGAGCCGAGTTAAAACAGGAAGATAAAAACGGGGTTAACAAACCTGTAGCTTACTTCTCAAAAAAGTTGACAGAAACTTAAAAGAAAAAAAAGGCAATATATTTAGAATGTCTGGCAATTAAAGAAGCGGTAAAATATTGGCAGCACTGGCTTATGGGAAAAGAATTTGTGGTATATTCAGATCATAAACCATTAGAAAATTTGAACATCAAAGCTAGAACTGATGAGGAACTGGGCGATTTGACATATTATTTATCCCAATATAATTTTAAAATAAAATATAACCCTAGACAATCAAATCAAGAAGCAGATTGCTTAAGCAGGAATCCAGTTCTGAATGCTTGTGATAATACGGATGATTTTTTAAAAGTTGTGATTTTAATTACCTTTGAAGATATTAAAAATGACCAATACACAAATTTAGCCCTACAAAATGAAAAATCCAAGTTTATAATAGAGAATGAAATTAACTACAAAAAGAATAAAAAAGGAAATAAAATTATATTGTCAGAAGATTTTAGCAAAGCATTAATTAGAGATGTACACGATACTTACTGTCACATTGGAAGAACCCAGATGATAAATAAAATAACACCTTTCTACACAGGAAAAAATATCATATCAAATATAACGAAAATTTGTGATGAATGTGACATTTGCATAAAGAACAAATCCAGAAGAAAATCAAAGTTTGGCTTGATGTCGCATTTAGGTCCGGCAACACGCCCATTTCAAATTATATCAATTGACACCATTGGAGGTTTTGGAGGATCACGGTCTACAAAAAAATACTTACATCTTCTGGTTGATCATTTTACAAGATGTGCTTATATATTGACGTCAAGGAATCAAAGCTCTAGTGATTTTATTAAGCTTGTAAAAAATGTGACACAAAGCTATAATATTGATATGGTATTAACAGACCAATACCCTGGTATAAATTCAAAAGAATTCAAAGACTTCCTGAAAAAGACGCTCCATTTTGAAATGGGCTTAATGAAAGGCTAAATCAAACTTTAATAAACAAGATAAGATGCAAAATAAACGAAAGTGATAAGAAAATTGCCTGGACAACTGTTGCACAACAATGTATAGCAAAATATAACGAAACAGAACATACAGTCACAAAGTTTGCTCCAAAATATCTTTAAGAAGGTGAGAATGTGGATATTCTACCACTTGAATTAAAATCAAGACTTACGAAAGAAGATCTGAAAACAGATAGAGAACTAGCCCTTCAAAATTCATTAAAATCTCACAACTACAATAAGAAAGTATTTGACTTAGGAAGAGAAGATTATAAATTCGAAGTGGAAGACAGAGTGTATGTCGAAAATGGGAATCGATTAAACAGGAAGAAAATGGATGAATTGAGGATTGGACCATATAAGATCCTAAAGAAGATTTCAAGCTCAATCTATGAAGTTGATGCAGGTCATAAGAAGGCAGAATCCAATCTCTACCATATTACCAAGCTTTCTCCAGCAATAACGAGAGCTTAATCGAATAATCACGTGAAATTGTTCTCTCGGAGGGCGGGAGATGTAAAGAAAATCACTACATATAGTATCGCTCTTCTTAATTATCTGTTTTTGTGCCACCCTATTCATTTAGTTAAAGAGATGTCACTGTCACTGTCAATGGGTTGGCGTGATTTTAGAAAATTGAATTTGTAAAAAGATTATGTTTCATATCAAAGTGCAAAGATACCTGGAATAAAGGCTTTAAATGTTGTTTTTTTGTCTTTACAGGTGAGAAACTAATTTGTCTAGAGAAATATTAGTTAAAATACATTGTACACAAATGTTTGGTAATAAAAACAAATTTTTGTCTTTACAGAAAAACGCAATTTCGTCTTTGTTTCACTCATTAGAGAACAATATTATTATGTATGTATATTTTTTTTTTTTTCTTTTTTCTTTTTTTTTCTTAAACGTTATAAACAAAATAAACTTAATACCTATCCTAAGAAAAAACCAATAATCGTTCTATGATTAAACAAAAATCTACCTCTAATCGTCCTTCAAGCTTCCCTGGGCGCGACTTTATTGCTCCAACCTCATTGGAACCACCTTGCTCCTTCCCTGGAACGACAGCATCGCCTCGGTCCCGGTGTTGTTGGGGGTTACATGGATGATTCCGCACCCCTTTCGAATCGTGAACGGCCTGGCGTCCCTTTGGAACACAGAGTTGACGCCTCGAAACGGATCGGCTGTCTGATTCTTCTGGCGGTCGGCTCTTCTTCGTTGGGTTTTGGTGAGCGGAGACTGCTCGTGGGTTTTCTGTAGGCTGGGGCTCTGGATTTCGGACATGACCGTGGGTTTCTTTTTCGGTGGGTAAAATCGGTGATTTTTCCGGGACAAATATTCAGATGCTGGATCGTTCAGCGCTTTCTGGCGCTCGTCGCTAAGAAAGCTCGCCCTGTCCTTCACTGATTGGACATGCACCATTTGAACTTCGGATACTGGCGGAGGTCGGATGAGCACGGCTGGTGGATGCACAGGCTTGCGGCTCACACGGCGAGTAGTAGTTTCGCTGGCTGGTTCGGCCCTTGTCAACTGTACGACGACCGAACGGACTCCAGGATGTGGTCGACGGGGTTGCTTTGGTTGTCTCTTACAGGGATTGTTCGGAGGGACGGTCCATGGTCTTTTGGTCGTGGACGTCGACGGTTCAGTTTCGAGAACCGACATCGATGAGCCGTCCATGTTTTCCGTCGTCGGTAATCGTTGCACCCAATTAATATTTTTACTTTCTAAAATAGGTCTTTGCCTCACTTCGGTTGGCGGTCGACTGAGGTCTTCTTTATTTGCAAACGTCTGCGCAATGTCGGCTGTTCGGTTGTTATTTATCTGACATGCGTTTGCTGTTACGGTGGTCAATTTCGGGTTTCGTATATGTGCTCGGCTCGTAGCAGCTGCGTGGCAAGTCTGCGGCCTCCAAGCATTAGCGTGCATCCTGCTTTTCCTAAAAGGTCCATACCTAATATGGCGTCTTCTGCCAAGGTGGGTAGGAAAATAGTTTCTCCCTGCACTATTTCACCATTTAAGTTCAACGACAGGACGTAATGCTCGGACGGTACGGCTTTTCGACCGTCAGCAAATTCCACGGCATGCGGCTGGTCTCTTCTAGCTGCTCCGAGTCGACGGCATTCTTCCCGTAAACCAGGGCCGATAAAAGATCGCGAAGAACCGGTGTCAACTAAGGCATAATAAACTCGATCGCCAGCCTCGATAGGCACGAACGGTCGAGGGTCGGTTGGACTGGTTGAGCCAGGTTGGCGGATAACGGCGTTGGAACTCCGGTGACAAGTGCAGTGCAATCTTTGGTGAGGCGACCGTCTTCCCCACAATACGAGCAGAACAATCTGAAGGGGCGTTGGCAGTCTTTTTTACTGTGCCCTCTCTGCTTACATTGCCAACAATGAGTGTTTCGGTCGTACGGAACGGTTGGTTGTTGTATCGGTGTTGGGGGCATGACGGCTTGGCGGTAGAAGGCGGGTGAAGGCGACTGTACTTGCAGTCGAGGAACAGGTGCGGTTGGGTACTGGTAATGCTGATGACTTGTGGCAGGACGAGAGTTTCGATCTTCTTGGCGTACGAACTCGTATTCCTCCGCAAGATCCATCAGTTCATCCAAGGTCGTAAATTCTATACGCTTGATGTAGAGTCGGTACTCTGGTCGTAATCCATCATAGATGCGGTCTACGTTATCCTCGATAGTGATGCGTGGATGTTGTCGGATCAGGTACTGGCATGAACGTACATAGTCTTTCGCTTTCTCTTTGGGGCGTTGTCTCTTGCGCATTATTTTGTCTTCAAGATTATGGAAATAACGTGCTGGCAAGAAATGACGTAGGAAGGCCTGGCGAAATGCTGCCCAAGTGGTTAAAGCGTCTCGGTTAATCCTGAACCACTCTACGGCCGTGTTGCGGAAGATCTCGGGAATTGTCCGGAGCATGTCGTTCAATGGTATCTCGTAGCACACTGCCAAGTCCTCAATTCTCTCTAAATTCCAACGGTTTACCGGAGCCATCGAATCGAAATCCCCATTTGCGAACGGTGTTCATCAGCTCGGCTTCGAAACTGCGTCCGAATCGGCTAGGTGTGGGATATGTGGCTGCGGTCTGGTACGTATGTGGATTGGCGTGTGGTTCGACCTGCGGAGGAGCGGAGACTACTCGTTCGGATCTGGCGGGGGAACATAATTCGCTGTTCGAGAAGAAGCGGGTGCGGTCATGGCTGGTATTTGGATCAGTGGTACCTGGAGTCTGCTTTGAAATAACTTCTGTCGCTTGTGTTCCAACGTGGACGGCGGTACGTTCGATCAAGAAGTAGTTGCATAGTCTTCTTCCTCTGAAGGGTCGGCATTATTCCTCTCTTCTACTTTGTCCTCCAATTCAGCGCCCAAATTCTGTCTTGACCGGTGCATGCGCACTTCTTTTAGGTGGCGACTCAGGCGTTGACGTAACTCCTGAACCGTTCCACTGGCGTCTTGTCCACGTTGGGTCAGCGTCTCTATCAATTCGGGCTTCTTTAGGAAATAGATGAATCCTAAGTTCTGGTTTGGATTTGGGTTTTCCTCGAATTCCTGGGCATCGTCTTCAGGTACTTTGGGGTCGGTATCGGTAGGCATCTTGGAAGCTGGTCGGTCAGGTTTCGGTGTCGGTCGGTGGACTCTGCGTCAGTTCCTGGACAGGTACGGCAAACGGTTGAACTTTCTGCAGGTCCCTGCTCGGGCGCCAATTTGTGATGCTTCTTTTGCAAACTGGGGTATGACTCAGGGTGTCCAGGGTCTACCCAAGGAAGCGTCGTAAGACTTGGGTTTCGGCGGTCCAACTTCTCAAAATGAAGACGCGGAAACGGTCGGTTTTAAATTTCAACTCTAAATTTATTACTATATGTCTTCTCAGGATAAAGTTTACAATTATTTTAATTTTACAAAATTTAACAAGTTAAATAATTTCTTGAAGGAAGTGTATTCACGATGTCAATCCAAGAGCGGCTGGTATAGGTCCTCACCTGAGTAGAAGCGATGGTTTCTCTGGAATACGGCTATATAATACGGCTACTACTTCCTCTTCTGGCTCTGCGTTCGGCAGGGCGCTTTATCGGCCGCAGTGGATTTCGTGGAAAAGGTCTGCGTTGCGTACAAGGCAGAGCAATTTAGCGGCGGCGGCGGACTGCGTAGGAGCGCCTGCTTTGTGTCGTACGGCAGGACAATCTATCGACGGTTGCGGACGTTGTAGAAAGTGCATGCATCTGCGTGGAGGCAAAACACTCTGTCGGCGGCGGTGGACTTCGTGAAAAAGGTCTGCTGGTGGATGATACCAAGGAGGGTTCACACGCTCAGCTCGAATAAGCCAAAGCAATTCAAATACCCTCTGCGGAGGCTAAATATTAAAGAAGAAGTCAATGTAACAATTTGAATTCCCTTTACGGAGACTGTTAAAGTCAAAAAGAAAATAAGGAAGATATCAATGCTTCAGCTCAAATAAGCCAGAACCATTAGAATTCCCTTTGCAGAGACTATTAAAGTCGAAACAAAAATAAAGAAGATATCAATGTTCAACTCAAATAAACCAGAACAATTTGAATTCCCTTTACGGAGACTGTTAAAGTCAAAAAGAAAATAAAGAAGATATCAATGCTTCAGCTCAAATAAGCCAGAACGTTTTGAATTTCTTTCGTTGGGACGAGAAAAAGTGACTGGTAAATTCCTTTTGTTCAGCTCAAATAAGCCAGAACAAATAGAACCCGATATAACTCTTTCTGATTTTTGGTGATTAATTCACCCCTATTCATAGATTTTGCTACAGAAACAAAATGTGAACTATAAGTCAGTGACAGTTTTCCATATAAAAATTTGATGGCGATTGCCAATGCATTTCTCCATAAGAAAATGCACATGAAGATGCGGGGCGGAAAGGTAAACAAAGTTTGGCCTTGGAGTGTGTGTTTACTTTGTTTTGATAAAAGAGAGGTGGAGATTGTCATTGCATATCTCCATAAAGAAATGTACACGCCTGAAAGGTAACCAAAGTTTGGCCTTGGAGTGTGGGCTCACTATATTTTAGTAAAAATAAATACGTATATTGTTTTGGTGCGGCATGGGGTAGGACGAAGAAATTGTGACGCTTCGTCAAAGATCCCCCCTTCTTCGAAAGACGAGAACCCTCTCGTCTCAGCGTCCTCTGGTACTGACTGGAGGAGTCTTGTATGTTTTTTTTTTGTTTTGAGGATTTAAATTCCGGTCCTTCTTTTTTCGTATACATATATTTTTTTATTTATTTTTTCCCTTGATATTATTTTTTTTTGTCTATATGTATATTTTTTGTTTCTTTTTTCTTTTTTTTTTTTCTTAAACGTTATAAACAAAATAAACCTAATACCTATCCTGAGAAAAAACCAATAATCGTTCTATGATTAAAAAAAATCTACCTCTAATCTTCCCTGGGCGCAACAATTTTTTTTTTTTTTTTTTTTTTTTTTTTTTTTTTTTTTTTTAAATAAGTAATATATATAAGACAAGTTTAGTTTAGTTTATTGAACATATGGAAGTACAAGTAAGACAAGAAAGTCTTTTATAGTACAAAAAATAAATAACAGCACTGATAACTTAAGTTACATGAATGATAAATAAAAATAATACGACAAAATAATAATATGATAATAAATAAATAATAAAAAGTACGACAATATTATGATTAACCTTAATGTATGTATTTTACATCTCCTTTTCTTGTAATTTAAAATAAAATATAACTGCAAAAAAAGTAATAATTTTAAAAACAGAGAATCAACCTTAAAACTGTTGCATATTGCTATCTAGGAAGTAATTCAACATTGCGTTCTTAAATTTATGACTAGAAATAATTTGTTTAATTGTAAAAGGTAGACTGTTCCAAAGTCTGGTAGCATGAACAAAGAATAATCGCGAAGAATTTAAGTATTTTGTTAGTGGTGGGATGAGGTTTAATGTTCTGGGAGAGTTACAATGTTGTATTTTTTCAAAGAGGTATGATGGAGTTTGGGTTATTAATAGTTTGTGCATAAAAGTATTACACTTAATGTTTAAAAATTGTTGAAATGAGCACCCAAGGACTTTATAATGAAGGTGCGATATATGGTCATGACGTCGCAGTCCAAAGACATATCTCAACATATCATTAAAGGCCACTAACAGTTTATGATACGACTGGGAATCTGGTTTACAATATACAACTGTTCCGTAAGTAATCAGAGGCAACAACAGGACTTTTATCAGCCTAAGCTTCGTATTTTCGGGGGTAAAGCTGGCACACAGCCAGAGTTTTCGTAGTCCACCATAAATTTGTCCAATAACACAATTAATGTGATCACTAGCCGATAAGGTGCAATTTATTTTGAAGCCTAAGTTTGTTACCTTGTCAACAAAGTGAATCTGAGAACTTCCTAAGTAAACCGACGGAATATTATCAGGATTGTACTTTTTCTTAGATATAATCATGGCTTGACACTTTTTCGGATTTAAAGAAAGTCCATTTGTAATTGACCATTTTAAGATTGCACTTAAATCTTCATTAATACGGCAAACTAAGTCTTCTACCAGACCGATCGGCCTGGATAGATAAATTTGCACATCATCTGCATACAAGTTAATAGATACATTTTTACAGACTTTGACCAGATCATTTATGAAAACGCAAAATAATAAAGGACCCAAAATGGAACCTTGGGGCACACCAGCAATTAAGTTTTTATAATGCGAAGACTTGTTTTCAACTGTCACTTTCTGCTTACGGTTACAAAGGTAATTTTTTATAAGACACACAGCACTTTCACCAAATCCAAAATATGTACTAAGTTTCTGACACAAAATTGTGTGGTTTACATTGTCAAAAGCCCTTGAAAAATCAAGAAGGCAAAGAATGGTCACATCCTGCGAGTCAAATTTCAATCTTATATCATCTAAGACTTTAACAATAGCGGTTTCGCAACTATGTTTCGCTCTAAAACCCGATTGGTATGGAGACAAGAGACTATACCGATCAAGATGAGTATTCATTTGCTTAGCTAAAATTTTTTCAAAGACTTTTGACAAACATGGTAAAATGCTAATGGGTCGGAAATCATTACAGGTTTTCGGATTTGCTTTCTTAGCTACAGGCACAACATTGGCCACTTTCCAGCTGTCAGGAAATGAAGAAGTCATTATACAAGAGTTGATTATATGTGTAAGAAAACTCAAGATGTGAGGCAAAATCATTTTTATAAAAGAAATAGGAATCCCATCTTCGCCTATAGCATTAGATCTAATGTCACGAACAATTTCCACAACATCCAATTCACAAACAGTTTCAAAATTAAATTCAACACCTCGCTCACACACATTCACAATATCAGATACAAATCAGGTATCGCTTACAGTGCTCAACGCAAAGGCATCGTTGAGATCATTAGGATCCGGTATATTGTTTAGCGAGTACCTCTTTCCTATTCCTAATGATCGCAAATTTGACCAAAGTTTTTTTGACGGCTGATCTATACAAAGCTTCGACTGGTAAAATTGTTTTTTGGCTCTTCGATTCAAAGCAGTTGTTTGATTTCGAGCCTCACAGTAAAGCTCCCAGAAATACGACGTTTGGTTGACTTTCCACCTGTGGTACAGCTTTCTGCGTTTTCGTATTGAGTTGTTAACCTCAGATGTAAACCAGGGAATATTTACATTACGAACATTCACAGACCTATAGGGAACATGATTATCAAATAACTGATATATAGAGGACTGAAAAAAATTAACTTTGTCATTCAAATTCGGAAAGTACTGGCATCTAATCCATTCAGTTGAACATGCATCTAACTGAAGTGCGTGGTTATCTATGGACTTAAAATGTCTGAACTGGAAATTCAGTGGGGACACTGAGTGAACGAATTTTATATTATAAGTGCAGAAGACTATATCATGGTCAGAAATACCTTCTATCGATAGTTGGTCCTGCAGAAGAACATTCATAAGGTCTGAAACAATGATTAAGTCAAGGAGACTAGGTCTGGTGTTAGGACCGAAACGAGTAGGATATTTATTTACTACTGTAAGCCCAGAAGAAGCAACGAAATCACGAAGTTGGTAAGATCTTGAATCAATTTTTAGTAGATCCGCATTAAAATCCCCACATAAAATAATATGCTCATAAGTCGAGGTAAATTCTTGTAGCACAGAGAAAAAACTTGCAGGAGAACAACTTCGATTAGGATTATATACAACACCAAGAATACACTTTGTGTTGCAATCTGAAACTTCTAAAAGAATGAATTCAGTCCCATACTGAGTGGATTTAGCAATAACCTTATAGTTTAAGGATACATGTATATAAAACGCGACACCACCTCCAGTAGTTTCAGTGATACGATCATTTCGAATTAGATTATAACCAGAAATATTATAATATGAATCTGGAATATCAGGCTTAAACCATGTTTCACTTACACAGATTACATCAACCCCAGAAGCACCGAACACATATCTCATGAAATCAACCTTGCTTTGATTAAGACTTCGCGCATTGAGATGACAAACATTAAACCCTTCACACGCACCAGACAAAATTTTAATAACAGAGCGCACAGAGAGATTAGACATGCTTAATAAATATACCTAAGGAACAATATAACTATGACACTTGATTTTCGTAAAAGTTAAAACAAAAAGCACGAACCTAAGAACAGAAATATGCAATCGTTGAAAAGGGCGTATCTATTAAATAAAAAAAAAGAAAATAAATAAAAAAAAAATTACAAATAGAAAAGAGAAAAATAAAAGATTAAATTAAAGACAATACCAAATAACAGAAGAAATGAAAATAAATAAATAGAGAACGAAAAGGAGAGAAAAAAGAAAGAAAGATTATAATGATAACTATACTACTAAAATAAGTAAAGAGCAGCAGGCAGAAGCAGGTAAAAGATGTCAATCAGAGAGTTCCCTCGACGATTAAATTTTAATCTCGACGTCATCAATAGATTTCTTCACAAAAACAAAACCATTCCTCGTTTTTACTGATTGTAGAATACCTTCTTTTCTCAATCGAATCGCATGTCGCAGAAGAGAATTATTTTCAGGTGTAAGGCTTTCATACATATAAACACGATCAGTTGAAATGATGTTCGGAATATCCAGTTGAGAAAGAGTTAAACCTTTGGTCCAACCTCATTGGAACCACCTTGTTCCTTCCCTGGAACGACAGCATCGCCTCGGTCCCGGGGTTTGTTGGGGGTTACATCGATGATTCCGCACCCCTTTCGAACCGTGAACGGCCTGGCGTCCCTTTGGAACACAGAGTTGACGCCTCGAAACGGATCGGCTGTCTGATTCTTCTGGCGGTCGGCTCTTCTTCGTTGGGTTTTGGTGAGCGGAGGCTGCTCGTGGGTTTTCTGTAGGCTGGGGCTCTGGATTTCGGACATGACCGTGGGTTTCTTTTTCGGTGGGTAAAATCGGTGATCTTTCCGGGACAAATATTCAGATGCTGGATCGTTCAGCGCTTTCTGGCGCTCGTCGCTAAGAAAGCTCGCCCTGTCCTTCACTGATTGGACATGCACCATTTGAACTTCGGATACTGGCGGAGGTCGGATGAGCACGGCTGGTGGATGCACAGGCTTGCGGCTCACACGGCGAGTAGTAGTTTCGCTGGCTGGTTTGGCCCTTGTCAACTGTACGACGACCGACGGACTCCAGGATGTGGTCGACGGGGTTGCTTTGGTTGTCTCTTACAGGGATTGTTCGGAGGGACGGTCCATGGTCTTTTGGTCGTGGACGTCGACGGTTCAGTTTCGAGAACCGACATCGATGAGCCGTCCATGTTTTCCGTCGTCGGTAATCGTTGCACCCAATTAATATTTTTACTTTCTAAAATTGGTCTTTGCCTCACTTCGGTTGGCGGTCGACTGAGGTCTTCTTTATTTGCAAACGCCTGCGCAATGTCGGCTGTTCGGTTGTTATTTATCTGACATGCGTTTGCTGTTACGGTGGTCAATTTCGGGTTTCGTATATGTGCTCGGCTCGTAGCAGCTGCGTGGCAAGTCTGCGGCCTCCAAGCATTAGCGTGCATCCTGCTTTTCCTAAAAGGTCCATACCTAATATGGCGTCTTGTGCCAAGGTGGGTAGGAAAATAGTTTCTCCCTGCACTATTTCACCATTTAAGTTCAACGACAGGACGTAATGCTCGGACGGTACGGCTTTTCGACCGTCAGCAAATTCCACGGCATGCGGCTGGTCTCTTCTAGCTGCTCCGAGTCGACGGCATTCTTCCCGTAAACCAGGGCCGATAAAAGATCGCGAAGAACCGGTGTCAACTAAGGCATAATAAACTCGATCGCCAGCCTCGATAGGCACGAACGGTCGAGGGTCGGTTGGACTGGTTGAGCCAGGTTGGCGGATAACGGCGTTGGAACTCCAGTGACAAGTGCAGTGCAATCTTTGGTGAGACGACCGTCTTCCCCACAATACGAGCAGAACAATCTGAAGGGGCGTCGGCAGTCTTTTTTATTGCCAACAATGAGTGTTTCGGTCGTACGGGACGGTTGGTTGTTGTATCGGTGTTGGGGGCATGATGGCTTGGCGGTAGAAGGCGGGTGAAGGCGACTGTACTTGCAGTCGAGGAACAGGTGCGGTTGGGTACTGGTAATGCTGATGACTTGTGGCAGGACGAGAGTTTCGATCTTCTTGGCGTACGAACTCGTATTCCTCCGCAAGATCCATCAGTTCATCCAAAGTCGTAAATTCTATACGCTTGATGTAGAGTCGGTACTCTGGTCGTAATCCATCATAGATGCGGTCTACGTTATCCTCGATAGTCATGCGTGGATGTTGTCGGATCAGGTACTGGCATGAACGTACATAGTCTTTCGCTTTCTCTTTGGGGCGTTGTCTCTTGCGCATTATTTTGTCTTCAAGATTATGGAAATAACGTGCTGGCAAGAAATGACGTAGGAAGGCCTGGCGAAATGCTGCCCAAGTGGTTAAAGCGTCTCGGTTAATCCTGAACCACTTTACGGCCGTGTTGCGGAAGATCTCGGGAATTGTCCGGAGCATGTCGTTCAATGGTATCTCGTAGCACACTGCCAAGTCCTCAATTCTCTCTAAAAATTCCAACGGTTTACCGGAGCCATCGAATCGAAATCCCCATTTGCGAACGGTGTTCATCAGCTCAGCTTCGAAACTGCGTCCGAATCGGCTAGGTGTGGGATATGTGGCTGCGGTCTGGTACGTATGTGGACTGGCGTGTGGTTCGACCTGCGGAGGAGCGGAGACTACTCGTTCGGATCTGGCGGGGGAACATAATTCGCTGTTCGAGAAGAAGCGGGTGCGGTCATGGCTGGTATTTGGATCAGTGGTACCTGGAGTCTGCTTTGAAATAACTTCTGTCGCTTGTGTTCCAACGTGGACGGCGGTACGTTCGATCCAGAAGTAGTTGCATAGTCTTCTTCCTCTGAAGGGTCGGCATTATTCCTCTCTTCTACTTTGTCCTCCAATTCAGCGCCCAAATTCTGTCTTGACCGGTGCATGCGCGCTTCTTTTAGGTGGCGACTCAGGCGTTGACGTAACTCCTGAACCGTTCCACTGGCGTCTTGTCCACGTTGGGTCAGCGTCTCTATCAATTCGGGCTTCTTTAGGAAATAGATGAATCCTAAGTTCTGGTTTGGATTTGGGTTTTCCTCGAATTCCTGGGCATCGTCTTCAGGTACTTTGGGGTCGGTATCGGTAGGCATCTTGGAAGCTGGTCGGTCAGGTTTCGGTGTCGGTCGGTGGACTCTGCGTCAGTTCCTGGACAGGTACGGCAAACGGTTGAACTTTCTGCAGGTCCCTGCTCGGGCGCCAATTTGTGATGCTTCTTTTGCAAACTGGGGTATGACTCAGGGTGTCCAGGGTCTACCCAAGGAAGCGTCGTAAGACTTGGGTTTCGGCGGTCCAACTTCTCAAAATGAAGACGCGGAAACGGTCGGTTTTAAATTTCAACTCTAAATTTATTACTATATGTCTTCTCAGGATAAAGTTTACAATTATTTTAATTTTACAAAATTTAACAAGTTAAATAATTTCTTGAAGGAAGTGTATTCACGATGTCAATCCAAGAGCGGCTGGTATAGGTCCTCACCTGAGTAGAAGCGATGGTTTCTCTGGAATACGGCTATATAATACGGCTACTACTTCCTCTTCTGGCTCTGCGTTCGGCAGGGCGCTTTATCGGCCGCAGTGGATTTCGTGGAAAAGGTCTGCGTTGCGTACAAGGCAGAGCAATTTAGCGGCGGCGGCGGACTGCGTAGGAGCGCCTGCTTTGTGTCGTACGGCAGGACAATCTATCGACGGTTGCGGACGTTGTAGAAAGTGCATGCATCTGCGTGGAGGCAAAACACTCTGTCGGCGGCGGTGGACTTCGTGAAAAAGGTCTGCTGGTGGATGATACCAAGGAGGGTTCACACGCTCAGCTCGAATAAGCCAAAGCAATTCAAATACCCTCTGCGGAGGCTAAATATTAAAGAAGAAGTCAATGTAACAATTTGAATTCCCTTTACGGAGACTGTTAAAGTCAAAAAGAAAATAAGGAAGATATCAATGCTTCAGCTCAAATAAGCCAGAACCATTAGAATTCCCTTTGCAGAGACTATTAAAGTCGAAACAAAAATAAAGAAGATATCAATGTTCAACTCAAATAAACCAGAACAATTTGAATTCCCTTTACGGAGACTGTTAAAGTCAAAAAGAAAATAAAGAAGATATCAATGCTTCAGCTCAAATAAGCCAGAACGTTTTGAATTTCTTTCGTTGGGACGAGAAAAAGTGACTGGTAAATTCCTTTTGTTCAGCTCAAATAAGCCAGAACAAATAGAACCCGATATAACTCTTTCTGATTTTTGGTGATTAATTCACCCCTATTCATAGATTTTGCTACAGAAACAAAATGTGAACTATAAGTCAGTGACAGTTTTCCATATAAAAATTTGATGGCGATTGCCAATGCATTTCTCCATAAGAAAATGCACATGAAGATGCGGCGCGGAAAGGTAAACAAAGTTTGGCCTTGGAGTGTGTGTTTACTTTGTTTTGATAAAAGAGAGGTGGAGATTGTCATTGCATATCTCCATAAAGAAATGTACACGCCTGAAAGGTAACCAAAGTTTGGCCTTGGAGTGTGGGCTCACTATATTTTAGTAAAAATAAATACGTGTATTGTTTTGGTGCGGCATGGGGTAGGACGAAGAAATTGTGACGCTTCGTCAAAGATCCCCCCTTCTTCGAAAGACGAGAACCCTCTCGTCTCAGCGTCCTCTGGTACTGACTGGAGGAGTCTTGTATGTTTTTTTTTTGTTTTGAGGATTTAAATTCCGGTCCTTCTTTTTTCGTATACATATATTTTTTTATTTATTTTTTCCCTTGATATTATTTTTTTTTGTCTATATGTATATTTTTTGTTTCTTTTTTCTTTTTTTTTTTTCTTAAACGTTATAAACAAAATAAACTTAATACCTATCCTGAGAAAAAACCAATAATCGTTCTATGATTAAAAAAAATCTACCTCTAATCTTCCCTGGGCGCAACAATTTTTTTTTTTTTTTTTTTTTTTTTTTTTTTTTTTTTTTTTTTTTTTTTTTTTTTTTTTTTTTAAATAAGTAATATATATAAGACAAGTTTAGTTTAGTTTATTGAACATATGGAAGTACAAGTAAGACAAGAAAGTCTTTTATAGTACAAAAAATAAATAACAGCACTGATAACTTAAGGTACATGAATGATAAATAAAAATAATACGACAAAATAATAATATGATAATAAATAAATAATAAAAAGTACGACAATATTATGATTAACCTTAATGTATGTATTTTACATCTCCTTTTCTTGTAATTTAAAATAAAATATAACTGCAAAAAAAGTAATAATTTTAAAAACAGAGAATCAACCTTAAAACTGTTGCATATTGCTATCTAGGAAGTAATTCAACATTGCGTTCTTAAATTTATGACTAGAAATAATTTGTTTAATTGTAAAAGGTAGACTGTTCCAAAGTCTGGTAGCATGAACAAAGAATAATCGCGAAGAATTTAAGTATTTTGTTAGTGGTGGGATGAGGTTTAATGTTCTGGGAGAGTTACAATGTTGTATTTTTTCAAAGAGGTATGATGGAGTTTGGGTTATTAATAGTTTGTGCATAAAAGTATTACACTTAATGTTTAAAAATTGTTGAAATGAGCACCCAAGGACTTTATAATGAAGGTGCGATATATGGTCATGACGTCGCAGTCCAAAGACATATCTCAACATATCATTAAAGGCCACTAACAGTTTATGATACGACTGGGAATCTGGTTTACAATATACAACTGTTCCGTAAGTAATCAGAGGCAACAACAGGACTTATCAGCCTAAGCTTCGTATTTTCGGGGGTAAAGCTGGCACACAGCCAGAGTTTTCGTAGTCCACCATAAATTTGTCCAATAACACAATTAATGTGATCAGTGATCACTAGCCGATAAGGTGCAATTTATTTTGAAGCCTAAGTTTGTTACCTTGTCAACAAAGTGAATCTGAGAACTTCCTAAGTAAACCGACGGAATATTATCAGGATTGTACTTTTTCTTAGATATAATCATGGCTTGACACTTTTTCGGATTTAAAGAAAGTCCATTTGTAATTGACCATTTTAAGATTGCACTTAAATCTTCATTAATACGGCAAACTAAGTCTTCTACCAGACCGATCGGCCTGGATAGATAAATTTGCACATCATCTGCAAACAAGTGAATAGATACATTTTTACAGACTTTGACCAGATCATTTATGAAAACGCAAAATAATAAAGGACCCAAAATGGAACCTTGGGGCACACCAGCAATTAAGTTTTTATAATGCGAAGACTTGTTTTCAACTGTCACTTTCTGCTTACGGTTACAAAGGTAATTTTTTATAAGACACACAGCACTTTCACCAAATCCAAAATATGTACTAAGTTTCTGACACAAAATTGTGTGGTTTACATTGTCAAAAGCCCTTGAAAAATCAAGAAGGCAAAGAATGGTCACATCCTGCGAGTCAAATTTCAATCTTATATCATCTAAGACTTTAACAATAGCGGTTTCGCAACTATGTTTCGCTCTAAAACCCGATTGGTATGGAGACAAGAGACTATACCGATCAAGATGAGTATTCATTTGCTTAGCTAAAATTTTTTCAAAGACTTTTGACAAACATGGTAAAATGCTAATGGGTCGGAAATCATTACAGGTTTTCGGATTTGCTTTCTTAGCTACAGGCACAACCTTGGCCACTTTCCAGCTGTCAGGAAATGAAGAAGTCATTATACAAGAGTTGATTATATGTGTAAGAGAACTCAAGATGTGAGGCAAAATCATTTTTATAAAAGAAATAGGAATCCCATCTTCGCCTATAGCATTAGATCTAATGTCACGAACAATTTCCACAACATCCAATTCACAAACAGTTTCAAAATTAAATTCAACACCTCGCTCACACACATTCACAATATCAGATACAAAACAGGTATCGCTTACAGTGCTCAACGCAAAGGCATCGTTGAGATCATTAGGATCCGGTATATTGTTTAGCGAGTACCTCTTTCCTATTCCTAATGATCGCAAATTTGACCAAAGTTTTTTTGACGGCTGATCTATACAAAGCTTCGACTGGTAAAATTGTTTTTTGGCTCTTCGAATCAAAGCAGTTGTTTGTAGTGTTGGGTAGGACATGAAATCTGGATGAGTTTGTATGAGGTACTCTTTTGCCAGAGTGTAGTGGGACATTGTCCCACCTCAAATGTCCCATGACGAATAGGGCACTTTTCTTTAAATTACCCATATTTTGGTTTGATTTTATTATTGCCTAAAAATTAAAAGTACAATGTTTACCGTTTCTTGCACCAAAGATTATTTCTTTTTTATTACCTGTTTTCAGTAACAGACAAATGTACAGCGAACCATTGAATTTTGTCATCATAAGTAGGAATATTTAACCAAAACCAATCAATAAAATATTTTTTTTTCACACAACAAACACAACTTATTCTTACTGATTTAATTAAAGTCCTTGAAGAAACCGATTGTTATTATTACGGGGAAATCCAACAACGATCTTAAAGGTGGTTTCAACTAAACTTTGTGGTCGCGTTGAATCTTTTAAAAAACAAAAATACACCTTATTGACCACAAACAATTACAAAGCAAAATTAAAAATCAAACACAAAAAATTTTTCGGTGTAAGCTTTCAATTTTATTTGTCGAAATTGAAAAAATTTCCTAAGCTCAACAAAAGACAAATCCACAATGACTAATAAAGCTGGAATATATGAGATCAAATGTGGAGACTGTAACGCTGTTAACATCGGCCAGACAAAGCGAAGCATAGGTGTTCGCTTTAACGAACACTCGAGCCACATCAAGTTCAACCGACCCGAAAAATCCTCCGTCGCTGCACACGTCCTCACCAACAAACACTTCAATGTAAGCTTAGAAGATGTTAAGCTTAAAAAACATGTAACAAACCATCGACGACTTGATGCATATGAAAGTCTTTATATCCACAGAAGCAACAACACTATGAACAATGACAATGGCAATATAACGTCACCTTTGTTTAACATAATTTAATGTCTCTTTTCAACTCTAATTGTTATTGTTATAATCAAGAGCTTTTTCTAATTTCTTTTTAAATGTTTTACGTACTCTTTTCTTTTTCCGCCAAATCAGTGTATTGCTGAAGATGAACCACATTAGGTTCGAAATGCATTCAATTTCGACAAATAAAATTGAAAGCTTACACCGAAAAATTTTTTGTGTTTGATTTTTAATTTTGCTTTGTAACTGTTTGTGGTCAATAAGGTGTATTTTTGTTTTTTAAAAGATTATTCTTACTGCTTTTCCAACATTGAAAAATAATTTTATTTTTACTTAGCAACAATAATCAAGCAGAACAATTTTTGAAATACTACTAAGCTGTCCAGCAGTGATTTATATATTTTCGTAAAAGAAATTTTGCATTTTAACAAGCATTAAAAATAAGATTAAAACCAATAATGTGACATCAATGCTATTTATCAATTACCAATTCAATTATTTTGGTGTCGAAAATAAGCATAGTTTAAAAAAAAAGTTGAAAAACAATATACAAAAATCGAACAAACAAAAATATTAAGGCAAATACTAGTAAACCATGGTCTAAACACAAAGACAAAACACTTTAACATAGAAACCAGAACTGATATCTATATACATTTTTCAATAGGTACTTAAAAACCGAAATCAAAAGCAATATCAAAAAAACAAAAAAATAAAGAAAATGGAAAAATAAACACCCTAACAGTTTATTTCAAATACTTGCATCCAAATAATATTTCATATTTTCGTTTTCTTCTGAAGTAGGTAATTGTTTCAAAACTATAAAAAATGTTTTGAAGATGGAAAACGAAAATTTTAACAGAAAAAGTACATGGGTATAACTAATAAAAGTCGTCCTGAAAAGACTTTGTTTTTGCATATAAAATTTAATAATGCATACAAAAAAAATGAATCCTAGACCCACTCAGATTTTTTTTCTGTTTTCGAAATATATTCGAAGTATGGTTGCACCTCATGCAAACTTTGTCCGTACTTCGTAACATTTTAAAGTATAACTGAAAATAAAGTAGTGCTTTGCACTCGTCTTCTATACGTAACATGTACCCAGAGTATATCTAATTATTATTTTTTAATTATTATTAGATATACTCTGCATGTACCTACCTACATTTTCTACACACATATGCAGTGTATAAGAACACACATATACCACACACAAATCTACTAACCACCCAAGATCAAACCATAAAAAGTGAAATAATAACAACAAATACCGAATGTACAAATATACATTACATATGTATATTAACAAACTGTATTGCTCTTGTTACATGAGCAGGTATTTTTTCCAACCCTTCACGTTGTTGGTAGCCGCAATTCATTAACTTTATCCCACCCTCTATATGCAATATACATACACAGATACAAAACAAATTTTTTGCCTAATCTCAAGTCAGATGCAATTTTTAATTGCAACCTTATGGTTCTATTTTAGTTAAAACAGCAACCCGCAAAAAAAAAAAAATTAAATCAAAATAACAACATTAAGTAGAATGCCAACACGGAGGAAAAAATATTGAATTTTAAAGTACTAAGTACCTAATTGAATAATGGCATGAAATTCTCAACTTCTCATCCTAAAACAAATGCAAATGTTCTCTTTACTCATACCTATATATAACAAAAAAAAAAAAAAACAAAAGTAAACAAGCTCCTTATAAATATTAAGATCACATAACGCAGAAAATTATCGATATCGAAATACTCCTTACCTAAATTCTTCCATATAATTAGAAGATACATACTTTCCTTTCTATTGCATTTTAATTGTTAGAGCAATACTCTTGCATTTAACTCGTAATCGTTCATCCTCCATCCCTTGATCAAGCATGCACCATACGACAGGTAGACATACTCGTACCTTCGTATTTCCTTGCGAAATACAAAACTCTTTTCTTTACTCTAAGGTAGTACAAAATCTCATTCATACATTCAATTTCATTTTTCTCTTTTGAGGAGAAACGCACAAACGTCCCAACGTCCCATTGCACCTCTTTTTTAGACAAACGCGCAAACGTCCCATTGCCATGACAAATTGTTCAACTCCTCAAAACTCAAATGGTCTTCATTTTCATTTTCGTATTCACTTTCATACATTCGTCTCTTTGAGCAAAGGTCCCATTGTGTTTTCAGAAACACAATTGAGTTTATTCATTCATACCTCTTTACGCTTCATTTCTTTTTGCAACCACGTTCTATTCGCTTTACAACCATCCACACTCCACAGACCACAGCAGACAGCACATTCACGATGATCATACTTACACACCAGTTCGATCTCGCTGTTAATGTGTAAGTTAACGACAACAAGATCAAATTCACAACAGGTAGATAGACAGCCACTACACGAGCCGAAAACTGAGAAGTAAAGAATGCTGCTGTCAGCGTCTATCGTCGCTGTGGGAAAGATGCGGCAATTCGAATACCTACATATGAGAATGAGTTGCATTGTTGGCTTTGGGTAGTGCAGATTTAGTATTTAAGCTTAATGAATTATGAGAATCTTTGTCAGTTATTTGTGAATTATTTGTGAGGCAGAATCGCTGCCAGTTCAATAAAACTTTTTTAAAAATTCATTTAAACATTTAATGTTTTAATTGGCGCCCAACGTGGGGCCCAGGTTAAAAAGTGCAATAAAGTGTTCGCGTACTAAGTCGCCTAAGTCGACCTGTTAAGCTCGCCGCGGTAAAGAGAAATTCGCTTACACTAAACTTTCTTAAGTCGACCTAAAAAATAGCTCGCCGTAAAAGTGCATAAATCCTGGGACCAGAACCATCCAGCTCATCTCTAGTCTAACCAACAACGAGGGAGACGGAATGTTAAGACTTACGATTTTACTGTAAGAAATTAAAATTTTTATTGTAACTGATTATTTACATTTAAGATAAGTAACTGTGCCGAATCAGATAATTAATACAAATTAAGTATCATTATTCTTGTTCTTAAAATTTTTGTGTTGTATTAAAAATGATGACTAGACAGCAAAAAGCTGCAGGTAGTAAACCAGGTGAAAGTAGTGATTCAAATAATCAACCAATTGAAGTAGATAATTCAACTATTGAAGTAGATAATTATCAAAGTGAAGCGGGTCCTTCTAGAGATTTGAACGTATCTTCTCAGTCAACTACAACTAGTGCCTCTCAAGTAGGAAGTGTGATACCCAAAGCTACACCAGAGTTGGAATTATTAATTACTAGTATAGTTTCACAAGTTATTGAAGGGCAGACACATAGGGTTATGTCCTCTTCACAACCAAATTTTAATTCTCAAAACATAGAGGTCAGTACTCAACAAGTGAGAAATAGACCGACAACTACAGATGCAGATACTATTCCAGGAATAGTGAGGAGTATCAGGGATTTTTCTGGGGATCCAGGGGAGTATAGCTCCTGGAAAAAGAGCGTAGAGAGAGTGTTAGGTATATACGAACGTTTAAAAGGGACGGAAAAATACTTTGCAATTTTAAATGTTATAAGAAATAAGATTACAGGGAAGGCAGATATTGCTTTAGAGTCATTCAATACTCCCTTAGATTGGGGAAGTATTTCCCAGTGTCTTACCCTACATTATGCGGACAAACGCGATTTGGGGACACTGGAATATCAGATGATGAGGCTTGTGCAAGGAGGAAAAACTGTGCAAGAGTACTATAATTCTATATATTCCCACCTTTCTTTAATTCTAAATAATATTTCCTGTATGAATATAGGCCCAGAACCTATGGAAGTTTTGACTGAAACTTATCGAAATAAGGCCCTAGATACTTTTATTAGGGGCTTAAAAGGAGATCTACCCAGACTTCTTGGTATAAGAGAACCGACTGATCTCCCTCATGCACTTAGCTTGTGTATGAAACTGGAAAACCAGAATTACAGAACAAACCAGGCATACACATCAAAACCTGGACCTAGTTCTTCCAATCAGAACAATCAATCTCGAACCTTTTCACAGTCAAATCAAGGAAATCGTTTCAATAATACCCGTACCTTTCCACCATTCAATCAAGGGAATCGTTTCAATAATAACACTTTTCAGAGGAATTTTAAACCAACTACTAATAATAGTGATTCAATCCCCGATAATATTGTAATAAAAAAAGAACCTATTACCCAAGGTTCTTCTGCACAAAGAAACTTTGGTCAGCGGAACCAGCAACAATATAATTCGAATAATAATCGACAATTTAATAACAATAAGTATCGCCCAAATAGTAATCAGACCCCGCAGATGAATTTCCATTTATCAGAAACTTCGGAAACCTCTGATGTCTCCCACACTGAGTATCAAGGATATATAGAAGAATCCGACAGTGGTTACGAGCAAACCTTAGAGGAATATGCTCAAAATTTTCCTAATCCAAATTCAGCAAATCAAGATTACACCGACATTCATTTTTTAGGCTAAGCGATTCCTCGCTTCCTTATTTCGAATGTCGAACGGAAAGCGGGGAAATGTTAAAATTTCTCGTCGATACAGGATCGAGTAAAAATTATATTAGACCCGATCTGGTTAAAAACCCTATCAATAACGAACAAATTTTTTATGCACAATCAATTGCAGGGGATGTCAAAATTTGGCAGCATACCCTTCTAAATTTATTTAATCTAAGAAATACACCACTGAAATTTTACATTCTCCCATATCTTAAAACTTTTCATGGAATATTGGGGAATGACAGCTTAAAACAGCTCTCCGCAGTAATCTATGCTAAAGAAAGCTATATGTCAATTCTCAATAATTTCAATATCAAAATTAAACAGCTTAGACAGCAGGCTGTTAATTCACTCGATATAGCTTCTCTTTCAGAAAAGGTTGGCAACTTAAAACCCTCACAGAAAAATCTACTGTGCCCTATTCTGCAAAATAATTTGAGTCTTTTCGCAGACCCCGATGAGAAATTGACATATACCACGTCAATAGTCGCGGAGATTCGAACATCTACCGAAGACCCCGTTTATAGTGGACACTATCCGTTTCCTATGTCTTTGAAAGGAGAAGTAGAGAAACAAGTTCAAAAACTACTCGATGATGGCATTATAAGACCTTCACGGTCTCCGTACAATTCACCGGTATGGATTGTGCCAAAAAAACCTGATTCCACAGGGGCAAAACAGTTTCGAATGGTAATAGACTACCGAAAATTAAATACGGTGACTATTGCAGACAGATATCCTATGCCGGATATTAACATGGTTATTTCACAATTAGGTGAAAATAAATTCTTCTCGGTTCTCGACCTAAAGAGCGGATTTCACCAAATACCTCTAAGGGAAGAAGACATCGAGAAAACATCCTTTTCGATTAATAACGGGAAGTATGAGTTCGTGCGACTGCCGTTTGGCCTTAAAAACGCCCCGGCAATATTCCAAAGAACTCTTGATGACATACTTCAAGAATATATTGGAAAGTTCTGTCAAGTATACATAGATGATATAATCATCTATAGTAGGAATGAAAATGAGCACGCTGAGCATATTAAACAAATTTTTTTCACATTAAATAAAGCAAATATGAAAGTGCAAATAGATAAGTGTAAATTCTTTCAGCAAGAAGTGCAATTTTTAGGATTTACTGTTTCAGCAAATGGTATTAAAACTAATCCGGATAAAGTAAAGGCAATCCTTGATTTTCCAATACCAAATACTCTTAAGCAATTACGATCATTTCTTGGTCTCTCAGGGTATTATAGGCGCTTTGTCGAAAACTATGCAAAGCTGGCTAAACCCCTGACAGCCCTCTTAAGGGGGGAGGAGGGACGAGTCTTGAAGTCAAAATCGTCCAAATTATCTATTCAACTTAATGAGGAAGCTGTTGATGCTTTCTGTAATTTAAAAAGTTCCCTTGTTTCCCAAGACATACTCTTGGCCTATCCTGACTTTTCTGAACCATTCGACCTGACCACGGATGCTTCAAACTTTGCACTCGGGGCCGTACTGGAACAAAAGGGAAAGCCTATAACCTTTATTTCAAGAACACTTTCCAGACCGGAAGAGAACTACTCTGCCAGCGAGAAAGAACTTTTAGCCATTATATGGGCCTTGAGTTCCCTTAGAGCATATCTCTATGGTTCAGCAAAAGTGTGCATATTCACAGATCATCAACCTTTGACATTCGCTTTAAGCAACAAAAATAATAATACTAAGATGAAAAGATGGAAGGCAAGGTTAGAGGAATATAATTATGAAATGAAATATAAGCCCGGAAGGACGAAGGTGGTAGCAGATGCATTGTCCAGAGCACCCATTCAGTCACACGTCAACAATCTACCCGTGTCCCAAGACGACGACGAAAATCTGGATCAAGACTCTATCCCAGTTGTAAAAGCTCCTATAAACGGATTCAAAAACCAAATCCTTCTATCGGTAGGCGACTCTCCTTCTTATGAATTTAAGATTGTTTTTCCGAACTACCACCGGCATATAGTGGTAGAGGCAAGATATGATCGAGAAAGGTTAATTGAAATACTTAAAAAATATCTTAACCCAAGTGTCACAAATGTTATAAAAGCAGAACATAATATATGTGAATTAATACAGGAAGTGTATCCTAGACATTTTAAGCAATACAGGACGCGCTTCTCCAAAACCATGGTCGAAGATCTCACGAATGAAATTAGGCAGGAAGATGAAGTGATAAAGGAACATAATCGTGCCCATAGAAATGCACGCGAAAATAGAATACAAATTTCACAACATTTCTTTTTTCCTAATATGAAGGAAAAAGCCGAAAGGATAGCCAAATCTTGCAAAGTTTGCAAAGAAAATAAATATGAAAGGCATCCTAATAAACCCGAATTACAACCAACCCCTATTCCAGAATACCCTGGACAGATGATTCACATAGACATTTATTTTACTAACAAAAAAGTAATCCTAACAGCCATTGATAAGTTCTCCAAGTATGCTCTAGCCAAAATTATAAAATCAAGATCAGCAGAGGATATTAAAGAACCTCTCAGAGGATTAATACTGGCATTCGGTGTCCCACAAACAGTAGTAATGGACAACGAAAAGTCCTTAGGGTCAAATTCTATAACATTTATGTTAGAAAATATGTTTGGCATAACTGTTTATAAAGCACCTCCTTACACCAGTTGTGTGAATGGCCAGATAGAAAGGTTCCATTCGACCCTTTCTGAGTTGATACGCTGTCTCAAACCAGACAACACCCACTCTACCTTTTCTGAACTATTAGACAGAAGCATATACGAATATAATAGGTCAATCCACTCAACAACGAATAAAAAACCCGTGGACATATTCTTTGGTAGGCAATTGCTTAATAAGCCCGAAGAACTAGAAAACGCAAGACGAGAAACTGTTGAGGCTATCTTAAAGAAACAGAGTGCTGATCTAGGTTACCATAACAAACGAAAACAACCTATACGAACTTATCGTGTGGGAGAAACTATTTATGTAAAAACTAATAAAAGAGTAGGAAATAAATTAGATCCTAGATATAAAAAGGAAATTGTTACAGAAAATCTTAATTCCACAGTTAAAACGCGATCAGGCAAAGTAGTCCACAAAAGTCTGATAAAAAATTAAACCTTTATTCCAACAGGGCACTATTCACCTTTTGCGGTGCAGAGGTCCAGATTTTAGATTATTCAAACTCCCAGCTTATTAAGGTTAGCACGGGAACCGCAACAATACAAGATGGCACGTTCAAGATTATTCATGTAATAGAGCTAGAAGGATACGGCAATTTGATAACGAGATTAGAGGAAATGTTAAATAAAAATCAGAATCACTCCTTTTATCAAATTTTGCAATTCGAAGTCCAAAGAATAAGAAGTCATTTTCAAAGACTACAAATCAAAAGAAAAGATAAAAGATCCATAAATGTAATCGGCAGTGCATGGAAGTGGATTGCAGGGAACCCTGATCACCACGACCATGAAATCATTAAGAATAAAATTAATAACGTACTACAGAATAATAACAAACAAGCCGTTATCAATAGAATTACAGTAAGTAAAATTAATGAAATAACTAATATGACCAATAGAGTTTTCAAAATTGTAAATGAAAAAATCATAGATAAAGAAATTTGGGAAATAAAATATAAGTTGGATATAATTAAAGAAGAAATTGTGAATGTCGCCTATGCTATTCATTGGGCTAAGGCAAATATTGTAAACTCCTACATTTTAACAAGCTCAGAAATAAAATTGTCCGAACAGATCCTTAAGAATATGCCTTATATGAACATAAATGAAGCATTTGAATTTGCTGATGTAAAAATTGCCTCTGATGGCAAAAACATAATTTATATTATCAGTTTACCGACCTTAAGTCCAATCATTTGTAATTCTTTCTTACTTAAGCCTGTAAAAATTGGTTCTAAAATTAATAAAATACCATATTATAATGTTTTAGACTGCAGTAACAAACTTTATGGAATTATAGACAAATGTAAATCTTACAATAAACATACTATTTGTAATTCAAATAATATAATAGATATAACTAATAGTACATGCACTCCCAAGCTACTGAAAAGCCAAAAATCATCATGTCCTCTGGTAAACAACCAACACGTACCTTCAGTGGAAGAAATATCAACAGATGTCCTATTCTTGAATCAGTTTAATGGCCCTCTCAAAATCAACAACGAAGCAATTATGTTAAATGGCTCCTACCTGATTAAACATGTCAACACGTCAATTGAAGTTAATAATAAGCTATACGAAACCATGGAGATCACAAAACACCAACCGTTGCCCGCTATTCTACAACCTAAATCAGAAAATGCAATCACTGAAGAAAAATTATCCCTCGAGATGATGAGAGAACTCAGCATAAACGGTACATCGCAGATAAGCCTATTAACTACAAAAAACAACACTAACTTTGCTATCAATATCGGACTTACAACAATAATATTCATCTTGATGGGTGCCTACCTTGTCACCAGATTCATGCGACAAAAAAATCTAAGGATAAGTGAACCACATCAAGTTCCCAAAAACGTAGTACCCACTGTAACCTTGGGTCAGCTACGTCGAACGTGGACGTCCGATCTTAAGGCGGGAGGAGTTAACGACAACAAGATCAAATTCACAACAGGTAGATAGACAGCCACTACACGAGCCGAAAACTGAGAAGTAAAGAATGCTGCTGTCAGCGTCTATCGTCGCTGTGGGAAAGATGCGGCAATTCGAATACCTACATATGAGAATGAGTTGCATTGTTGGCTTTGGGTAGTGCAGATTTAGTATTTAAGCTTAATGAATTATGAGAATTTTTGTCAGTTATTTGTGAATTATTTGTGAGGCAGAATCGCTGCCAGTTCAATAAAACTTTTTTAAAAATTCATTTAAACATTTAATGTTTTAATTTGTATACTGGCATAGTTAAGAGATATGGTTGAATGTAGTGTGTGTAAGGTAAGGCAAAGGCATGCATTGCAAAGAATAAAAAAAGAAGTTCGCCTTATTATCGTAGGAGCTTGTAGTATGTAGTTGACTTTATTTGAGTCGGGTGGAAGGTGGATGTGTGAGGTAGATTTGTTTTTTGTATGGCTTGTGTGAGGTATGAGGCCATACATTTTTTTGGTTTGAGGTGCTCATACATTTCAGAGAAGTGTATGTGACATTTGAGGTGCATCTTGTATGAGGTATCCAACACTAGTTGTTTGATTTCGAGCCTCACAGTAAAGCTCCCAGAAATACGACGTTTGGTTGACTTTCCACCTGTGGTACAGCTTTCTGCGTTTTCGTATTGAGTTGTTAACCTCAGATGTAAACCAGGGAATATTTACATTACGAACATTCACAGACCTATAGGGAACATGATTATCAAATAACTGATATATAGAGGACTGAAAAAAATTAACTTTGTCATTCAAATTCGGAAAGTACTGGTATCTAATCCATTCAGTTGAACATGCATCTAACTGAAGTGCGTGGTTATCTATGGACTTAAGATCTCTGAACTGGAAATTCAGTGGGGACACTGAGTGAACGAATTTTATATTATAAGTGCAGAAGACTATATCATGGTCAGAAATACCTTCTATCGATAGTTGGTCCTGCAGAAGAACATTCATAAGGTCTGACACAATGATTAAGTCAAGGAGACTAGGTCTGGTGTTAGGACCGAAACGAGTAGGATATTTATTTACTACTGTAAGCCCAGAAGAAGCAACAAAATCACGAAGTTGGTAAGATCTTGAATCAATTTTTAGTAGATCCGCATTAAAATCCCCACATAAAATAATATGCTCATAAGTCGAGGTAAATTCTTGTAGCACAGAGAAAAAACTTGCAGGAGAACAACTTCGATTAGGATTATATACAACACCAAGAATACACTTTGTGTTGCAATCTGAAACTTCTAAAAGAATGAATTCAGTCCCATACTGAGTGGATTTAGCAATAACCTTATAGTTTAAGGATACATGTATATAAAACGCGACACCACCTCCAGTAGTTTCAGTGATACGATCATTTCGAATTAGATTATAACCAGAAATATTATAATATGAATCTGGAATATCAGGTTTAAACCATGTTTCACTTACACAGATTACATCAACCCCAGAAGCACCGAACACATATCTCATGAAATCAACCTTGCTTTGATTAAGACTTCGCGCATTGAGATGACAAACATTAAACCCTTCACACCCACCAGACAAAATTTTAATAACAGAGCGCACAGAGAGATTAGACATGCTTAATAAATATACCTAAGGAACAATATAACTATGACACTTGATTTTCGTAAAAGTTAAAACAAAAAGCACGAACCTAAGAACAGAAATATGCAATCGTTGAAAAGGGCGTATCTATTAAATGAAAAAAAAAAGAAAATAAATAAAAAAAAAAATTACAAATAGAAAAGAGAAAAATAAAAGATTAAATTAAAGACAATACCAAATAACAGAAGAAATGAAAATAAATAAATAGAGAACGAAAAGGAGAGAAAAAAGAAAGAAAGATTATAATGATAACTATACTACTAAAATAAGTAAAGAGCAGCAGGCAGAAGCAGGTAAAAGATGTCAATCAGAGAGTTCCCTCGACGATTCAATTTTAATCTCGACGTCATCAATAGATTTCTTCACAAAAACAAAACCATTCCTCGTTTTTACTGATTGTAGAATACCTTCTTTTCTCAATCGAATCGCATGTCGCAGAAGAGAATTATTTTCAGGTGTAAGGCTTTCATACATATAAACACGATCAGTTGAAATGATGTTCGGAATATCCAGTTGAGAAAGAGTTAAACCTTTGGTCCAACCTCATTGGAACCACCTTGTTCCTTCCCTGGAACGACAGCATCGCCTCGGTCCCGGGGTTTGTTGGGGGTTACATCGATGATTCCGCACCCCTTTCGAACCGTGAACGGCCTGGCGTCCCTTTGGAACACAGAGTTGACGCCTCGAAACGGATCGGCTGTCTGATTCTTCTGGCGGTCGGCTCTTCTTCGTTGGGTTTTGGTGAGCGGAGGCTGCTCGTGGGTTTTCTGTAGGCTGGGGCTCTGGATTTCGGACATGACCGTGGGTTTCTTTTTCGGTGGGTAAAATCGGTGATCTTTCCGGGACAAATATTCAGATGCTGGATCGTTCAGCACTTTCTGGCGCTCGTCGCTAAGAAAGCTCGCCCTGTCCTTCACTGATTGGACATGCACCATTTGAACTTCGGATACTGGCGGAGGTCGGATGAGCACGGCTGGTGGATGCACAGGCTTGCGGCTCACACGGCGAGTAGTAGTTTCGCTGGCTGGTTTGGCCCTTGTCAACTGTACGACGACCGACGGACTCCAGGATGTGGTCGACGGGGTTGCTTTGGTTGTCTCTTACAGGGATTGTTCGGAGGGACGGTCCATGATCTTTTGGTCGTGGACGTCGACGGTTCAGTTTCGAGAACCGACATCGATGAGCCGTCCATGTTTTCCGTCGTCGGTAATCGTTGCACCCAATTAATATTTTTACTTTCTAAAATTGGTCTTTGCCTCACTTCGGTTGGCGGTCGACTGAGGTCTTCTTTATTTGCAAACGTCTGCGCAATGTCGGCTGTTCGGTTGTTATTTATCTGACATGCGTTTGCTGTTACGGTGGTCAATTTCGGGTTTCGTATATGTGCTCGGCTCGTAGCAGCTGCGTGGCAAGTCTGCGGCCTCCAAGCATTAGCGTGCATCCTGCTTTTCCTAAAAGGTTCATACCTAATATGGCGTCTTGTGCCAAGGTGGGTAGGAAAATAGTTTCTCCCTGCACTATTTCACCATTTAAGTTCAACGACAGGACGTAATGCTCGGACGGTACGGCTTTTCGACCGTCAGCAAATTCCACGGCATGCGGCTGGTCTCTTCTAGCTGCTCCGAGTCGACGGCATTCTTCCCGTAAACCAGGGCCGATAAAAGATCGCGAAGAACCGGTGTCAACTAAGGCATAATAAACTCGATCGCCAGCCTCGATAGGCACGAACGGTCGAGGGTCGGTTGGACTGGTTGAGCCAGGTTGGCGGATAACGGCGTTGAACTCCAGTGACAAGTGCAGTGCAATCTTTGGTGAGGCGACCGTCTTCCCCACAATACGAGCAGAACAATCTGAAGGGGCGTCGGCAGTCTTTTTTATTGTGCCCTCTCTGCTTACATTGCCAACAATGAGTGTTTCGGTCGTACGGGACGGTTGGTTGTTGTATCGGTGTTGGGGGCATGACTGCTTGGCGGTAGAAGGCGGGTGAAGGCGACTGTACTTGCAGTCGAGGAACAGGTGCGGTTGGGTACTGGTAATGCTGATGACTTGTGGCAGGACGAGAGTTTCGATTTTCTTGGCGTACGAACTCGTATTCCTCCGCAAGATCCATCAGTTCATCCAAAGTCGTAAATTCTATACGCTTGATGTAGAGTCGGTATTCTGGTCGTAATCCATCATAGATGCGGTCTACGTTATCCTCGATAGTCATGCGTGGATGTTGTCGGATCAGGTACTGGCATGAACGTACATAGTCTTTCGCTTTCTCTTTGGGGCCTTGTCTCTTGCGCATTATTTTGTCTTCAAGTTTATGGAAATAACGTGCTGGCAAGAAATGACGTAGGAAGGCCTGGCGAAATGCTGCCCAAGTGGTTAAAGCGTCTCGATTAATCCTGAACCACTCTATGGCCGTGTTGCGGAAGATTTCGGGAACTGTCCGGAGCATGTCGTTCAATGGTCTCAATGGTCCTCAATTCTCTCTAAAAATTCCAACGGTTTACCGGAGCCATCGAATCGGAATCCCCATTTGCGAACGGTGTTCATCAGCTCAGCTTCGAAACTGGGTCCGAATCGGCTAGGTGTGGGATATGTGGCTGCGGTCTGGTACGTATGTGGACTGGCGTGTGGTTCGACCTGCGGAGGAGCGGAGACTACTCGTTCGGATCTGGCGGGGGGAACATAATTCGCTGTTCGAGAAGAAGCGGGTGCGGTCATGGCTGGTATTTGGATCAGTGGTACCTGGAGTCTGCTTTGAAATAACTTCTGTCGCTTGTGTTCCAACGTGGACGGCGGTACGTTCGATCCAGAAGTAGTTGCATAGTCTTCTTCCTCTGAAGGGTCGGCATTATTCCTCTCTTCTACTTTGTCCTCCAATTCAGCGCCCAAATTCTGTCTTGACCAATACGAGCAGAACCATCTGAAGGGGCGTCGGCAGTCTTTTTTAGTGTGCCCTCTCTGCTTACATTGCCAACAATGAGTGTTTCGGTCGTACGGGACGGTTGGTTGTTGTATCGGTGTTGGGGGCATGACGGCTTGGCGGTAGAAGGCGGGTGAAGGCGACTGTACTTGCAGTCGAGGAACAGGTGCGGTTGGGTACTGGTAATGCTGATGACTTGTGGCAGGACGAGAGTTTCGATCTTCTTGGCGTACGAACTCGTATTCCTCCGCAAGATCCATCAGTTCATCCAAAGTCGTAAATTCTATACGCTTGATGTAGAGTCAGTATTCTGGTCGTAATCCATCATAGATGCGGTCTACGTTATCCTCGATAGTCATGCGTGGATGTTGTCGGATCAGGTACTGGCATGAACGTACATAGTCTTTCGCTTTCTCTTTGGGGCCTTGTCTCTTGCGCATTATTTTGTCTTCAAGTTTATGGAAATAACGTGCTGGCAAGAAATGACGTAGGAAGGCCTGGCGAAATGCTGCCCAAGTGGTTAAAGCGTCTCGGTTAATCCTGAACCACTCTTTGGCCGTGTTGCGGAAGATCTAGGGAATTGTCCGGAGCATGTCGTTCAATGGTATCTCGTAGCACACTGCCAAGTCCTCAATTCTCTCTAAATTCCAACGGTTTACCGGAGCCATCGAATCGAAATCCCCATTTGCGAACGGTGTTCATCAGCTCAGCTTCGAAACTGCGTCCGAATCGGCTAGGTGTGGGATATGTGGCTGCGGTCTGGTACGTATGTGGACTGGCGTGTGGTTCGACCTGCGGAGGAGCGTACTCTTTCGGATCTGGCGGGGGGAACATAATTCGCTGTTCGAGAAGAAGCGGGTGCGGTCATGGCTGGTATTTGGATCAGTGGTACCTGGAGTCTGCTTTGAAATAACTTCTGTCGCTTGTGTTCCAACGTGGACGGCGGTACGTTCGATCCAGAAGTAGTTGCATAGTCTTCTTCCTCTGAAGGGTCGGCATTATTCCTCTCTTCTACTTTGTCCTCCAATTCAGCGCCCAAATTCTGTCTTGACCGGTGCATGCGCGCTTCTTTTAGGTGGCGACTCAGGCGTTGACGTAACTCCTGAACCGTTCCACTGGCGTCTTGTCCACGTTGGGTCAGCGTCTCTATCAATTCGGGCTTCTTTAGGAAATAGATGAATCCTAAGTTCTGGTTTGGATTTGGGTTTTCCTCGAATTCCTTGGCATCGTCTTCAGGTACTTTGGGGTCGGTATCGGTAGGCATCTTGGAAGCTGGTCGGTCAGGTTTCGGTGTCGGTCGGTGGACTCTGCGTCAGTCCTTGGACAGGTACGGCAAACGGTTGAACTTTCTGCAGGTCCCTGCTCGGGCGCCAATTTGTGATGCTTCTTTTGCAAACTGGGGTATGACTCAGTGTGTCCAGGGTCTACCCAAGGAAGCGTCGTAAGACTTGGGTTTCGGCGGTCCAACTTCTCAAAATGAAGACGCGGAAACGGTCGGTTTTAAATTTCAACTCTAAATTTATTACTATATGTTCTGACTAGGTTTTATTTGATACAAAAAACTCAGAAATAAATGAATTTGTAAAACTTACTAAACTGTGCATGGATGAAAATTGGTTCCAGTTTAATGAAAAGTTTTACAGACAAAAATTTGGTTGCAGTATGGGATCACATATGAGCCCGTTTTTAGCAAATTTATTTATGTCGCATATAGAAACTGAAATGAAAAATCAAGTAAATTTCCCAAGAATTTGGTTAAGATATGTAGATGATATATGGGCGATAATCAAAAAACATGAACTCCGTCAGCTCATTAACAAATTAAATAGAACTAAATACCCATCAATAAAATTTACATATGAAGAAGAAATTGAAGGGAAACTAAATTTTCTGGATTTAAGTATAACTCGGAATGGAGACAATTTCGAATTGGATATATACAGAAAACCAACGAATACTCTGAGATACATTACATCAGACTCGTTCCATTCCTTTGAACATAAGATGTCAGCTTTTCACTCAATGATTTTTAGAGCTCTAAATATTCCAATGACTATAGAAACAAAAATAAAAGAATTCCAAAAAATTAAAGACATAGCCAAAATTAATGGATATACTGAAGAATTGATTGAAGATTTAACAATTGCACATAGAAGAAAACAAGAATTGAGAAATTATACAACTTTAGATCTAATAAGGAATGAAGGAAATGACGAAAAGAAATATTCAAAATTTTATTTCTATCCAGAAATAACATCTAAGATAAAACCAATCTTTAATAAATATAATATCCGTATGAGTGAGTGCAGCGAAATAAAAATAAAAAATCTGATTGGAGGATCTAAGGATAAAATTGAACAACTTCAAAAGTCAGGAATTTATTCTATCGGATGTAATGATTGTGCAAAAGAATATATAGGACAGACAAGAAGACCTATTCTAAAAAGATTTAAAGAACATTTTGCACATCTTAAATATAATGAAAAAGAAAAGTCAAGTGTTGCAGAACATATGCTAGAAAATAGTCATAGCTTTAGTTTGCAAAATTTAAAACTAATAAGAAATGTAAATAGCAATTATGAATTAGATGCTTTTGAATCATTTTACATATTTAAAAACAAAAATAATCTAATGAATAGTGATGATGGACCAATCAAAGATTCAATATTCAAAAAATTTTTTAATAGATTCAACTCAACTCAACTGTAATTTTTGTTTAGAAACATTTTTGTTTATTATTAGTTTTTTGACAAATAATTTAATTTAATTTAATTTTATAAATCTCACTGACGATGGAAGCATTGCTTCTGAAATGTACATCTGAGGAAATAAAATAAGTGTTTTAACTGTTAAAAACTTTACTAATCTTTTCATTTACAAAAAACTAGGGAAAAAAATAACTTGTAAAAAACTTTCCAAAAAAAAGTAAAAACACGTCCACTTTGCAATCGTTATAATTCGGTTGTGTATTTTACATTATTTACTTGATCCAGAGGTCAAAAAGAACAAATTCTATGTTTTTATTTACATTGATGTGACATTCATATTTGTGGATTGTATTTACATTTATAGTCTTGTTTCATTTAATAATTTAAGTTAAACATTTCTAATTCACATATTTTAAAAATCATTGTACATTCGTACATTCTCCCGCCTCGGAATTGCAAGTACAATCACGTCTGGAGCACCCTATTTTATGTCGAACTGTAGTACCGACATTGTGCAGTTGATTCTTCAGATGGCCTTTGACAGTTGACTGCATTCTTCAATTGGGATAAATGACAACGGTGGTACTCCTCTTACTAATGCATACATGCAACGAAACAAAAAAGCGATTAGTACATTTAATAAACGTAAGTGGACAACACGATAGAATGGTACAACAGATATTACTAGAAAATTATAAAATTGTTGCCTTTCACTTAGGCATGTGTACTGTGCATCGGTAGTGTACGTTGCCTTGCGTAATTGTAATTCCATTCATCGTTTGTTTCATTCTTCCTTGTTGTAAATTACTTCAATTGCAATTTGTATTGACGGTGTGAAGAAGCATGGTGCCGGCATGCGATCTTTGGTAATTTATTCGTGGTTGTTTTTATTAAAAAAAAAGTGTACTATTAAGTGTGTTTAGTTTTAGTTTTAAACAATTAAATGTGTTTGTGGTTCCGCTGGATTGATGAGGCTTCTGCGATGGATTAATTGCGAAGAATTTCCCGCAAAGTTTGCATTGGTTCATGGTCAATGGATGCCATGTCCACCCATTCCAGATGAGTTTTTTTTTTTTTTTGTTTTAATTTAATTTTTTTGACATATATTTTATAAAATTTTATTAGAATATTGTGTGTTTGTAGTATGTTTCTGTTTTGTTTGTTTGCTATCGTGCATATTGTTCAATTTTATGTTAATTAAAATTTCGATTTTTGTTCTGCGTGCGTAATGTATGTGTGTGTGTAGTTGTGCAAATTTTACGATTTAATTCGCGGATTTCGGGGTTCGCGCGTAGGTTATTCGTTTTAATAGCGGGGTATATATGTATGTGTGTGTGTGTGTGCACAATGGCAAAGGCATTTTTGTCGTGACCAAGTGCCATCTTTTTCTAGTCGGAAAGGTTCGATTTTCGACTAGAAATTCTTGTTTACATTTTTTTTTGTAAACAACTCGCGATTCTGCTTCGGAAATTTTTCGCGAATTTTTATAATTTTATTAAGTTCTAGGAGTGTTTCAATTATTGAAAATTATGAGTGCTTTAATTCAGTTGACTGTATAATTTGTGATCTTTATAAGTTAATCAGATCTTAGTGCAAGATGGTCAAATGCATTTGTCGACGGCATTTGACATTTCGTGTTTTCTATTTTTCTATGTAATGTGGATCGTGTTCTTTTTTTTGTTTTTAAAATGGCAGTGCATTTTGTATTTTATGCCGGTGATAAATTATTAATTTGTTAACGTTGAGCGTTATTTAAGCACGTTAACATCAAATTATATTGTGTATGCGTTTGTTGCAGTGCACATAATTTTTATTAAAATGTGTCTTGTCGACGACAAATTTTGCTTTGTTTTGCCGACGGGAATTTGATTTCGACGTGCGGTGTTTCTCGGTTTTCGATGTTCCCTTTGAACTTGCCGAAATGTTTTTTTTTTTTTTTTTTTTTAAATATAGTGTGTTTAAAAAAAAAACTTTGATTTATGTTGTAGCTTAAGTTTTTAGAATAAGTTATGTTTTAAGCACTCGATGTAAAGCTTAAGTGTTTAGGAATAAGTTGTGCTTAGTTCTATTATATTTTAAGTTTTATTTTGTGTGTGCGTTGTTGAAGCACAGCATCTGACGATGAATTGCATTGATTGCTTTTCATGCTTTCATGATTTTATTATTAAATAAAGATGTTTTTAAACGAAGTTTTTGTTTGAGTTTTTCTTTTTTGAACAGCTTTCAGGTGTTTTAAACGATGTGTTTTGAAGTGTTTTGAACAGCTTTATAGATTTTTACAGATATGTTTGAACAGCTTCCAGTTGTTAAAGATGTGTTGATTGAAGTGCTGAGTGATGATAATTTTATTTAGGTTTTCCGTATGTAGTACAGATGTGTTGATTGCTGTGTTTTGCGATGGGTTGATTGTTGTATTGAATGGTGACTTGAATGCAAAATGTGTTGATTTATTTTGTATTTCCAAGTTTCATGTTTTAAAAAGCCTACTCCTTTTTGTTGTCGATGTTTCGGTAACCATAGCTTATGTTTTAGGAGTTAATTTTTCATACCAACGCCGATTGTTCGTGGTGTTTGTTGGACGGCAAATAACAGATTTTCGCGATAGGTCGTTTTAGATTTCCGTTTTGTGTCTTCACGGTGACGACGCGTATTAGACCATCCGTTCCCGCGTGAGTGTCCTCGATTCGGGCAAGACTCCAATACGTAGGTGCAAGTCGCTCATCCTTGAGCAACACTAGGTCTCCTATTTTGGGAGCTTCATGAACTTGAGTCCATTTCGGACGTTGCTGCAACCGTGCAAGGTATTCGGAACTCCACTTTTTCCAGAATCCTTCCGCCAGCGCTTGTACTTTTCTCCATCGGTCAATATACGTGATGTTGTTGTTGAGTTCGCCTTGTGGCACAGCATGCAAAGGTTCGCCTACGAGAAAATGCGCGGGTGTTAGCGTATCCAAATCATCTAAGCTGTCGGAGAGCGGGCATAAGGGTCTCGAATTCAAGCACGCTTCTACCTGAGTTAGAAGCGTTGTGAGCTCCTCAAAAGTCAGCCTTTCGGTTCCAACAACTCGCTTCAAATGGTATTTCACCGATTTCACTCCCGCTTCCCATAATCCACCAAAGTGTGGGGAAGCTGGGGGAATAAAGTGCCAATTTGTACCATGATTTGCAAGGTTTTCGGCAATCTCCTTCCAATCGTGCTTCGCGTCCTTCAACATTTTGGCTAATTCGTTATTAGCGCCGACGAAATTTGTTCCACAATCGCTGTAGATTTGTTTGCAGCTACCTCTCCTGGCCGTAAACCGTCGAAATGCTGCTAAAAATGCTTGGGTAGTCAGGTCAGACACTACTTCCAAGTGGATGGCCTTTGTTGCCAAACAGATAAATACCGCGAAATACCCCTTTAGTATTTTAGCTCCGCGAGCTTTCCAGCTTTTTATTTCGATGGGTCCTGCGTAATCAACTCCAGTATGACTGAACGGTCGTGAAATCTGGACTCTAGGTGCAGGTAGATTCGCCATCAACTGCTGCATTTCCGATGCCTTTTGCCGGTAGCAAGTGCATCTATGAAGCTGATACTTCACGCTTCGTCGTATCTGGCCAATCCAATATTTTTGACGGATGTAACTAATCATCTGTTGGATGCCGCCATGCAACGTGTTCATATGAGCATCTCTGACAATCAGGTTTGTAAAATGGTGACTATTTCGAAGTAGTATTGGATGTTGCGCGTCGTAGGGGAGGAGAGAATTCTCCAAGCGTCCTCCAACTCTCAAAAGTCCTTCAGCATCAACGAATGCGTTCAAAGTCTTGAGTGACTTAGGTATTTTCGAGGTTTCCAAGATTTGTTGAAGCTCTGATTTGAACATCTCCTTCTGTGCGGCCTTCACGACGATGATGCGCGCTGCTTCTAATTCGCTTGGGCTAAGCGGGCCATCAGAAACTGCTTTTCGTCGGCATTTTGTTGCGAAACGGCAACATGTGGCGATAACTCGAATCACCTTCAACAAACTCGAACAGTCGCAGATGGTTTGAAGTATACGATCATCCTGATTGACTTGAGCACTTAGTACCTTAACCGTACGTCGTTCCTCGTCAGTTTCGATGTCAACAGGTTGATGCGGAACATCGAAAGTCCATTGACTGCGTAAAAATTCAGGACCAATCCACCAAGTTTGCAGTGACGTCAGTTCTGCTGGATACACACCTCTAGACGCCAGATCGGCTGGGTTATGAAGCGTTGCAACATGTCCCCAGCAATCGATCCCCACTAACCGCTGAATTTCGGACACTCTGTTGGCCACGAAAGTAGTCCATTTGGCGGGAGTAGCTCGTATCCACGCGAGCGCGATGGTTGAGTCGGTCCATGTGAACATCTTGATGTCGGGAACAGCCAAAACGTCCTTCGTATACTGCATCAGCTGCGCTAACACTACTGCTCCGCAAAGTTCCAAACGTGGAAGCGTGATCGTACGCTGACTTGGAGCTACCTTCGTCTTTGCCAGGAGCAAGTTGACCTGTATACTCCCATCACTGTCAAGCACACGAACGTATACTACCGCACCGTATGCTTTCATCGACGCATCACAGAATCCATGTAGCTCGATATCCTTGTTGGTTTTGCTTATCTGAGTCCAGCGTGGTATTCGAAGCGTCTCAATCATAGGAAGTTCTCCATGAAAAGCATCCCAATCCTTCTTCAAAGTAGCTGGAACCGGATCATCCCAATCACAACTTAGTTCCCAAAGCCGCTGCATCATTAACTTTGCCGTGATGACGCATGGTGATATCCAGCCAAGGGGGTCGAACAGTTTGGCTATGGTGGACAACATTGACCTTTTTGTTGTGGCTTCTGATGACTGTTGCACATTTTGGTAAGAAAAGTAGTCGTCTACCGGGAACCATTTTATGCCAAGGGTTTTGACATGATTTGACATGTTAAACGGCACCTCAAAATCTAACTCTCGATCCGCTACAGGTATGTCTTCGACGAGTTCCTTCACGTTGCTTGTCCACTTGCGCAGTTTGAGACCCGCGGACGCCAGAAGTTGATTCGCTTGGTCGCGTTTTGTTCGTGCTTCTTCCACAGTATCGGCACCACTGATGAGATCGTCCACATACATGTCCTCTCGGACAACCTTCGCGCCCTCTGGCAAGTTTGATTCTTCATCTTCGGCTACACGTTTCAGAATTTTTATGGCAAGATATGGTGCACTTGCTGTGCCAAACGTTACCGTTTTAAGCCGAAACATCTTGATTGGAGAGGAACGATCGTCTCTCCACAGGATCAGCTGATAATATGTGTCCGGTGTATCCACTAACACCTGCCTATACATCTTCTCGATGTCAGCCGTAAACGTGATTCTGTGGGTTCGCCATCGAAGAACCAGATCAATAATGCTCGACTGTAATTTTGGGCCCACCAAAAGTCGATCATTGAGCGAACTTCCATCCAAAGTCTTCGCTGTTGCGTCGAACACGACCCTCAGTTTCGTGGTGGAACTCGATTCCTTGAAAACTGCATGGTGAGGCAAAAAATAGTGGTATGGGGTTGCCAACACCGAGTCGCCGACGTGAATTTCTTCCATATGCCCTAGGGTTGCATATTCCTGTATGCATTTGGCATAGTCTGCCCGAAGAGTTGGGTTTGCCTCCAGCCTCTTCTCCAAGTGCAGGAATCGTCGGACCGCGCTCTGCTTACTGGATCCCATCGCTGGAAGACATCCACCCTTAAACGGCAGCTTCACTTCATAACGCCCGTCAGGAAAGCGTATCGTGTGTTCGTCGAAATGCGCGTCGCATGCGATGTTCTCCTCAGTTTCATGTGTCTGGAACGGCAATTCTTCCATCTCCCAGAATCTCTGCAGCTGAGAATTCAGGTCAGCAGTCTGCACAAAACTGCGTATTTGCCGGGGAGGCTCCGCTTGAACTCTCCCTAACACAATCCACCCTAACTGCGTCTTCTGAGCGGTTGGTCCGACTCCATCTGCAGGTCTTCTCACTTCTGGAAGGAGTATATCGGCATATACGTCGCTACCAAGAAGTATATTAATAGGTCCAGGAACGTGGAGATTTGGGTCTGCCAACGTTAACCCTTTAAGGTGTTGCCATTTGTCAGGTATCATTTGTTGGGCTGGGAGATGGCCAGTCAGTGACTTGAAGACCAGTGCCCGCACCGCGCCTCCATAAGTTGAGTTGCATGACACAAGCTCAATATCCACGCAAGTTTGCGTTGTGCCACTGCTGACTAACCCTAACCCTGACACCTCGAGAAAGGTACGTCGCTTTTTCAGCTTCAGTTGCTGTGCTGCATCTTCAGTGATGAAGCATGCTTCCGATCCTGGGTCGATCAAAGCTCGGAGATGGTGTTGACGACCATCGGCTGCTCGCACCTTCACAATAGCTGTCGCTAAAAGCACCTGGTGCGTTCTGCTACCATGCGACGTGTGGTAATTTAAAACCTGACCGCTGGTAGAGGCTTGTTGCACCTCTCGTGGTTCAAACTCCAGCGCGTTTGCATTGAACGAATGAGGAATTGCATTGTTACCTCTAGAAGTTGTTGTTGACCTCGACGGTGTCATGCTATTTGCGCGCACAGCTGCGTGTTGGGCCACGTTTACATGTAGAAGCGTGTGTTGACGCTGTTGGCAAAAGTAACAGCAGCCAGGTGAGGGGCAATCCGGCGCAAAATGTCCTGAAGAAAGGCAGTTGTCGCAAACTCTCAGGCGTCGAGCAGTCTGCTTCCTTTCCGCTGTGTCCATGTTCAGGAACCTCTGACACTTCCTTATGGAATGCTGTAGCAGATTGCATAAACTACACATTCCCGACTCCCTGTTAAAAGTTGGCCGAACTGCTGGCCTACCTACTTGCCTACTGGCTGGCTTACCTGTTGGCTTAGATGCTGGCGTCGCAAACATCACCTTCGTGCTCTGAAAGCGAGAACGGTTGTTGGCGTGTGTCTCAGCTTTCATTTTTGACGCGGAGCACATTTCCTGCTGGTCAACAACTTCTAAAGTGCGGAAACGAGTGTCCAAGAAGTCCGCAAACTCGACGAAGTTTGGCAAATCCTTCCTGTTCCCCATCTTCTCTTCCCACAGCTTCTGCGTTGATGACGGCAACTTCTGGTGCAGGAACCAAATGAGCACCGTATCCCACTGATCCACCGGAACGTCCATGTTCTCCAGCGCTGACATACACTCCCGTGTAGTGAACAACAACTCCTTCAAATCTGTTGCAGTTTCCCGGGCCATAGGAGACTGCCCAAATAGAGCCTGCATCTGCAAATGCACCAGAATGCGCTTGTGGTCGTAGCGCTCCTTCAGCAACTCCCACGCCTTTTCGTAATTTGCCGCCTCGACCGACAAGTTCTGCAAAAAACGCTCGGCGTCACCAACCATACACGATTGCAGAAAGTGCAGCTTGTCTATGTCGGCCAAACTATTGTTGTTGTGCACCAACGCTCCAAAACGATCATGGAAGGTTCGCCAGCTGGTATACGCGCCATCAAATTTGGGCAAGTCGATGCGAGGGAGCCGTATCTCCGACCGAGATGACGCCTGTTGAAACGTTGCGTCCAAAGATGCTGCCTTATCGTTCCCTGTAAGCACAGGTTTGTGCTTCTCTAACGCATCCATTAGAACAACACGGTAATCTATTGAAATATCCATTATCTGGTCGTATACCTCTAAAAGATCTTCTTTCTTCATAGTAGTTTCCAGATGCTGTCCTCCGATGATCGCCTCGTTATATACCTTTGAAGTGGCGACGTCCTCCTCCAACTTAGTTAGCCTTGCAGCTACGTACGAGCGCGTCAGACGCTCTTTTGGGGATTTTTTAAAGTTGGTAAGATCCCTCTTGATGGTTGTCAGCAAACCAATTTGTAATTCTCCGTATTTATACATTTTTATTTCAATATATTTCTTTTTCAGATAAAGAAAATAATTAAAATGTTCAAACTCACGTACTATATCAGCTGCAGATGCCTCCAAGTTCCTGTTTTCTTCTTGCTGGTGATAATTTTTGCGCGACGCGACGTAACTTCAGTTTGTGTAACGCGAAATTAGATTTGTTTAACAAATAGTTAATTTTATTATCGCTAAACGATTTTCTAAATACACTTTGTGTCTATATATATGTACATTTATGTTTAATCAATTATTTAAGGTTACACTTTAATTTCTAAAGTCTTAGTCTTTGCACACACACACTGTTTTTTAGCAAAAGTTAAATAATTGTTCTTAAAAGACGGTTCAGAAGGACCAAATGTTCTGACTAGGTTTTATTTGATACAAAAACTAGGGGAAAAAATAACTTGTAAAAAACTTTCCAAAAAAAAGTAAAAACACGTCCACTTTGCAATCGTTATAATTCGGTTGTGTATTTTACATTATTTACTTGATCCAGAGGTCAAAAAGAACAAATTCTATGTTTTTATTTACATTGATGTGACATTCATATTTGTGGATTGTATTTACATTTATAGTCTTGTTTCATTTAATAATTTAAGTTAAACATTTCTAATTCACATATTTTAAAAATCATTGTACATTCGTACACTATATGTCTTCTCAGGATAAAGTTTACAATTATTTTAATTTTACAAAATTTAACAAGTTAAATAATTTCTTGAAGGAAGTGTATTCACGATGTCAATCCAAGAGCGGCTGGTATAGGTCCTCACCTGAGTAGAAGCGATGGTTTCTCTGGAATACGGCTATATAATACGGCTACTACTCCCTCTGTCTGGGTCTGCGTTCGGCAGGGCGCTCTATCGGCCGCCGTGGATTTCGTGGAAAAGGTCTGCGTTGCGTGCAAGGCAGAGCAATTTAGCGGCGGCGGCGGACTGCGTAGGAAGCGCCTGCTTTGTGTCGTACGGCAGGACAATCTATCGACGGTTGCGGACGTTGTAGAAAATGCATGCGTCTGCGTGGAGGCAAAACACTCTGTCGGCGGCGGTGGACCTCGTGAAAAAGGTCTGCGGGTGGATGATACCAAGGAGGGTTCACACGCTCAGCTCGAATAAGCCAAAGCAATTCAAATACCCTCTGCGGAGGCTAAATATTAAAGAAGAAGTCAATGTAACAATTTGAATTCCCTTTACGGAGACTGTTAAAGTCAAAAAGAAAATAAGGAAGATATCAATGCTTCAGCTCAAATAAGCCAGAACCATTAGAATTCCCTTTGCGGAGACTATTAAAGTCGAAACAAAAATAAAGAAGATATCAATGTTCAGCTCAAATAAACCAGAACAATTTGAGACTGTTAAAGTCAAAAAGAAAATAAAGAAGATATCAATGCTTCAGCTCAAATAAGCCAGAACGTTTTGAATTTCTTTCGTTGGGACGAGAAAAAGTGTAAAAGTGTAAATTCCTTTTGTTTTGAATTTCTTTCGTTGGGACGAGAAAAAGTGTAAAAGTGTAAATTCCTTTTGTTCAGCTCAAATAAGCCAGAACAAATAGAACCCGATAAAACTCTTTCTGGTTTTTGGTGATTGAATGTGGGGTGAATTACCCCTATTCATAGATTTTGCTACAGAAACAAAATGTGAACTATAAGTCAGTGACAGTTTTCCATATAAAAATTTGATGGCGATTGCCAATGCATTTCTCCATAAGAAAATGCACATGAAGAGATACGGCGCGGAAAGGTAAACAAAGTTTGGCCTTGGAGTGTGTGTTTACTTTGTTTTGATAAAAGAGAGGTGGAGATTGTCATTGCATATCTCCATAAAGAAATGTTCACGCCTGAAAGGTAACCAAAGTTTGGCCTTGGAGTGTGGGCTCACTATATTTTAGTAAAAATAAATACGTGTATTGTTTTGGTGCGGCATGGGGTAGGACGAAGAAATTGTGACGCTTCGTCAAAGATCCCCCCTTCTTCGAAAGACGACAACCCTCTCGTCTCAGCGTCCTCTGGTACTGACTGGAGGAGTCTTGTATGTTTTTTTTTTGTTTTGAGGACTTAAATTCCGGTCCTTCTTTTTTCGTATACATATATTTTTTTATTTTTTTTCCCCTTGATATCATTTTTTTTTGTGTATATGTTTTTTTTTTTTTTTTGTTTCTTTTTTCTTTTTTTTTTCTTAAACGTTATAAACAAAATAAACTTAATACCTATCCTGAGAAAAAACCAATAATCGTTCTATGATTAAAAAAAAATCTACCTCTAATCGTCCTTCAAGCTTCCCTGGGCGCGACTTTATTGGTCCAACATCATTGGAACCACCTTGTTCCTTCCCTGGAACGACAGCATCGCCTCGGTCCCGGTGTTGTTGGGGGTTACATCGATGATTCCGCACCCCTTTCGAACCGTGAACGGCCTGGCGTCCCTTCGGAACACAGAGTTGACGCCTCGAAACGGGTCGGCTGTCTGATTCTTCTGGCGGTCGGCTCTTCTTCGTTGGGTTTTGGTGAGCGGAGGCTGCTCGTGGGTTTTCTGTAGGCTGGGGCTCTGGATTTCGGACATGACCGTGGGTTTCTTTTTCGGTGGGTAAAATCGGTGATCTTTCTGGGACAAATATTGGGATGCTGGATCGTTCAGCGCTTTCTGGCGCTCGTCGCTAAGAAAGCTCGCCCTGTCCTTCACTGATTGGACATGCACCATTTGAACTTCGGATACTGGCGTAGGTCGGATGAGCACGGCTGGTGGATGCACAGGCTTGCGGCTCACACGGCGAGTAGTAGTTTCGCTGGCTGGTTCGGCCCTTGTCAACTGTACGACGACCGAACGGACTCCAAGATGTGGTTGACGGGGTTGCTTTGGTTGTCTCTTACGGGGATTGTTCGGAGGGACGGTCCATGGTCTTTTGGTCGTGGACGTCGACGGTTTAGTTTCGAGAATAATTGTATATTTTAAGAAAACAAAGAACTATTGAACAACTAAAACTGTAAGATGTTTATTTAATGAAATCAAAAAGTCGAATAATAATAATTAGTGAAAAATTGAATAATGTCAAAGAAGTAGAGAATCGAATATAAAACAATTATTTACAAGTAGAATAATAACAAGTAGCTAGATGGAACAAACACCACAGTCTCCCCCACTTAGTAAATTATATTTAGGAAAGAACACTATCACCAAAACGGACTGGAGGTTGTCTTTCTCTGGTTGATCTTCTAACTTCTAGTTGAACTGGAGGTTTATGACTGACTAATGCTGAAGAAATAGCAGGAATTTCTTGAGCTGGATTAGCTTGAGGATGAACGGAGGTAGTGGAACCAGGATTAGGATTACTTGGTCTTGGAATGTTAAAACTTTGACTTGGACCACATAAAACGGATCTCTTTTTCAACAAAGTTGTTAGAAGTTGGTTAATATGTCGTTTGATTGTGCGACCAGAGTCAAGAGTAACGAGGTAATGACGCTTTAGTTTTGAGTTCTCCAAACTGCCATTTAATAAGAATTTTGACTTGAACTTTCTCCCCCACTTGCAATGAACGGGATTGTTTGCATTACAATTGGGAAGGTTTTGGATAATATGGAAAGATATCATCAATTCGAATTCTTAGTTTTCTGCTCAGGTAGAGTTCATCTGGTGATTTTCCACAGGCGAGGGGTGTAGCATGATATCGTAAAAGTATGTTTTGTATTTTTGTATGTATTGGTGTTCGATCATTTGAGAGAGCTTTTAATCGGTGTTTAAGCGTTTGAATATTTCTTTCGGCAAGTCCATTTGTTGCAGGATGTTCAGGAGCAATAAACTTTTGGAAAATACCGTGGTTTGAACAAAATGAATGAAATTCATCGCTTTGAAAAATTGAAGCATTGTCGGATACCATAACTTGAGGATATCCATGAGTTGCGAAAATATGTTGAAGTAATTGTATGGTACTCGAGCTAGTTGGAACATCTTTGATTACTCTGATTTCAGCCCATTTTGATCTTGCATCAATACAAACGAGGAAGTAGAAATTTTGGAAAGGTCCAGCGTAATCGATGTGCACTCGTTCCCAATTTTCTTGAGGTGTATCCCAAGGATGCACTGGAGCTTTCGGTGGACTAGATCCATTGATTGCACAATTTTCGCAGTTTCTTACCAACCGCTCGATGTCCTTGTCAATATTATGCCAATATACATATCGTTGGGCAAGTTGTTTCATCTTAGTGATACCCAAATGCGTTTCGTGAAGTTCTGTCAGAATTTTTGAGCGTAAAGAATGTGGAATTAGAATTCTATCTTTCCGATAAACGATACCATCTTTGAGTGTAAACTCGAAATCGGTTGAATGGGCTTTCAGGTCGATGATCATTTTCTGAAGATCAGAATCCTCTTTAGTCTTTTCTTTGATGATTTGAGCAGTAACTTTTTTGCTTGAAATCTGTAAAATTGTTTCATTGTATAACACATCGACTTCTTCACCAATTGATTGATCAGCTGTGAATTTAAGGTATTGTACTGGAGCTCGAGATAAGCAATCGACATTCTGGTTAATTTCCCCCGGTTTGAATTGAACAGAATAATTGAATCCGGATAGAAATGAAGCGTATCTGAGAAGTCGAGCTGAAGTCATCTGAGGCAATGCTTTATGTGGATGAAGAATTCTTGACAAGGGCTGATTGTTTGTCACAAATAGGAAATGTCTGCCGAATAGATATTTGTAAAAATGAGTAACACCAAAAATAATAGCAAGGGCTTCGCGGTCCAGCTGGCTATAATTTTGTTCTGATTTCGTCAGAGAACGTGAAGCGTAAGCTATGGGTTTTTCAATTCCATTTAAAGTATGACTCAATATGGCAGCTAGTCCATGAGGACTGGCATCAGTTGTTAGAACGATAGGCTAGGTAGGATCAAAAGGCATGAGGACTCGGTCGCTGCATAGTTCGGTTTTTAGTTTGATGAACGCTGACTCGCATTTTGAAGACCAGTACCATTTTTGCCCTTTCTGGAGAAGACAGTGCAGAGGATGTTACATAGTTGAGAAATCTGGGATAAATCGAGAGTAATATGTTACAAGGCCAAGAATCTTTTTTACATCATCAGGGTTCGAAAAAGAATGCATAACTTGTATAGCACGTACTTTTTCTGGAGATTTACTTATTTTGTTGAATTCAATTACATGTCCCAAATAACTTATCTTTTGTTGTAAGAATGAACATTTTTTCATATTGATATGGAGTTCGTATTTAGTGAGCTTGTGTAGACATGCAACAAGGTTTTGAAGACATTCGTTTCGTGATGGACCGTGGACAATTATGTCATCGAAATAATCTTCAACTCCTTGAAGTCCTTTGAGAATTTGACATAGTATTCGGTTGAAATCTGAAGGTGCGGTCTTGATTCCAAAACTAAGACGGTTCATGCGGTAAGTGCCTCGATGTGTTGATATGGTTTGAATTTTTCTACTTTCTTCGTCGACTTCCAAATGTAGGTAAGCTTTGTACAGGTCTAACTTGCAAAAATATTGAGAGTTCCCTAAGCTGTGTAGAACGTCATCAATTCGTCGAAAAGGATGGTTAGCTTGTACTAGTCGTTCATTAACGCCACACTTGTAGTCCACACAGAGACGTACTCCACCATCAGGTTTCGGAATCACTACCAGAGGAGAACCCCAATCACTTGCAGAAACTAAAGTAATAATTCCATCTTCTTCAAGTGAATTCAGTTCTTTGTCGACTCGTTCTTGTAGAGCATAGGGCACGTTTCTTTCTCTAGTAAAAATTGGTTTGGCACCATTTTTGAGTTGAAGAGAAATTTGAAAATCTGGAACACAACCGACTTTTTCTTCAAATATTGCAGAAAATGGTTTGAGATTGTCATCGATTGAGTTGTTTAGTTGAATTTGAAACACGGTTGACGGGTTTAATTGCTTGGAATCCATTTTTTTTTCTCTCGTCGCCAAATTATTGTATATTTAAAGAAAACAAAGAACTATTGAACAACTAAAACTATAAGATGTTTATTTAATGAAATCAAAAAGTCGAATAATAATAACTAGTTTCGCCCTGTGGTCGAGATTCGACCATTATTCCAAAGTTCCGGTTAATAATGAAGTCCCAAATAAAATATTTTTTTCTGCCGCCCGCCACTCCAATTCATAAATTTCTTATCCGCAACTCAAAGAGCACTTCTGCAAACGTTCTACGAAAAAAGACCGATGAACTCAACTACTACACTTTCTACACAGTGAAAAAGCTCAAAGAAAAAATAACAGTTTTGCATTCACACTTAAGCTGAGACGGAATAAACGCACACACACTTCTCCGTTTTCAGCGTCCCCGTAAATTCACTACTTCAAATGTAACAATTGACCAAACGCTCACGTATGGGAAAGGCAATACCAAAGCTGAGACGAAATAAACGCACACACACTTCTCCGTTTTCAGTGTCGCCGTAAATTCACCACTTCCAATTCCAATTGACCAAACGCTCACGTATGCGAAAGGCAATACCAAAGCTGAGACGAAATAAACGCACACACACTTCTCCGTTTTCAGTGTCGCCGTAAATTCACCACTTCCAATTCCAATTGACCAAACGCTCACGTATGCGAAAGGCAATACCAAAGCTGAGACGAAATAAACGCACACACACTTCTCCGTTTTCAGTGTCGCCGTAAATTCACCACTTCCAATACCAATTGACCAAACGCTCACGTATGCGAAAGGCAATACCAAAGCTGAGACGGAATAAACGCACACACACTTCTCCGTTTTCAGCATCACACTACCTGTTCGTAAAATCACTTGACTATGATATTGTAAAAAAAAAACACAGTGTTGTTGTTGTTTTTTGCACGATTTTTAATTTAATAATTTAACCGGGTAAACGTTAACAGATCCGGAAAAAATTTATATTCTTCCATTCTATGGCTAAATACCTTTCAGAAAATATATACTTCATGCGGGTGCGTCATCGTTAAGTGGGGTAAAAATGTACCACAAAAAAACCACTTGCCGATTAATATATAGATTAATGAAAAATTTAATAATGTCAAAGAAGTAGAGAATCGAATATAAGACAATTATTTACAAGTAGAATAATAACAAGTAGCTAGATAGAACAAACACCACAAGAACCGACATCGATGAGCCGTCCATGTTTTCCGTCGTCGGTAATCGTTGCACCCAATTAATATTTTTACTTTCTAAAATAGGTCTTTGCCTCACTTCGGTTGGTGGTCGACTGAGGTCTTCTTTATTTGCAAACGCCTGCGCAATGTCGGCTGTTCGGTTGTTATTTATCTGACATGCGTTTGCTGTTACGGTGGTCAATTTCGAGTTTCGTATATGTGCTCGGCTCGTAGCAGCTGTGTGCATGGCAAGTCTGCGGCCTCCAAGCATTAGCGTGCATCCTGCTTTTCCTAAAAGGTCCATACCTAATATGGCGTCTTCTGCCAAGGTGGGTAGGAAAATAGTTTCTCCCTGCACTATTTCACCATTTAAGTTCAACGACAGGACGTAATGCTCGGACGGTACGGCTTTTCGACCGTCAGCAAATTCCACGGCATGCGGCTGGTCTCTTCTAGCTGCTCCGAGTCAACGGCATTCTTCCCGTAAGCCAGGGCCGATAAAAGATCGCGAAGAACCGGTGTCAACTAAGGCATAATAAACTCGATCGCCAGCCTCGATAGGCACGAACGGTCGAGGGTCGGTTGGACTGGTTGAGCCAGGTTAACGGATAACGGCGTTGGAACTCCGGTGACAAGTGCAGTGCAATCTTTGGTGAGGCGACCGTCTTCCCCACAGTACGAGCAGAACAATCTGAAGGGGCGTCGACGGTCTTTTTTATTGTGCCCTCTCTGCTTACATTGCCAACAATGAGTGTTTCGGTCGTACGGGACGGTTGGTTGTTGTATCGGTGTTGGGGGCATGACGGCTTGGCGGTAGAAGGCGGGTGAAGGCGACTGTACTTGCAGTCGAGGAACAGGTGCGGTTGGGTACTGGTAATGCTGATGACTTGTGGCGGGACGAGAGTTTCGATCTTCTTGGCGTACGAACTCGTATTCCTCCGCAAGATCCATCAGTTCATCCAAAGTCGTAAATTCTATGCGTTTGATGAAGAGTCGGTACTCTGGTCGTAATCCATCATAGATGCGGTCTACGTTATCCTCGATAGTCATGCGTGGATGTTGTCGGATCAGGTACTGGCATGAACGTACATAGTCTTTCGCTTTCTCTTTGGGGCCTTGTCTCTTGCGCATTATTTTGTCTTCAAGTTTATGGAAATAACGTGCTGGCAAGAAATGACGTAGGAAGGCCTGGCGAAATGCTGCCCAAGTGGTTAAAGCGTCTCGATTAATCCTGAACCACTCTATGGCCGTGTTGCGGAAGATTTCGGGAACTGTCCGGAGCATGTCGTTCAATGGTCTCAATGGTCCTCAATTCTCTCTAAAAATTCCAACGGTTTACCGGAGCCATCGAATCGGAATCCCCATTTGCGAACGGTGTTCATCAGCTCAGCTTCGAAACTGGGTCCGAATCGGCTAGGTGTGGGATATGTGGCTGCGGTCTGGTACGTATGTGGACTGGCGTGTGGTTCGACCTGCGGAGGAGCGGAGACTACTCGTTCGGATCTGGCGGGGGGAACATAATTCGCTGTTCGAGAAGAAGCGGGTGCGGTCATGGCTGGTATTTGGGACAGTGGTACCTGGAGTCTGCTTCGAAATAACTTCTGTCGCTTGTGTTCCAACGTGGACGGCGGTACGTTCGATCCAGAAGTAGTTGCATAGTCTTCTTCCTCTGAAGGGTCGGCATTATTCCTCTCTTCTACTTTGTCCTCCAATTCAGCGCACAAATTCTGTCTTGACCGGTGCATGCGCGCTTCTTTTAGGTGGCGACTCAGGCGTTGACGTAACTCCTGAACCGTTCCACTAGCGTCTTGTCCACGTTGGGTCAGCGTCTCTATCAATTCGGGCTTCTTTAGGAAATAGATGAATCCTAAGTTCTGGTTTGGATTTGGGTTTTCCTCGAATTCCTGGGCATCGTCTTCAGGCACTTTGGGGTCAGTACCGGTAGGCTTCTTGGTTTCGGTGTCGGTCGGTGGACTCTGCGTCAGTTCCTGGACAGGTACGGCAAACGGTTGAACTTTCTGCAGGTCCCTGCTCGGGCGCCAATTTGTGATGCTTCTTTTGCAAACTGGGGTATGACTCAGGGTGTCCAGGGTCTACCCAAGGAAGCGTCGTAAGACTTGGGTTTCGGCGGTCCAACTTCTCAAAATGAAGACGCGGAAACGATCGGTTTTAAATTTCAACTCTAAATTTATTACTATATGTCTTCTCAGGATAAAGTTTACAATTATTTTAATTTTACAAAATTTAACAAGTTAAATAATTTCTTGAAGGAAGTGTATTCACGATGTCAATCCAAGAGCGGCTGGTATAGGTCCTCACTTGAGTAGAAGCGATGGTTTCTCTGGAATGTGGCTATATAATACGGCTACTACTCCCTCTGTCTGGCAGCGGCGGCGGTGACTTCCTATCTGGCTCTGCGTTCGGCAGGGTGCTCTATCTGCCGCAGCGGATTTCGTGGAAAAGGTCTGCGTTGCGTGCAAGGCAGAGCAATTTAGCGGCGGCGGTGGACTGCGTAGGAAGCGCCTGCTTTGTGTCGTACGGCAGGACAATCTATCGACGGTTGCGGACGTTGTAGAAAGTGCATGCGTCTGCGTGGAGGCAAAACACTCTGTAGGCGGCGGACCTCGTGAAAAAGGTTTGCGGGTGGATGATACCAAGGATGGTTCACACGCTCAGCTCGAATAAGCCAAAGCAATTCAAATACCCTCTGCGGAGGCTAAATATTAAAGAAGAAGTCAATGTTCAGCTCAAGTATCCAGAACAATTTGAATTCCCTTTACGGAGACTGTTAAAGTCAAAAAGAAAATAAGGAAGATATCAATGCTTCAGCTCAAATAAGCCAGAACCATTTGAATTCCCTTTGCGGAGACTATTAAAGTCGAAACAAAAATAAGGAAGATATCAATGTTCAGCTCAAATAAACCAGAACAATTTGAATTCCCTTTACGGAGACTGTTAAAGTCAAAAAGAAAATAAAGAAGATATCAATGCTTCAGCTCAAATAAGCCAGAACGTTTTGAATTTCTTTCTGTGGGACGAGAAAAAGTGACTGGTAAATTCCTTTTGTTCAGCTCAAATAAGCCAGAACAAATAGAACCCGATAAAACTCTTTCTGAATTTTGCTGATTAATTCACCCCTATTCATAGATTTTGCTACAGAAACAAAATGTGAACTATAAGTCAGTGACAGTTTTCCATATAAAAATTTGATGGTGATTGCCAATGCATTTCTCCATAAGAAAGTGCACATGAAGAGATACGGCGCGGAAAGGTAAACAAAGTTTGGCCTTGGAGTGTGTGTTTACTTTGTTTTGATAAAAGAGAGATGGAGATTGTCATTGCATATCTCCATAAAGAAATGTACACGCCTGAAAGGTAACCAAAGTTTGGCCTTGGAGTGTGGGCTCACTATATTTTAGTAAAAATAAATACGTGTATTGTTTTGGTGCAGCATGGGGTAGGACGAAGAAATTGTGACGCTTCGTCAAAGATCCCCCCTTCTTCGAAAGACGAGAACCCTCTCGTCTCAGCGTCCTCTGGTACTGACTGGAGGACTCTTGTATGTTTTTTTTTTTTTTGTTTTTTTTTTGTTCTGTTTGAAACAGCCAGCGCCGAGAATCAATATCCAGTGATCAATTGCCATTAAACAAATGCACGATAAAACCGGTTTTCAATAAAATTCATGTAACGAAAAACTCTACCTCTACTTCTGCTGCTGCCGAGGCTTTTAAAGCTGTTAAAAGCCGTGTTTTATTATTGATCTGATCCGGATCAGATCATGGGCTTATTAGCGTTACAACAACAAAGCGAAATCCTGCTTTTTATTTGGATCTATTTTTGTGATCTAAAAATTAGTTCTTCTATTTCACACAAGAGGAGACTTTCCATTGAAAACGTTGGTATCAGCCGTGTTTTAGTATCACAGTGATCCAATCCGGATCGGATCTTGATAATAAAACAACTTAAGATCATCATATTTTTTATTATTTCCAGTTGGAAGCTGTGAGAAACTCGCTCTTTCAACCGACATTTCAAAAGAGTTGCAAAGTTGCCCTACGAACTTTTTTTTCAATGGTTAATTTTTTGTTCTTTTTGTAGGGAAAAGTGATACTCATACGCTTTGTCAAATATAAACTCTTTTGCACTAATTCTTATTAATTTCACGAATATATGATTTGTTTTGTAAAACTTTTTCATTATGTCATGTTTTATACAAAAATGAATCAATGTGAAGTTTCAGTTTCAGGAAGTCAATGAAAGAAAACTTAAATGTCTTTTTGCTCGCTGGTTTACTAGCAAGTGAATTATTTATTTCCTATCCAAGATATTTATACAACTGCTAACTAGGCAATAAATAATTCGAGATACAGACAAACAATATATACATAAATGAAATGAAAAGAACTGCAATGCAAGCAATACAATGCAATGCACTGCAACGGATCCGAGCACGAGAACGCTGATAGTTGCAGGAGGTGTCATATTTATTCGCCAACAGGTGGTGGCGTTCATTAACCTGTTGGTCATTCACCTGCTGTTGTTTACTTAGTTTGTAGTTTAGAATTCGGTCGTTTGCATTTGTTGTCACGTGCGGAAGAATGAAGAAACTTCCATTAAAGAAATCCTTGAACTTATTCTTAAAAGAATTGACAATCAGGATTTGAACATCAAACGGCTAAGTGAAGAAGTCACTCTTAAAAAACAATGATGGACAGAACACTAAAAATTGGAACATGGAATGCAAACGGTCTTTTACACCATTTATCAGAATTAAAAATCTTCTTAGACATCGAACACATAGATATTTGTCTGGTGTCCGAAACTCATTTCTCAAGTGGGCTGGTTCTTGATGATTTAATATCAAACTATATTTGCTACCACGCTCCTCATCCAGCTGATAAGGCTAGAGGTGGATCGGCAATCCTCATAAAAAAGAGCTTAAAACACCATGAAGAAGTTATGTTTACAAACGAGAATATGCAAGTAACAATAATTAGTATTGGTATGAAAAAGAAAGACTTCAAGTTGGCATCAATATACTGCCCGCCGAGGCGTTCCCCGACTGAAGATGATTATACAGAACTGCTGAATGTACTAGGACATAACTTTCTTGTTGGTGGTGACTTTAATGCTAAGCACACCCATTGGGGATCCAGACTTATAACAACAAAAGGCAGAAGGCTTTACAAAGCATGCCTCAAATACAATTGTGAGTTTTATTCATCCACATCACCAACATACTGGCCATCGGATTCAAGTAAAATACCAGACCTTGTTGACTTTTTCATAGTTAAAGGTATCAAACGAAACCATATAAGAGTCGAAGGTAATTATGACTTATCATCAGATCATACACCGGTGATTTTATCACTTAATGAATCGGAGATAATGGAAAAAAGTAATCCTAAGCTAGTAAACAATAAAACAAACTGGAGTAAATTCAGAGAAAAGCTTGAAAGCTATATAAATCTCAGATCCCCTATGGAAACAAAAGAGCAAATCGACCTTGAAGTAGAACAATTCATTGCCGATGTTCAACAAGCTGCAGAAGAAAGTACACCAACTTGCTCGAGTAGGAAGCAAACTGAAACAAAATACCCTGCCGAGATAAGAGAGTTGATATTGGAGAAGAGAAGAGCTCGAAGAAAATGGCAAAATACTAGATTTCCAGACGACAAAACAGCGTTTAACCGGCTAAGCAACGAACTGAAAAAACAAATCTACGAATTCAAAAATGATTCATTAAGTAGATTCCTGAAAAATTTAACGACTGATGCTTCAACTGATTATTCGCTCTGGAAAGCAGCTAAGCGCCTGAAAAGACCGCAGTTACAAAACCCGCCAATTAAATCTCTAAACGGGAATTGGATCGGAAATCCGAAAGAAAAAGCTAACCTGTTTGCAGAACATCTTGCGAATGTTTTTAAGCCATTCCCGGCAAATACATCTGAAATCAGCTTACAGTTTATTGATAAAGTCGATGAAGTTGACATACCAATTGTCACACTCAAAGAAATAAAAAGTGTGTGTCGAAATCAACTATCGAACAAAAAATCACCTGGGTACGATCTAATAACTGCTCAGGTTATGAAAGAAATGCCATCAAAAGCCTTCATAAAACTCCAATTCATAATAAATGCATGCCTAAAGACCCAATATGTCCCACATCATTGGAAAATTGCTGAAGTAATTGTTATACCAAAGCAAGGTAAGCCACCAACAGAAGTGACGTCTTACAGACCAATATCGCTTATACCAATAATGGCAAAAGTCTTTGAAAAATTGCTACTGAAAAGACTGAGCAAGGTCATAGAAGAAAGAAATCTAATCCCAAATCATCAGTTTGGATTTAGAAATAAACATTCCACGATAGACCAAGTTCATAGAATAACGGATACAGTTGAAAAAGCATTAGAAGAAAAACAAGTATGTTCGGCTATATTTTTAGATGTTGCTCAAGCATTCGACAAGGTATGGCATGAGGGGCTAGCGTACAAACTGCAAAGGGACCTACCCAGGCAGTACTACGAAATACTAAAATCTTATATCTCAAACCGGCTCTTCAGAGTACGGTATGATCAAGAATATTCAAAGCTATGTAATATACAAGCCGGTGTTCCACAAGGAAGCGTCCTAGGACCTACCCTGTATTTGCTATATACAAGGGATATTCCAGTGGATAACAACACCATTATGGCTACTTTTGCGGATGATACCGCAATTTTGGCATCCAGGAAGTGCGTCGTCAAGGCTGCTGAGAAATTGCAAAATGCCGTCGACACCGTTAGTGATTGGACCAAAAAATGGCGTATCAAGCTCAATGAAGCTAAATCTGCACATATAAACTTTACAAATAAAAAGTTAAGCTACGTTCAAATATTCATCAACAATCAAGCTGTACCCTACGCCAATACGGCCAAATACCTTGGGATGAATTTGGATGCAAAGCTAAAATGGAAAGAGCATATCAAAAAGAAAAGGGAAGAGCTCAACTTGAAATATAGAAAAATGTACTGGTTACTCGGTAGAAATTCGGACTTATCTGTCGAAAATAAAATAATGCTTTATAAACAAGTACTTAGACCTGTTTGGACCTATGGAATCCAATTATGGGGCTGTTCAAAGAAAACAAATACTGAAATCATCCAAAAGTTCCAAAACAAAGTCCTTCGTGGAATAGTAAATGCACCATGGTATATAAGAAATAGCGATTTACATCGTGACCTACAAATAGAAACGGTTACAGAAGTTGTAAGAAAACATGCTGTATCACACAATCAGCGACTGCATAGTCATATCAACTCTGAAATGGAGTCCGTATTAAATACGAGAGGCAATGTTCGGAGATTAAGAAGAACCAAGCCACACGAGCTAATGGCCTAAAAGTCATGGGAAGCATTAAAAGTTTAAGCTTCCCTTAAAGAGATAATATTATTGAGAAAGAAAAATCTGTTGTCGATCGTTATAGATTGGTTCTGATTATGAGGAGTTTTTAGTGGGTAAGAATCCCACACTACTTGGTATCGAATACTACTAAGTGTCTTTTGAAGATTTACTCCTGACAAAAAAAAAAAAAAAAAAAAAATTGTTGTCACAACATGCTGGGCCCCTCAAAATGAAGATACACAGAAGTCTATGTCTTCAAAGGATGTTTGTGCGTTACGTCGTTGTTGAGACTTCGTCTTGTTGAGACTTCGCATTGGAATAGTGGTGATGGTTGGTGGTGCAAGTGGCTGATCTCTTTTTCGAAAGATGATGAAGATCATAACAGCTACGATAACTATTATAGTAAGAAAGCCAGTGACTCCAAACAGTGAATATTGGTGAACTCGATGGGTACTGAATTCATTCAATATATGGTCCTGATTTTTTTGAAGGTTTATTGCATTTTCCAATGTAGCAAAATCTATCGAAGTGTTTGATGGAAGCATCAACTGTTTCTGTCTTTTGAAGTTAAACGAAGTTAACGTCTCAGAAAGATTGAATGTTGGTAAAAATGATGATTTTAGTCGGCTTGACATTGTTTGCTTTCCAACAATTGTCGTGGTTTGGTCATGAATTATACATTTTGCTGGTAGCTTAAGCAGCCCACTCCCTCGCAGTGTAAAGGGCTCAGTATTGTAATCACAGTTAATATTAACTGTGGTTGAATTTGGAGTGCTGTATATCCATGCGTTTGGTTGATGCATCTCAATCCAGTACAGCCTTGGTGATATGTCCTCAATCGTGCATGAGTCCATAATTTTCTTGTGTTGTATAATGTTTGTTTCACAAACACTAGTTGACGCTCCGGTTGTATACAGAGGATGCTGAAGTGGGCACCAGAAGATGTCGGAAGGCCTTATTTTACAAAGTAAGAATTCATCTTTGTTGATTGGATAAACATGGTTGCCTTGTAAGTTTACCATTAAATATTCCGATGATGGAACAATTCGTGTTAAGCGTTCATTGTGATTTGTTGGAACTGACAATACTTTGTATAGCTTGAATTCTTCATTATACAACAACGGGAGACTGATCTCAATTATGATATTGTTGTTCGTCACTCTAGCTCTTGGGCTTACAATTTTATACAGCTGCAGTATGGATTCGTGATGTCTTTCGCCAGGAATCTTTAAAGACTTAGGGATATTCTCATGAATCTTAGTCAACTCATCCTTGAATTGTCGGACTGAAAGGATAAGAGGGTGTATTCTTCCAGCATGCGTTGATAGCAGAATATCAAGCAATATGCTCTGGGTTGCTTTATAATTGATCATAATAAGTATCCCGTTAAGAGCAGTTGCTGAAAATCTCTCCATGTACTCGAATTTACTTGTTTCGTTTTCCTTATTCGTGACAATAGAACTTAGTAACATAATTTGATTCAAATTTTTCGATTGTTCTTTCTTGAAAATATTGACAGTGGAATCAACAATAGTTGTTTGATTTTTCATGAGTTGTAGCAAGTGTTTTTCATTTTCTTGAACAGCTTCTATTGTTTGCTCATATTTCTTAGCAAATCTTTGATCAAGTATTCCGAACAATTCATTAGTGACTGTTCCAATAAAGTCAAACGGTGATCGTCTTTGCCTTTTTAATGAATCGTCGTTTGCGTGTAAGAGAATTTCATTGTTGAGCTCTATTTGTTGAAGTTGATATTCAAATTGGTTCAGTATTCCTTCGCACTTAATAGACTTTAGTTCCTCCATTCCCGATGACGAACATACTCTCTCCATTTTTGAAACAATTTCCTTGTATGATTCGTATTCCTGCCAATAGTTCGTAAAATTAAAGAAAACAATTGTCTTCCATGAGCTTGAAATTAAGTTGGCTTGTCCTATATCTTCGAAATATATTCCAGGATGACTTTCGAATGGAAATACTTCAACATCGTGTATCTGACGAATTGGAGCGGAGCCAGCTAGGTTCAGTAAACCAAACAAAATGCATAGCCACGAAAATGGTTGTACTCGATTTGTTGACGTATTAACCTGAACTTGTTTTACTGGTGTTGTCGTTTCTATCGGAAGTTTACATAATTTGGCTATTGGTCGCCTTAAATGTTTATTGTTACTATATACAGTTGCAGCCCGAACACCGTTGTCACTCCCAGGATGAACTTCTGATATCCTTCCCATCATCCAGGTGGTCGGTGGTAGCCGGTCTTCCTTGACAAGAACTATATCGCCAGTTTTAATGTTGTCTTCTTTTTGTTTCCAAGCTGTGACAAAAATTCTGATGACCAGACTTTCCAAAAGTCTTGAGTCATTTTTTGTATTAGTTGCCAGCGTGAACGGAACGTTTTCTTTTCATCAATGAGTTGTTCGGGTACAGCATTCAGAGAACTTCCGATTAGAAAATGTCCCGGAGTAAGTATCGTAGTGTTGTCAATATCGTTTTCGATTGCCGTAAGTGGTCGGGAGTTAAGGCATGCTTCTATTTGAGTCAATAATGTCGAAAGTTCCTCAAATGTTAGCATGGTGTCTCCAATTATTCGTTTTAGGTGAAATTTTGTGGATTTAACGCTTGACTCCCACAAATCGCCAAAGTGCGGCGCTGCTGGTGGTATGAAATGCCATTGCATTTCATGTTTCGTAAGCATTGATGATGCGTCTACTACACCGTACTTAATGGCTGCTCTCACTTGTTGTTGGATTTCTTTGTTAGCTCCAATGAATGTAGTTCCATTGTCACTGTAGAAATGTGAACTTATCCCTCTTCTTGATGTGAATCGCTTCAATGCTGCTATGAATGCTGCTGGAGTGAGGTCACTCACAAGCTCGATGTGAACTGCTTTTGTAGCAAAGCAGACAAATATAGCGATGTAGCCCTTAGTTGACCGGTTTCCTCGTCCTCTTGAGATCAGTATTTGAATTGGTCCAGTATTGGGACTGGCCATCACGACGCGTAGCGGCAAAAATAGAAATGAGCAGGGGCACAACAAGTCACATTTTGTATTGAAATTGCCACTTTTCCAAAAAAATTGCTTAAAAATATAATGTTTTGCCGGTCGAATATTCGAAATTCTTATTGAAATGGATAAATAAAAGTGTAAAGAAAAATATGAAATTAAAGCACAACCAAAAAGTTTACTGGAAGTGTCCAAAATGCAAGTGCAAAAACGAGCTGTGATTTTCAACAAAAATTTAAGTTGAAAAATATGAATTAAAATTTCCACAAAAGCACAAATTAAGCTCTTAATCAATAATGTGCGTTAGTTTAAATCAATAAAATATCGAAGACCACTCATAATTCAATGAAAATTTAAGTTAAACAAAATTTATCATCCCCTCAACAAAATCTCCGTAGAGCTTTGTTTACATTTTTTTCCATACAAAAATGGCATATTCTTAAATTTTTCAAAAGCAAATTAAATACATTTGAAAGGTAAAAATCACTCGTGTGCACTGTTTTATTCAAGCTTTAACATTTTAAGATGCTAATGCGCTCATAGTTCAATCACTTTCATTTGATTTTATATTTTATTTAAATTACCACTTTAGTTCCAAAACAACCGGCAGGTGGTGTGCAAACTCATGTTCCCAGTCCCAATAGTCAACACCCGTATGTGTAAAGGGTCTTGATGGTGTCACTCTTGCTGCTGGAAGTAGCCACATTTGTTGAGTATTTGGTTGAGCAGCAAATCTAAAGCACCTTATACATTTATTTATCACTTGTCGAACTTGTCAGTGGCAGCACTGGTTATCTCTGTGCATAGTTGTGTGTTTTCATAGCTCTGTTTTTAAACTAATTAAATTCTGTGTATTTCATACTTTAAAATTTAAACTGTGATCTGTTCACTAATCTTTTTAGTTTGATTATCTACTTATGAGTTTATTTTGGTTCAAAGTGTTGTAAATAATAAAAATAGCAAAGTTGAATTAAATTAGATTCTGATTACGTTTTGTGTTATCTTTAGTTGTATTGGTAAGACATTATTTTCCGTTCTTATGTTGAGTGTGTTTTGAGTGATTTTTTTTTTATTATTGTTTTCTCCGTTTAACCACTAATTATCCCTCATACATCTCTTTCAACTACTAATTCCTTTCTTTTAGAACATACCATTTTAACTTAACAATTTTGCAACCTCTAAATTATCGTTAGTTTGGTTGAATTGGTAGGAGTCTATACCATTTTGAGAGTTTAATTTCGTCACTTAGGTTCAACTCCTACCCGTGCCTAAAAAAAAAATATATTTTTTTTTTTTTTCTTCTTTCTTATAAATAAATAATTTTTTTTTCTCTCTCTTTTTTAATATCTTTTAATATGGATTGTGCAGCGGGTAAATGCCTCGACAATTCGAACTCACCTCTGTTTGCTTGCTATGGGCCATGTGGAAATGTTTTTCATGCCAAATGTATTGGCTCCAACAATGCTTTATTGGATAAAATTAGTGCATCGAAAATCGCTTGTTGGTACTGTGAAAACTGTAAGAAGATTTCCCTATCACATTTAGCTGTAGAAATGTCCAATTTTAAGTTAGAAATTGAGAAACTCGGCACGAGTACGATAACTATGGCGACAAAAAATAATAACGGTTTTTGGTGGAGGGGTTCAATACAAGCATTTTTTACTATGGGAGGGGGGGGTCTATCTCCCCCCGTTTAGGCGGTAGGGGCAATTTTATAAAAATTGACTTAAAATCTAAAAAAAAATATTGTAGAACAACGGGAAAACTTACAGATACAATTTATACCTTTTATGAAAGCCAGAAATTTGCACTTTATAATAAATTTTAAATGAAGTGGTTTTAATTTATAGTTTTTGAAATAACTGACTTCAAAATCAAAATTTACGAAAAAAAAATTTAAAAAACCACTTTGAGTACTATGTTTCTCGTGATTACAAATGTCAATAAAAAAAATTTTGATGTAGTTAGTTGCTTCAATAAATTTTTTATCAAACGATATAAATTCCTTTTTTCTATGTTTTATAGTTTTTGAGATAATTGAAAAATAGTAAAACTATTGAAGTATGCATTATTTTCAAAAAATTATGGAAATACTACGAATTTACGATAATGTTAGGAGATAGACTAGTGAAAGTATTAAAATTCATAAAACAGGTACTTATGTGCAATTAATTTCCGTATGCAACGCATGGTCCGCTTCGCGGGGCTCATTATTTTAACCCTTTTTCCGCAGGGTTAAGCTGCTCATGCTAAATATGAAAATAGCAATTAATTTCCGTATGCAACAGCTTTCCGCATGGCCCGCTTCGCGGGGCTCATTATTTTAACCCTTTTTCCGCAGGGTTAGGCTGCTCATGCTAAATATGAAAATAGCAATTAATTTCCGTATGCAACAGCTTTCCGCATGGCCCGCTTCGCGGGGCTCATTATTTTAACCCTTTTTCCGCAGGGTTAAGCTGCTCATGCTAAATATGAAAATAGCAATTAATTTCCGTATGCAACAGGTTTCCGCATGGCCCGCTTCGCGGGGCTCATTATTTTAACCCTTTTTCCGCAGGGTTAAGCTGCTCATGCTAAATATGAAAATAGCAATTAATTTCCGTATGCAACAGCTTTCCGCATGGCCCGCTTCGCGGGGCTCATTATTTTAACCCTTTTTCCGCAGGGTTAAGCTGCTCATGCTAAATATGAAAATAGCAATTAATTTCCGTATGCAACAGCTTTCCGCATGGCCCGCTTCGCGGGGCTCATTATTTTAACCCTTTTTCCGCAGGGTTAAGCTGCTCATGCTAAATATGAAAATAGCAATTAATTTCCGTATGCAACAGCTTTCCGCATGGCCCGCTTCGCGGGGCTCATTATTTTAACCCTTTTTCCGCAGGGTTAAGCAGCTCATGCTAAATATGAAAATAGCAATTGTTTTTCAAACTGCAAGTTATCTGATTGAACTGAAAAAAGTTATCGTACTCTCCCCCCGCGATTTTTTTTGATTATTTCGAAAATCTTGAAATGCACCAGTAGATTTCAAAATAAACTAAGCTTGGTTCACAAAGATAAACTTATCATTATTATACGCCAAAGTTATCGTACTGGTGTATTATCATCTTATGAAATTAATTAAATTAAAATATTTATTTTGAACCCCTCTATAGGATTCTATTATCAAATCTTAGAGCCAAAGTTATCGTTCTCTACTCTAAAAAAAATTCGCATTACTTATATGTCTACAACACAACGGTAGCAAACTCTCATAGTTTCTGAATATGCACATACATATTTTTGTGTCATAAATAAGTATACATGCATATAACTATGTATATACATACATATATGCAGGCATAATAAACAATGGAGCATATATGTAGTCAGATCATAACAAATATGAGCGAACATTCGATGTTTGTACCGTTACTTTCAATGTAAGTTTGAGGCAGGTTATTGTTTAGCAAGGCCATTCTTTATTTAAAGTTTGCAAGAATAAGGTGTTTCTTTTCTGATAATGGCAGTTATGCATCCACTTCTTCACCCTAAATTAAAAAATTTTTCGATTTTTTGTTCGTTTGGGGATTTAGTGTCAACAAGTGAAAAAAGTATCGCGTTTTTAGAGGACATCGGGTTAATTCCCTCTAAAACATCTACTCCTCCTCTGTGTTGCAATATTTTAATGACAGTGGAAAACTCAAAAAGGGCTAAGTTCGGTTGGATTTGGCGATGTTCAAAAAAAAGTTCAAAAAAAAAGGTGACAAAGCGTGTAGAAACACAGTCAACCCATCAACGGGAACATTTTTTCATGGGCCTCAATGTCGGCTAGAAATACACGAAGTGCTGACAATTATTATCTCTTTCGTGATTAAAATGCCTGTAAACACGGTTTTCCAGGTAAATTAAATAAATCATAAGTTATAATTTAAGTATTTTGTTTTAAATATTTTTGTAAATTTTCAAATTAGCATTTAATCGCTTGGCGGAATCACGATAGCAAAAATAAATTAAGTAAATCTACCATAATAGATTATTTTAATTATTGTCGGGAAATAGCCGAAATAATATCATCCCATATTGATATTAATATTGGCGGGGAAGGAAAAACGGTTCAAATCGATGAAACGTTTTTGACAAAAAGAAAGTACCACAGAGGCCGTGTTACTGAGCAGATGACAATTGTAGTGTTGGGACTATATTGCAAAGAAGATAGGATCGGACGTTTTTTTAAAGTGAACTCCAAATGTAAGGAAGATTTGTGGCCTTATATCCATAAATACGTCAACCCCAACACTAGTCGCATCTGTACCGACAGCGCACGACAGTACATAGGCGTGGAAAAAATGTTCTCCAGTTCCACGAGTCATGATGTAACGAACCACAGCAAAGGAGAATATGTTGACAAAACCGATAATAATAACACAATAAATGATCTTGAAAATCAGAACAAGCTTCTGAAAAAAACAATTTTATGCCGCAAAACAACAGAGCACATCCATCAATATATGGCACTTTTCTTTTATAGAAAATACTGCCTGGAAAAATACAAGGACGACTTTGGATCCCAAATAATGGAATTTTTACTAGATGTAAAAAAAGTATATCCATGTTTGGTTGATGGAAAAGAAAGTGTGGGTCTGCAACTAAAAAACTTCGACCCTCCCGACGTTAGCAGTGAACGCCTAGAAAATGTGTTACCGCCAAAGCAACCTCGGCTCTTGACCATCAATGACGAACTTAACGAACTCAACAGTGACACAAGTACGGACGATGAATTCATTGACGAGACTTACATATCTTCTACACATTGAAAATTAACGTGACTATTTTTTACTAACTCCTGACTTACTTAAAATCTGACTAACTCAATAACTGACTTACTGGGACGCGGAATGCTATGCAATTCTACCTCCTCGTGGTGCATTCTGGGTTACGCTAAAAGAATTGCCTTACTCGACTCACAAAGATGAACTAATCATTAAAATTTATGCTGAAAGTAGATACGATGTGCGTATAGAAAAAAGAAACACTTAATAACCGAATAAACTGTATTAAAATCACAAAATTATACATGAGATTTACGATGCAAGCAGTGAGATGCATGCAGGAAGTTGCTCCTCATAAACTTTGGGGTGCAAATTTTTTACATGAAAAGTTTCTTTTAAAATTAGAAAATTTTTTGATTTTAAAAAAGAAATATTGTTTTACTATTTTTCAATTATCTCAAAAACTATAAGACATAGAAAAAAGTTATTTATATTGTTTGATAAAAAATTTATTGAAGCAACTAACTACATCAAAAATTTTTTTATTGACATTTGTAATCACGAGAAACATAGTACTCAAAGTGATTTTTTAAATTTTTTTTTCGTAAATTTTGACTTTGAAGTCAGTTATTTCAAAAACTATAAATTGAAACCACTTCATTTAAATTTTATTATAAAGTGCAAGTTTCTGGCTTTCATAAAAGGTATAAATTGTATCTGTAAGTTTTCCCGTTGTTCTACAATATTTTTTTTAGATTTTAAGTCAATTTTTATAAAATTGCCCCTACCGCCTAAACGGGGGGAGATAGACCCCCCCTCCCATAGTAAAAAATACTTGTATTGAACCCCTCTATCAGAAACCGTTATTATTTTTTGTCGCCATAGTTATCGTACTCTCCCCAGAAACTCTCTAAAGGCTTCGAAACGCTTCATAAAGTTTTTAATGAATCGGTTTCAAACTTAGCGTCATTTTCTTCCCCTATTAGCTCTGTTGACATATCAACTTCAACAGATGACTTAAAGTTGCTGACTTCGGATAAACCCCAAGCTTTAAAGGATTTAAGTGAACAGTCCAGATCTTCAGTTAATTTGAACCCTGTCTCCGTTCTAAATAAGGGCTCCAAAAGAAGCAGTGATGGCATTGCTTCCACTAAGCAAAGTACTCCTTCAAAGCGAAAGAATCTGAGAAGCAATTCTAAAAAGGCGTCCCATTAGAACAAACTGATGTAGTTGATATGGTTGCAATTAGTTCACCATCAGTAAGTAACGATTTGGATGCTGTTCCCTTAGAATCTATTACTCGAATGGAAGCAGTCCCCAAACCTAGATCCATTTTTGTTTCTCGGCTGAGACCTGAGCTCATACCGAATGATGTTTTGCATTATTTAGTTACAAAGAAACTTATTCCTTGTGAAAACTTTATTAAATGTTCTAAAATAAGTAAAACTGATAGTTTTGTTTCGTCTTTTAAATTACTTGTCCCACCCTTATTGTTTGACTCTCTTTGTGACAGTAATATTTGGCCAGCTGGTACTCTTGTCAAAGAATTCTCAGGCTACAACAAAAAGAATAAAAATTTATTAAAGAGTATTCCAAAAAACTAAAAAGATTTTCCCTCTTCTACCAAAATGTTAGAGGGCTTCGCAGTAAAACTGCAGATTTATATGTGAATTCTCTCGTTTTCTCACACGATGTGTTTGCTTTGACGGAAACGTGGCTTAACCCAAGCCATTTGAATACCGAAATCCTCAGCCAAGAATTTTCTGTCTACCGTAAAGATCGGCATATAGACAAACCAGAAGCTGTTGGAGGTGGTGTTCTTATTGCGGTCAGGAACGCGTTTATGTCATCTCGTATACACTTTCCGTTTGATTTGTCTATTGATGTTGTTTGTGTGAAAGTTTGTACCTTGTCCAAAAATATTTTCATCATAAATGTTTATATTGTCCCTAAAAGCTTAGCACCAGTTTATGCTGAGCTATCTCTTATTTTGGATTATGTCTTCGAAATATCCGATCTTGAAAGCCAGATTCTATTACTGGGTGACTTTAATTTACCATACATTCAGTGGCTACCCTCTGATGATGGTTCCTTTCAAAAAGCTTCCCTGTCTTCACCACAACAGGAGCTTTCCTGTTTAGACAACATAATTTCTTCTGACTTACGGCAAGTAAGCTGTATTAGAAACTATCAAAGTTGTATGTTAGATTTAGTATTTTCTTCGGACGCTATTAAGACTGTTGTAATGCAATCAAATTCTGGTATCACAAGAATAGATGACTTACACCCACCTTTAGATATCTTTATTGAACTCAGCAATGTGATTGACGAAAGAAGTAGTCCATATGACTGTTCATATACCTTTGACTTTCGAAAAGCGAACTTCGATTTGCTTTCGGATGAATTAAGCAGGGCTGGTATTGAAAAAATATCAACTCTAGCAAATCTTGACGAAGCAGTCAGCTGTTTCTACTCTATTTTAAAGGATTACATGAATAAAACAATTCCGCTAAAATTGATTAAAAAAGAAAATTATTGCCAGCCGTGGTTTACCAAAGAACTGAAAGTTCTGCGGAATAAAAGAAACAAGGCCTGGAAAACTTATTTGACCACTCTTTCTCTAACTGACCACCAAGTGTTCATAAGTCTTTTTGAAGACTTCAGAACGCTTTCTCAAAATCTTTATTCCAGCTATGTAACTCAAATGAGTTGCTCTCTTAAAAATGATCCAAAAAGCTTTTGGTCCTTTGGTAAATCCAAAAAGAAATCAGACGGCTATCCAGCAAATTTTATTTATAATAGCAATCTTTTGAAGGATACTCCTGACATATGCAATGCCTTTGCAAATCATTTTTGTGGCTCTTTTTGTAGTACACCTCTCAAAATTGATGAAAACTATTTTAAGTATTTAACTCACTGTTCTCAAGTAAGTTTTAATAGCATCCCCATTTACAGTGATAGAATTATTCATTACCTTTCTTCTCTAAATGATGACGTTTCATCTGGCCCGGATATGATACCACCTATAGTTTTAAAAAAGTGTTCTTTACGCTTAGCCTTCGCTCTCGAATAACTTTTCAAGCTTTCTTTAAAGTCCGGAAAATTTCCTAGTTTGTGGAAAATGTCTTTTATTACCCCTGTTTTCAAGAAGGGTGAAAAAATAGATATAAAAAACTACAGGCCAATTGCAAAGCTTTCATGCATTCCTAAGCTGTTTGAACAAGTAGTCTGCGAAAGTTTATCATTCTTTGCAAGGAATATAATCTGTAATCAACAACACGGATTTATGCAAAGAAGATCAACGGCTACTAATCTTCTCTCGTTTTACCATAAATGCTCTAATACACTCGAAAAAGGGTATGAGTTAGACTGCATTTATACTGATTTCTCTAAGGCCTTCGACCAACTTTCTCATAATATTATATTATATAAACTAAAAGCATTTGGATTTCCACCAGTATTTATTGTTTGGATAAGTTCATACTTAAAAAATAGATCTTATCAAGTCAAATTTCGTAACGTCTTGTCAAATTCTTTCAATGGTCTGTCTGGTGTGCCACAAGGGAGTCACCTTGGTCCTTTGCTTTTCATTATTGCAATAAATGACGTCATTACTTGTATATCATACAGCGACATTCTAATTTTTGCTGACGACATGAAGATTTTCAAATCGATAGAATATTCGTCAGATCGCAATTTATTACAAAAAGATATCGACAGTTTTGTTACGTGGTGTTCTAAAAACGGTCTTAGTTTGAACCCTTCCAAGTGTCAAAGTATGACGTTCTCACGCAAAAGGATTCCCTCTGTCGCAAATTATTCAATATCTCAGCAATCATTATCTCAAGTCTCGAATTTCCGCGACCTTGGTGTAATTTTTAGTACTAACCTTGAATTCAATGAACACATCAATTCCATAACAAGTAAAGCAAATTCAATGCTTGGGTTCATAAAGAGATGGGCAAAAGAATTTAACGACCCCTATGTTACACTTTCCTTATACAACTGTCATGTTCGTCCCTATCTCGAGTATGCTTCTCAGGTTTGGTCACCTCTATATGAAGTTCATAAAACTCGTATTGAGGCAGTTCAACACAGATTTATACGTTTTGCCCTGAAAGGTCTTCCCTGGGAAGATCCTTTTAATCTCCCCCCTTATGAAAATCGTATTCGTCTTTTGAATCTTCAACCACTCTCACAAAGACGGACTAACAATGATTTGGTATTTTTCCATCAACTTATAACAGGTTCGATTGATGCTCCCAACTTGCTCTCCCACATAGGATTCAACTATCGTGGAGGATCTCACCAACTACGTAATTTAGAGTTTTTGCATTGCTACCACCACAGAACTAACTATGGCATGCATGAGCCGATAGCTCGCATGAGTAGGTTATACAACTCTAACCCTTTTACTTTAGATTTCAATCTTAGTAAAAGTAGTTTAAAATTAAAACTCAAAACCAGTGCTCCACAAGCATGATTTTTGTTTTGTATTTAATTTGTATTAAATTTGTATTTAATTATTAGTTACTGTAAATTATTTTAATTGTATTTTTTCTTCTTTTTTTATATACTTTCAATAATGTTTATAGTTTGATTTTGTTTTATCGATGTAGTAAAAGTTAATTATGTTAAATGTTATGTCCTTGTTCGAATACGTTCTTTTGTGCTTGTGTTGGCGTTTTTTACTAACCACTAACACTTGCATTAATGATGAAGAGCGTAGATAAGTGCGTACATATGAGCTTGCTCTAAGCTCAGTACCGCTTAAGACTCTGCGATGCAAAAAAAAAAAAAAACACATCTTTTTGCTTGTATAATCCAGTAGCGTTGTCTCAGTTTAGCCATTGTAAGTCGAATCCTAACCTATCTAGCACACTGCATGTGCGTTCATGGGCATCTTCTACTAATGGTTTTGTGAACCACTCTTGATGTGGTAAAATGATAGGATGTTTCTCTGAGCTAGAAAGATCCGCGTTTTGTAGCCGCCCGCCCACAACAAGGATGTTCTCGTTGTTCAGAAACGGGTTCAAGGATAGTACCTTACTCTTTGTTGATCGCATTCCCATCTCGTAAAGATTCTAGTTCCTTGGAATACACCTTCTCTTGTAGATACCGTATGATTCCTTTACTTCCATCGCTCAATTCCCTTGTTGTTAGGTTACCGGTTTCCGATGGTTTCTTCTTTAATTTGTTTTTGCAGTTTGATATGAATCGTCTGCAATAAGCAGCGACTCTTATTAGTTTTGTGTATGATGAAAATCTCTTAGTCAGGTCGTCAATTTCTTCAACTCTAATTGTTAGAACCCTTTTTGTTTCGGGAATATCGATCACTGCGATTGGCTGTTGGTTATTTAACGGCCATTGTTCAGAATCGAATTTCAGCCAATGAGGTCCATTCCACCATAAATCATTGGTTGCCATCTGTTCTGGAAGGCAGCCTCTTGAACCATCATCAGCTGGATTATCAGTTGACCGAACATGTCTCCAGCAGCTAACGTTTATTGCCTCTTGTATTTCTGAGACTCGGTTCGCAACAAATGTTTTCCAGGTAGATGGACATTTTTGTAGCCAGGCCAGCTTTATTCTCGAATCTGTCCAAGCAAATATGTTTTTAACTTGGCACCCAAATGACTTCATTGTTTCTGCCAGCAGCTTTGATAACAGGTGAGCACCACATAGTTCCAGTTTCGGAAGAGATATTTTTTTTTCGGATTGGGGCCACCTTTGTTTTTGCAGCTACAATTGTTGTAGCAAACCCGTTGGTAGAGCTATCCTGACATAAACTACTGCTGCATATGCTTCCTCTGAAGCATCACAAAATCCGTGAAGCTCAAATTCTTGAACCTTTGTGGAGTTTATCCACCTTGGAATTCGAATGTCTTCCACTGCAATCAGGTTTATCTTTAGTTTGTTCCACTGTTTTTGCAGTTCGGTTGGAAGTGGTTCGTCCCATTGTAGCTCTGCTTGCCTAATACGTTGCATTAAAATTTTGGCACTGACAGTTACTGGAGCCAACCATCCAAGAGGGTCGAATAACTTGGCTATTTCTTACCTAATACTTATCAAACTTACATTTGGTAAGTATTTCCGTAGTTATTTTTGTATCGACGTTCACCTTGAATTGAAATGTGTCACTTAAAGGATTCCAGTGTATACCCAAAGTTTTTATAGTTTCGTCTTTCATGACGTCTTTGTTTTGTTGATTGCGTAACTCAATCGGTATATGTTGTAGTAGTTTTCTGTTGTTTGCAGCCCATTTTCGAAGCTGAAAGCCTGCTCCCTTAAGCATCTCGTCAAGTTGTTTCTGAGCTGCCCTGCACTCCGCGATGGTATCTCCCTCAGACATAACATCATCAACATAGAAGTCATTGTTAGTTATTTCTGCAGCGGTCGGATAGTTGCATTGTTCGTCCTCTAGTTGTTGAAGAGTTCTAATAGCCAGATAAGGTGCTGAAGCTGTACCATACGTGACACTCGTTAGTTTGTACCATTTAATAGGTTGGTTGTTAGAACTGCGCCATAATATCCTCTGGTAATCTTGGTGTTCTTCGTGTAATTCAATTTGGCGGTACATTTTTTGAATGTCCGAAGAAAAAACATATTTATATTTTCTCCAACGCGTCAAAATTGTAGTTATGTCGTCTTGGAGCTTAGGGCCTGTCAGCATTAATTGATTTAAGCTTACTCCAGTCGTTGATTTTGCTGTACCGTCAAAAACAACACGAAGTTTGGTTGTTGTACTCGTAGGTTTAATAACGGCATGATGTGGCATATAAAAAATATTGTTTTTGTTGGATGAGTTGTTACTGACTTCTACCATGTGCCCCAGGTTGAGAAACTCGTTTATAACTTGTGTATAATCGTTTTTTAGGTTAGGATTCTTGTTAACCTGCAACTCCAGCTGGCGAAATCTAGCTGTAGCTCTACTTCTTGATTCACCAAGTGGATTTGTTTGGATTAAATCTTCGTCGAATGGGATCTTCACAACATACCTCCCATTGTCCTTTCGGTAGTGTGTATCCTTATCGATTTGTTCGCACCGTTTATCTTCCGGCTTTTGGAATTTTGGTTGATTAACCTCTCCTATCTCCCAAAATTTTTTTAGTTGTTGATCAATTGATGTAAGTGCTACTAGTCCAGTAACACTGTATGTGTCGGGAATGTCGTTTGATGTTCGTCCAGAGATCAGCCAACCTAACTCTGATCTTTGAGCGATTAGTGATTAAGCAGCGACTCCTTTAATACCAGTTAACATGATGTCGCCATAGGTATCGGCTCGAATTATCATATCAATTGGCCCAGGAATATTGAATGTTGGATCAGCAAGCTCTAGAAGATCGGACTTTTCAACTTGTTTAGTGTTTGTTTGCTTCAAAGGTAACTGCCTTGTCAATTTTGACAACACCAGAGCTTCTATTTTTAGCTTAAAACTCGAAGCAAAATGTGGCATTATGGTCACATCTACCTTATTGCTGGCAATTCCTGCTTTTGTTGCTCCTAGTCCGCTGACTTCAACACAAACGTCCTGTTTCTTAAGTTTCAGTGTCTGTACAACCGACTCGGTGATAAGCGAGGCTTGGGATCCAGGATCGATAAGTGCTCTGACTGTAACGGACTGTCCTTTGTCATTATTAACTTTTAGGATTGCCGTTGCGATTAAAACATTCTGGTTCTGTTCGCTATGATTTATTTGTGCGGATGATCTTGCAGCTTCTGTCAATTCTGTTTGTTTTGGCCTATCAGTCCATTCCATGTGAAGAAGTGAATGATGTTTCTTGTTGCAATGTTGGAAATTTTTCTTGCTAAAACATTGGATCTGTTTGTTATGCCTCAAACAGTTCAGGCAAAGCTTTGCCTGCTTGCACTGTGTCCATCTTTCTTTTGGCGATAATTTTAAAAACTTTTGACATGCGTATATATTTTATGGTCTCCTTTGCATATTGGACACTGAATAACTTTTGCATCTATTACGAAGCTTCGGACTCCAGATCTAGGTTCCTCAAATGAGTTGTTTGTTGACATTACTTCAAGAGCTTGGTAACGTCTTTCAAGAAAGTCGAGAAGAGTCTTCATTTTCGGCATTTTATTTGGCTCCTCTAAACCTTGTTCAAACAAATTTCTTGATTCTGTATCAAGTGACTTTGTAGTCATATGAATAATCATAGGACCCCATGAAGAAGTGTCATAGCCCAAATTTTTTAGTGCCGCTAGTCCCTCTTTAATGGCATCCAAGCTGTTTTTAATGGAAGACGCTGTTGGAGCGCTATTCTGTCCAGATTTGAGCATCTTCTCTTTATGCATAGACACTATTTTTCGCTCATTGTTGTATCTACTTTTTAAGATCTCCCAAGCGCTATTATAGTTTTCACTTGAAAACGTTAGATGCTTTATGAGTTGCAGGGGCTCTCCTTCCAAATGAGTTTTTAAATACTCCATTTTTTCAGTCGTTGTTAAATTGGCTTTGGCTTGTATTATATTGAGGAACAAGCCATAAAACTGCTGCCACTCCAAATAATTACCCTTAAATGTCAGTGTTTTAAACCTTGGAAGCCTTGATTCAGTATTATGTTCAATCGGCTTGTTGTTACTACTGGAGAGTTTTGATGCCATTGTATTGAGAAATCTGTTGACCTCTTGTTTGACATTTTTATATTCCTTATTCGTTACATAAGGTTTCTCAAGGTCTTATTCAGATGAATTGCAGATGAAGTCTTCATGTAATTCAGTGAATGTTTGCAACTGGTGGCGGTGGCGGCTTTGTAGGCAGAGGCATTAGATGTCTTTTCAACTTTTTTTGAAGTTTCTGCAGTGGGAGCCTCGTGAGGGACTTCAGGCCTTTCCATTTCCTTCAAAGCTTGTGCGACACTTGGATCTATATTTTCCAATTCTTGTTTAAAACTTTCGTACAATGCTTTTACTCTGTTGTACGTATCTTTTTGTATGTAGGGTGTATCAAATTTAACAAAAGGAGATATTTCAGTATGGTTTGAATGAAATTCAGTTTGAAGCCCTGGCTACGCTTTTTACTTACCAATCTCTAAGCCCTGGCTACGCTTTCTTGTTCATTTCCTCGAAGGACCATGATTAGCTGACAAAATAAGTTGTTAATTTGTTAGGCTTTAAATTGAAGTATTTATTTGTGCGGATGAGGAAGCAGCAAACAGTTTATTGCATTTTCCAATGTAGCCACGAAAATGGTTTTACTCGATTTGTTGACGTATTAACCTGGGCTTGTTTTACTGGTGTTGTCGTTTCTATCGAGAGTTTACATAATTTGGCTATTGGTCGCTTTAAATGTTTATTGTTACTATATACAGTTGCAGCCGAACACCGTTGTCACTCCCAGGATGAACTTCTGACATCCTTCCCATCATCCAGGTGGTCGGTGGTAGCCGGTCTTCCTTGACAAGAACTATATCGCCAGTTTTAATGTTGTCTTCTTTTTGTTTCCATTTAGGCAATTGTTGAAGCTGTGACAAATATTCTGATGACCAGACTTTCCAAAAGTCTTGAGTCATTTTTTGTATTAGTTGCCAGCGTGAACGGAACGTTTTCTTTTCATCAATGAGTTGTTCGGGTACAGCATTCAGAGAACTTCCGATTAGATGAAGTATTAAATACCTTAAAAGATATTGATGTATCTAAATCAGGTGGTCCTGATGGTTTCTCATCATTTTTTTTTGAAATATGCTTCTGAGTCTTTAGCACTACCAATAACGATCTTATTTAATCTTTCTTGAAATATGGGTCGTTCTTAAGTGAATGGAAAGTATCGTTTATTACTCCAATATTTAAAGCGGGCTCTAGGCAAGTTATATCGAATTATAGGCCAATCAGTAAAATTTCAGGTATTCCTAAAATATTTGAAAAAATTAAATGTGATAAAATTCTTTTCGTTGTTCGTGAACATATATCTGTTTTTCAGCAGGGCTTCGTACCTGGTAGATCAACGGCTACTAATCTATCACTCTTTGTAAACTACGTAGTGTCGAATTTGGAAAACAACCTACAAACTGACATCATTTTCACTGATTTTGCGAAAGCATTTGATAGGGTGAATCATTCTATTCTTCTTCATAAGCTTTCTTGCCTTGGTTTTCATTCCATGTTACTCAAGTGGATAGAGTCTTATTTAACAGACCGGGTTCAAATTGTTAAAATTAACACGAATTTATCTAAGCGTATTTGTGTAACATCGGGTGTCCCTTAAGGAAGCCATTTAGGGCCTTTGCTTTTTCTTCTATTTATCAATGATATATCTGATGTGTTCATTCATTCAAAATGTCTTCTTTATGCAGATGATTTGAAGTTATATAAAAAAATTGAGTCAGTTCAAGATTGCTTACTTTTACAAGAGGATTTTTTAAGGCTTTCACAATGGTGCAAAATGAATTGTCTTCATCTGAATGTAGCTAAATGTCATTTATTGACCTGTCTCAGGAAACGAGATAAGATTAATTACAACTATTGTTTATTGAGCGTATTTTTGGAAAGGGTCTCACTAAAGAAAGATCTGGGCATCATTTTAGATGAAAAATTATCGTTCAGACCCCACATAGATTGGTTTATTAGCAAAAGTAAATCCATGCTAGGGTTCATTAAAAGAAATGATCGTGAGTTTTCTGATATCCTTACACTTAAAACACTTTACTTTTCGTTGGTACGATCAATTCTAGAGTATTGTTCAATTGTCTGGGATCCTTTTTATGCATCCGGCAGAATTGAAAGGGTGCAAAGAAGATTCTCCAGATATACGATTTCAAAACTTACTAACTGGAATAGTGAAATTCCCTGTTATAATGCTAGGTGTTTATTGCTAGGAATTCAAACTCTCGTTCTACGGAGAAAATATTTTTCTATTATGTTTGTTCGTGATATTATTACTTTTCGCGTTAAATGCTCGTTTCTTCTAAATGAATTTGGTTTTCGTATTCCCTCAAGAAATACAAGGACATCGGCTTTATTTTTCGTACGCTTTCATAGAACAAATTATGGCTATAACGAACCAGTTTCAAGGTGTATCAAGGAAGCAAACTCAGTCTGCAGTTTAGTTGACTTTTTTGAAAATTGTTCAAGACAATCTTTTAAAAATAAGCTTTTAAACACTTTTGCGAATTTGAATTATTGATATATTGAGTCAATTTTTGTAAATATATATATATAATTTGTTACATATTTCTAGTCTGTAAGAGTTACTCTGATTGGCAAAATAAACTAAACTAAAACTAAAAAAACAAAAAAAAGAATTGCAGATGAAGTCTTTATGTAATTCAGTGAATGTTCGCAACTGCTCCAGCAGTATTTTTTGTTGAAAGTCGTAAATGTCCTTGGAGTAGTCATTGAATGTTTGTTCCAATTCGATAATGGCCGTTATCCTCAGCTTCAACTTTGTCAACCGTTGACCTTGTACGGCAGTTGAATTCTCGTCCGGCTTTGCGGTGGCGGCTTTGTAGGCAGAGGCATTTGATGTCTTTTCAACTTTCTTTGAAGTTTCTGCAGTGGGAGCATCGTGAGGGACATTAGGCCTTTCCACTTCCTTCGAAGCTTGTGCGACACTTGGATCTATATTTTCCAATTCTTTTTTAAAACTTTCGTACAATGCTTTTACTCTGTTGTACGTATCCCTTTATACGTATGGTGTATCAAATTTTACAAAGGGAGCTACTTCAGTATGGTTTGAATGAAATTCAGACCAACATTTTTCGAGGCGTTCTAGCCTATCTTCTTTGTATTTCTGTGTTTTTCTGGAGGCACTATCCTTACCGAAGTTTCGATATTGTTTTTCGATTTCTTCTGTCAAGGCCTTTTGCTTCGAGATTATAATAAACACATCTGTTTCGTCCAACATCTTAGTTTTTTTTGTATGAATTGTCTTGTTCTATATTATAGATAATCTCATAGAGAGAGACAGTAGAGAGAGTAGTTTTCTCGTACTTTGGTGAAGCTTATTTAGTCAAATACACTTTTGCAACGTTTTTTTTTCGTAACTTCACTTTTCACTAGCCAATGTTTGAAGCCCTGGCTACGCTTTTTACTAACCAATGTCTAAGCCCTGGTTACGCTTATTCGCTCACTTTTCACTAGCCAATGTCTGAAGCCTTGGCTACGCTTTTTACTAACCAATGTTTGAAGCCCTGGCTACGCTTTTTACTAACCAATGTCTAAGCCCTGGTTACGCTTTCTTGTTCATTTCCTCGAAGGACCATGATTAAATGACAAAATAAGTTGTTAATTAACTCCTTGCCGCTGGTGGGAGGAGGTCAATGAAAGAAAACTTAAATGTCTTTTTGCTCGCTGGTTTACTAGCAAGTGAATTATTTATTTCCTATCCAAGATATTTATACAACTTAACTGCTAACTAGGCAATAAATAATTCCAGATACAGACAAACAATATATACATAAATTAAATGAAAAGAACTGCAATGCAAGCAATACAATGCAATGCACTGCAACGGCTCCGAGCACAAGAACGCTGATAGTAGCAGGAGGTGTCATATTTATTCACCTACAGGTGGTGGCGTTCATTAACCTGTTGGTCATTCACCTGCTGTTGTTTACTTAGTTTGTAGTGCAGAATTTGGTCGTGTGCATTTGTTGTCACAACCATTTTTTCAGTCGTTGTTAAATTGGCTTTGGCGTGTATTATATTGAGGAACAAGTCATAAAACTGCTGCCACTCCAAATAATTACCCTTAAATGACGGTATTTTAAGCCTTGGAAGCCTTGATTCAGTATTATGTTCACTCGGCTTGTTGTTACTACTGGAGAGTTTTGATGCCATTGTATTGAGAATTCTGTTGACCTCTTTTTTGACATTTTTATATTCCTTATTCGTTACATAAGGTTTCTTAAGGTCTTCTTCAGATGAATTGCAGATGAAGTCTTCATGTAAATCAGTGAATGTTCGCAACTGCTCCAGCAGTATTTTTTGTTGAAAGTCGTAAATGTCCTTGGAGTAGTCATCGAATGTTTGTTCAAATTCTTCTATGTTTTCGATAATGGCCGTTATCCTCCGCTTCAACTTTGTCAACCGTTGACCTTTTACGGCAGTTGAATTCTCGTCCGGCTTTGCGGTGGCGGCTTTGTAGGCAGAGGCATTAGATGTCTTTTCAACTTTCTTTGAAGTTTCTGCAGTTGGAGCCTCGTGAGGGACTTCAGGCCTTTCCATTTCCTTCAAAGCTTATGCGACGCTTGGATCTATATTTTCCAATTCTTGTTTAAAACTTTCGTACAATGCTTTTACTCTGTTGTACGTATCTTTTTGTATGTAGGGTGTATCAAATTTTACAAAAGGAGCTATTTCAGTATGGTTTGAATGATAAAAAAAAAAATATTGAACAGTCAATCCAATATAAAGAGTACACGTTGGCTGCATTCCTCGATATAGAAGGGGCCTTCAACAACGTTGAATACAATTCTATTCGCATGGCATTAAGTTCCATAAATATCGAGCCAACGCTATCAAACTGGATCGACTCCATGCTCCAAACGAGAATAGTAAAAGCAGAAATGGGTGAAAGTACCCTGAAAGTAAAAACTTGTAGAGGTACACCTCAAGGAGGAGTGTTATCCCTGCTACTCTGGCTCCTAGTAGTTAACCAAATCCTGGTTAAACTCGACAGGAGCGGAATAAAAGCAGTAGCCTATGCCGATGACATCGTCATCATGACTTCGGGAAAATTCACAACCACCCTTTGTGAACTTCTTCAGACAGCTCTAAACAAGCTCACCAGCTGGGCGAAAAACTGTGGGCTAAACGTCAACCCTACAAAAACAGAACTTGTTCTGTTTACGAGAAAACGTAACATTCCGGATATACTTCCTCCCTCCATTATTGGATTACCAATAAACTTATCTGGTACGGCAAAATATCTCGGAATTGTCCTTGATCGTAAACTTAACTGGAAAGAAAATTTAAAAGAAAGAGAAAGGAAAGCTCAAATCGCTTTCTACACTTGTAGTAGAATTTTTGGTAAAAAATGGGGACCTGGTCCCAAAACCATTCACTGGATGTATACATCCATAATAAGACCAATCCTCACATATACCTGTCTAGTCTGGTGGCCATCATTAGAGAAGGCTTCAAACCTTAAGACCATGACCAAAATCCAAAGGCTTGCATGCATTGGTTCAACTAGTGCCATGAGAACAACACCAACTGCAGCTCTGGAAACCTTCCTGTCGCTAGCCCCCCTAGATCTCTTTACTAAGGAGATGGCGGCCAAAAGCGCACTGCGACTCAAACAATGCAACAATTGGAAAACAGGCATATCAGGCCATAGAACCATCATGAACCATACAGATATAGACATCCAAACAGACTATACCCCCCCGCACATTGATTTCAATCCAGTGGCCCTAACAGTCTTTCCGACTAGAGAAAGCTGGGAGGAAAACAGGGTTATAAAAAAAAATCACATTTCCGTCTTCACAGATGGTTCCAAAACGGACGAAGGGGTAGGATCAGGTATCTTCTCAGACTACCCTAACATGAATAGATCAATAAAGCTTCCCGACTTCTGCAGTGTCTTTCAAGCAGAAGTACTCGCAGTGTGCGAAGCCGCGAAGCACCTTGCTACGCAAAACTTGATCAACAAAAATATTGATTTTTTTGTAGACAGTCAGGCGGCCATTAAAGCTATCTCATCCATTATCACAAAATCCAGGCTAGTAGACAGCTGTCGCAGTAACCTTAGACTGCTCAGTGAGACAAACACAGTTAGTTTAACCTGGGTCCCTGGACATCGTGACATTATCTGTAATGAAATGGCGGATAAGCTGGCAAAAATCGGGTCAGCACTCGAATCCAGCGAAGCGAACACTTCAGTTCTAAAGCCACTAGAGCAAGAAAAAAGCAGAATCAAACACAATTTTCTAAAAATCGCCAATGACAGGTGGTCATCTTTAGAAACATGCCGAGTCTCTAGAAACCTTTGGCCAGATATTTCCAAGAAAAAAAACAGAATTTCTACTCCAGCTAAGCAGACCTCGGCTCTCTCTGTTGATTGGCATTCTCACGGGTCACAACTCGTTGGGTACCCACATGATGAGAATGGGCATTAGCACATCCGACTTATGTAGAGGATGCCAAGATGAGGAGGCAGAGGAGGGATCTTTCCACTTCCTCTGTGAGTGTCCTAGCTTAGCCCACACTCGGAAAAAAACCCTCGGAGAATACTTCTTCGACGAACTGGGCGACATCTCTAACCTCCCACTGAGCAACGTCCTGAAATTTACTCAGGGCTCCAAAAGGTTCAGTGGGAGTTCCCTACCACAATAACCATCCACCTCTCCAATCCTCCCATTTCCTCATCCTTGTTTTTCTGGAGGCACTATCCTTACCGAAGTTTCGATATTGCTTTTCGATTTCTTCTCTCAAGGCCTTTTGCTTCGAGCTTATAATAAACATATCTGTTTCGTCCAACATCTTAGTTTTTTTGTTTAAATTGTCTTGTTTTTTCACTAGCCAATGTTTGAAGCCTTGGCTACGCTTTTCACTAACCAATGTCTAAGCCCTGGTTACGCTTATTCGCTCACTTTTCACTAGCCAATGTTTGAAGCACTGGTTACGCTTTTTACTAACCAATGCTTGAAGCCCTGGCTACGCTTTTTACTAACAAATGTCTGAGCCCTGGTTACGCTTTGTACGAAAGTATATATGTACAATGATATATTACAAATGTTAAAATATAAAATACTTAATCAAACAATACTTAAAGTTAGAATCCACAAGAAATGTCAAATCTAAACTTGTAAACAAAAACATAGAATATTTGCAAGAATTTAATTTAACTATGTAATTAGAGGTCAAAGAAAGAGTTTGCTGTGTGAAATATATACAAGAACAATCCAATTGAAATTATTACAAAGAAAGTTTGCATTTTTATTTTCGCTTTTTATTTCAAGTAATTTTGGTTTTAATTTATTCATTATGTCATGTGGTTTTAAAAGTGCGGGTCGTGGCTCGTGGTTCGTGGTATAATCGCGTCGTGTGTTTTTTTTTTTTTGTTGGTTTCAAATGTGTAGTTTAAAGATGTAATGTAATTAAATGTATTTAATTAATTGATTAATCTATTATCGATCCAGTTTATCCAGGTGAGTTTTCATTAATTAATAATTTTACATTTGATAATTTTGATGAAATGTGTGTTGAATATGTGTTGAAAGTATGTATAGTGTAAAGCTTATTTCGTTTACCAAGCGCGCGCGAGATTTGTATGTAATATGTGTATGCGCATGGGTAAATTTGTAGTTTTAATTTCAAGATGAAATGTTTTTAAAATTCATTGATAATTATGTTAATGAAATATGTATATATGTAAGTGAAATGTATTTCAATGGTGGGTTTGAACGCCGTTATTCTCCAAAATAATTATAAGAATTTCAGTTTTTATGTGTATAAGCAATAGTGATGCTGTAGCTGTTTCATGTTTGCCTATAGTAGATTTGTTGGCTAGGCTCGTGCGTATTCGGTTTTTTTTTCTCGGTTCGCGTTAAGTATATTATGTGTTAGCGTGTGTGAGCGAAATACTTGTTCAATTTAAATTGGTCATGAACGAGTGTTGTCTTCTTCTAGTTAGAAAAGAATACGGCTTCTAACTAGAAATTGTTGTTTACGTTTTGTGTTATAAACAACTCGCGATGTTCATTTATTTATTTTATATGAAGTTTATTAAGTTTTAGGAGTGATTTATTCCAATTTAAGTGAATTTGCTTTGGTGTTTCTCTTCATTTAGTGATCATTTAGTGGACTGTATAGTTTTGGGTATAGAAAAGTGTTGTGTTGTGCAGTGGTTTGTCAAATGCATTTTGCCGACGGCATTTGACATTTCGCGATTGCCTTAAATTTGTTTTTGTGTGGATTGTGTTTGCATTGTTCGTAGAAGATCTGTTTTCTGTGCAAGTTTGACTTGGCTCGGAATTTAATATTTTATTAATATTGTGATTTAAAAAGTGATCTGTGCAAATTTTGTATTTTAGGCATTAAGTTTTATCAGTATGCATGCGTTGTTGCAGTGCAATAACTTTTATTAAAGAACATGCATTGTTTCAGTGTTCTATGTTTTTTTTTTTTTTTATATTATAAGTTTAATTTTGTGTATGCGGTGTTGCAGCACAGCATTTAACGATGAATTGTATTCATTGTAATTGTTTGTACGTTCTTATAACTTTGATAAAGATGATTTTAAACAAAGTTCTTGTTTGATTTATTTTTCTTTTTGAACAGCTTTCAGGTGCCTTAAAGATGAGTTGATTGGTGTGTTTTTGAACAGGTTTACAGATGTTTTAAAGATGGGTTGATTGCTGTTTTGAATGGCAAGGAGTGTTGTATTTCATTTTACTATAGTAGGTTTTAGGTGTTCTTTCATTTTTATATTTCCCTTTATTATAATAGGTTTTCGAATTTTATTGAGTTTTTACGCGAGTGATCATATGATGTCGATTTGTTCGGAAGTTTTGTTCGTTGGTAATAAGCAAATTTTTGTTATCGGCCGTTTCAACTGTCCGTTTTGTGTTTTGACTGTCACGACGCGTATCAACCCGTCCGATCCGGCGTGGGTTTCTTGTATTCTGGCAAGATTCCAATACGCCGATGGAAGTCGCTCATCTTTAAGAAGAACTAAGTCTCCTACCTTCGGCATTTCTTTAATCTGCGTCCATTTTGGTCGTTGCTGAAGCCTTGCGAGATATTCTGAGTTCCATTTTCGCCAGAATTCTTCTGCTAACACCTTGACACGTTTCCAGCGATCTGCATGTGTGATGTTGATATTTAATTCGCCTTGTGGTATAGCGTGCAATGATTCGCCGACTAGAAAGTGTGCGGGGGTGAGTGCATTTAAATCTTCTAAGCTGTCGGAGAGAGGTCAAAGGGGCCTCGAATTTAAACACGCTTCTATTTAAGCTAAAAGCGTCATGAGTTCCTCGAAAGTTAGCCTTTCCGTTCCAACGACTCGTTTTAAGTGGTACTTGACCGATTTCACACCAGCTTCCCATAATCCACCAAAGTGTGGAGAAGCTGGGGGAATAAAGTGCCATTCGGTACCGTGATTTGCTAAGTCTTCCGCAATTTCCTTCCAATCGTGTTGTGCTTCCTTCAACAATTTAGCTAACTCGTTGTTAGCACCAAATAAAATTAGTTCCGCAGTCGCTATATACCTTCGTTCAGGTTCCTCTTCTGGCAGTAAATCTTTTAAAGGATGCCAGAAACGCTTGAGTTGTCAGGTCTGACACGACCTCCAAATGAATAGCCTTTGCTGCTAAGCAAATAAATACAGCAAAGTAACCTTGGAGAATTTTTGCACCGCGTGCCTTCCAGGACTTAATCGCGATGGGACCTGCATAATCCACACCAGTATGACTAAACGGTCTAGACATACGCACTCTCGCTGCAGGCAAATTTCCCATTAATTGTTGCATTTCAGATGCCTTTTGTCGATAACATGAAGGACACCTGTGTAATTGGTATTTAACGCTTCTTCTTATTTGCCCAATCCAGTAACGTTGTCGAATGTAGCTAATTATTTGCTGGATACCGCCGTGGAGTGTATTTTTATGAGCATCTCGGACAACCAAATTCGTAAAATGATGGTTGTTTTGAAGCAATATCGGATGTTGGGCATCATAAGAAAGTAGAGAGTTCTCCAAACGTCCTCCACTCGCAGTACTCCGGTAGCATCAATAAAATCATTTAACGCACTTAACGGTTTGGGTGTTTTATTATTGCGAATTTGTTGCATTTCGTTTTGCGAACATTTCCTTTTGTGCTGCCTTAACGATGAGTAGATGGGCAGCTTACAATTCATTAGGTTTTAGTGTACCTGAAATGGGCCCCAGTTTGGGTCTACATTTTGCTACAAATCGACAACAGGTGGCAACAACTCTAACAACTTTGAGAAGGCTCGAAAAGTTAAATATAATCTGTAGTATACTGTCGCTTTCTATTGCGTTTATGCTTAAAACCTTGATATTTCGTTGCTCTTCCAACGTATCTATTTTGATGGGTTGATCTGGAAGATCGAATACCCATTTTTCTTGTAGGAATTCTGGACCATTCCACCACGATTTAGGTGATTCCAATTCATATGGATATACTCCCCTGGACGCTAGATCGGCTGGGTTATGAAGCGTTGCGACATGTCCCCAGCAATCGATCCCCACTAACCGCTGGATTTCCGATACACGGTTGGATACGAACGTGGTCCATCGAGCGGGAGTGGCGCGTATCCAGGCCAATGCAATTGTGGAATCTGTCCACGCATAGATTTTGACATCAGGAATTAACAGAACTTCCTTGGTGTATTGTAATAACTCTGCCAAAACTACTGCACCACAAAGTTCCAGACGAGGTAAGGTTATCGTTCGCTGATTTGGCGCTACTTTTGTCTTTGACAAAATAAGATTGACGTGAATTTTGCCTTCACTATCCAAAACACGTACGTAGACTGCTGCACCGTAGGCCTTCATAGATGCATCGCAAAACCCATGCAGCTCGATCGATTTGTTGGTCTTGCTCATCTGGGTCCATCTTGGAATCCGAAGCCGCTCGATCAGATGGAGTTCTCGAAAAAAAGCATCCCAATTCTTCTTCAAAGCAGCTGGAATTGGTTCATCCCAGTCACAGCCAAGCTCCCATAATCGCTGCATCATTAGTTTTGCGGTGATAATACATGGTGAGATCCAGCCCAAAGGATCAAACAATTTGGCTATAGTTGACAGCATTGATCTTTTTGTGGTTGATTCCGTTGCAGATTGTTGATTTTGGTACGAGAAGAAGTCATCGATGGGAAACCACTTGATACCCAAGGTTTTGACGTGATTTGCTAAATTAAGCGGTAGTTCAAAATCAAGTTCCCTATCCTGAACTGGGATATCATCGATGAGTTCTCTCCTGTTACTCGTCCACTTTCTGAGGTTGAGTCCCGCTGTTGCCAAAAGTTACTTTGCCTCATCTCGTTTCGTTCTCGCTTCTTCAATATCGATCTGATTGACTGACCCAAATTCGTCGATACATTTTTTCAGTGCCGGCGGTGAAAGTAACTCGATGAGTTCGCCATTTCAACACCAGATCAATTATACTTGATTTTAGTTTTGGACCGACAAGCAACCAATCGTTAAGGGATTTGCCATCCGTAGTTTTCGCTACAGCATCGAACACCACTCGGAGTTTGGTAGTAGAACTCGCTTCTTTGAAAACCGCATGACGCGGCTAGAAATAGTGGATTGGGGTGTCTAAAACCGCATCATTACCATCAACCCCTTCCATTTGACCAAGGTCTTTGTATTCTAGGATACATTTCTTGTAGCCTTCAGCAAGTTTCTCGTTAGAATCTAGCCTCTTCTCCAGATGCATAAATCGTCGCAAGGCATTTTGCCGACTCGATCCCATTTCTGGATAGCCTCCAACTCTGAATGGTAACTTCACTTGATAACGGCCATCAGGTAAACGTGTTGTGTGTTGGTTAAAGTGATCGTCACAAGCAATGTCTTCTTCAGTCTCTTGCTTCTGAAAAGGTGTCTCTTCAATAGTCCAAAATTTTTCTAATTGGGAACTCAGATCCGTTAGTTGAACAAAGCTTCGGACTTGTTGTGGAATTTCGGCTGAAACTTTCCAAAAGACAATCCATCCCAGTTCTGTGTTTTGAGCTACAGGTCCATTTCCATCTTCTGGACGCCTTATTTCAGGAAGAAATATTTCGGCACAAACTTCACTTCCAAAAAGTAAGTCTATAGATGCAGGTTCATACAGATGAGGATCAGCTAACAAAAGACCTTTCAAATGTTTCCAAGTGCCAGGTACCACTCGCTGGGCCGGGAGATGGCCAGTCAACGACTTAAAAACCAAAGCCTGAATGGCAGTCTCGAACGTCGAGTGACGGGAAGCAAATCTTACTTCGACAGAGTGTTGCGCAGTGCCGTTGTTGACCAACCCTAACCCAGATACCTCTACATTTGTACGCCTTCGCTCCAATTTCATAAGTTGTGCCGCTGCTTCAGTGATGAAAAACTTTTCCGACCCTGTATCAATCAGAGCACGTAAAAGACGAATCTTACCATCTGCTGCTCGAACTTTCACCACCGCTGTCGCCATGAGCCCCTGGTGTGCGTAACCACCTTGCGACGCGTGGTAACTAAAAAATTGTCCTACCGATGGCTGAAAGACAGGCGCATTCGGATTTATGGACGTCTGAAAAGTTTTCGCTTGAGACGAAGACGCGCTGGAGCTGGTTGCAGGAAATTGTTGTACATGTCTGTTGCTTGACGATTGTTGCTGTTGTTTGTCATGTAGCAGCGAATGATGTCTTTGTTGGCAAAAGTAACATGAAGTATGACTGTAACATGTTCCAACAAGATGTCCGTAAGACAAACAATAGTCACATATCTTCAGCCTGGAAACAGTTTCTTGACGATTTTTCACATCCATGTTGAGGAATTGTTGGCATTTTCTCAAAGTGTGCTTGCCTTGACTGCACAGCTTACAGATCAGTTGCTCCACGGTGTTGTTCCTGTCAACGGTGTGGTTCCTGTCTACTTTTTTGGATGGCTGTTTGACGACTTGATTCGAGTGCATAACTTTCGTCTTAACTGGTTGGAAACGAGGCCTTGTTTTGACGTGTGGCTCTTCTTTCGTCCTGTATGCAGCTTCATGTTCCTGTTGACCCATCACTTCCAGAGTTCGGAAACGGATCTCCAAAAACTCGGTAAATTCTTTGAACGTAGGCAAATCTTTCCTATTACCAAGTTTTTCTTCCCATAGGTGTTGACAAGAATGCGGAAGTTTCTGGAAAAGGAACCAAATAAGGACGGTGTCTCAGTAAGACACAGGCACATCCATTTTCTCTAGCGCGAGAAAACATTCTCAGGTGGTGTACAGCAGATCTTTGATGCCCGTGGCAGTCTCACGAGTCACTGATGGTTGACCAAAAAGTGCTTGCATTTGTCATATCGATCATTCAACAACTCCCAAGCCTTACTGTAATTGGCAGCCTCTACAGCAAAATTCTGCAGAAACCAATCTGCATCACCTGTCAAGCATGATTGCAAGAAATGCAGCTTGTCGATCTCATCAAGACTGTTGTTGTTGTGGATCAGAGACTTAAACCTGTCATGAAAAGCGCGCCAGGTAGTATATGAACCGTCGAATTTTGGTAGATCTATCCGTGGTAGTCGTATTCCCGAATGAGCTGATGTGCCAGCTGTATTTTGGGGCGTAGCACCCAAGTTTGGAGCGTTAGTGACGATTGTTGCCCATTTCTCAATCACTTCCAGAAGCTCTATACGATACTCCAGGTAAATTTCATCAATTTGTTCATATACCACCTTTAATTCTTCTACTTTCATACTCTCTTCCTGCAATCCACCTCCAACGATGGCTTCATAGTACGTTTTGGCCGATGACATATCTTCTTCCAACTTGCTCAGACGAGCTGACGCATACGCCTTTGTTTGACGCTCTTTTGAGGACTTCTTAAAATTGGTAAAATCCTTTATAATTTTTGCCAAGAGGTCTTTTTGTAACTGGCCGTACTTGAAATTTTTGGTCTCACCCATAATAATAATTTATTTATTTCTTTTTATCAACAGAAATACGAAAATGCAATCAGACAAGTTTACAACACGTAAAGCAAAACTTACTGCTTGTCTGCAACTGTTGCAGTTTTTTCTGCTGCTAATGCTGCTACTGCTGCTACTGCTGCTAATGCTGCTACTGCTGCTAACGCTGCTTCTCCCAACGCCAAAAATGCTGATCGAGTACTATGTCGATTTGTAGTGTGTCCTCTGGACACTTTAGTTAAGAAATAAGTTAAATTAAACCACTTATTAAAACGAAAAACACTTGTTAAGAACAAAGTATATTTTAAGTTTATTTAATTAATGTTAATCAACGAAAAAACTAGTTTTTAAATGTATACTTTTAAGTCAATTAATGCAGATTGTAAAATCTTTTTTCTTATGGGGGTATACACCGCACACACTTTTAATGTTTTTAATGTTTATCCTGTTAAAACTGATTCTTAAAGGCAAGAAGGACCAAATGTAATGACTTGAATGAGTCGTAAAAATTTATATGCATATGCATACCAATCTGAAACTGAATGGCATTTGAATGCCATACAAGCAACAAATTGCCGAACACCATTCATCAATAATATTGCTGTACTACGCTTACTACCAGCAACCCATCAAAATTTCATTCAAGCGTGAATGAGAAAACACTACTTCGTTTGTACACTGTGTTTACATAGTATGCATATGGCTGTAATAATAAGTCTTGTCATTGTTACTCTATTTGGGCACGGGTGTATATGGGAATACATTTTTATTATGCACTAACATTGTTGTCTATTTACATGTATACCTGAGTGGTCATATTGGAACAGATTGGAATTGACCTCAATGCTGAAACCACGGAGTAGATAATATGTAGTATACTTTGTGGCTGAAACCAATGGAAACTATGATGCCAAGCTGCTGTATATTTCTGCGACATCGAAATTTTACTATTCATCATTCCGAGGCGGGAGAATGTACGAAAGTACAATGATATATTACAAATGTTAAAATATAAAATACTTAATCAAACAATACTTAAAGTTAGAATCCACAAGAAATGTAAAATCTAAACTTGTAAACAAAAACATAGAATATTTGCAAGAATTTAATTTAACTATGTAATTAGCGGTCAAATGAAAGAGTTTGCTGTGTGAAATATATACAAGAACAATCCAATTGAAATTATTACAAAGAAAGTTTGCATTTTTATTTTCGCTTTTTATTTCAAGTAATTTTGGTTTTAATTATATTACGACTCATTCAAGTCATTACACGCTTTCTTGTTCATTTCCTCGAAGGACCATGATTAGCTGACAAAATAAGTTGTTAATTTGTTAGGCTTTAAATTGAAGTATTTATTTGTGCGGATGAGGAAGCAGCAAACAGTTTATTGCATTTTCCAATGTAGCCACGAAAATGGTTGTACTCGATTTGTTGACGTATTAACCTGGGCTTGTTTTACTGGTGTTGTCGTTTCTATCGGGAGTTTACATAATTTGGCTATTGGTCGCTTTAAATGTTTATTGTTACTATATACAGTTGCAGCCGAACACCGTTGTCACTCCCAGGATGAACTTCTGACATCCTTCCCATCATCCAGGTGGTCGGTGGTAGCCGGTCTTCCTTGACAAGAACTATATCGCCAGTTTTAATGTTGTCTTCTTTTTGTTTCCATTTAGGCAATTGTTGAAGCTGTGACAAATATTCTGATGACCAGACTTTCCAAAAGTCTTGAGTAATTTTTTGTATTAGTTGCCAGCGTGAACGGAACGTTTTCTTTTCATCAATGAGTTGTTCGGCTACAGCATTCAGAGAACTTCCGATTAGAAAATGTCTCGGAGTAAGTATCGTAGTGTTGTCAATATCATTTTCGATTGCCGTAAGTGGTCGGGAGTTTAAGCATGCTTCTATTTGAGTCAATAATGTCGAAAGTTCCTCAAATGTTAGCATCCAAATGTTAGTCTCCAATTATTCGTTTTAGGTGAAATTTTGTGGATTTAACGCTTGACTCCCACAAACCGCCAAAGTGCGGTGCTGCTGGTGGTATGAAATGGAATTGCATTTCATGTTTCGTAAGCATTGATGATGCGTCTACTACATCGTACTTAAGGGCTGCTCTCACTTGTTGTTGGATTTCTTTGTTAGCTCCAATGAATGAAGTTCCATTGTAACTGTAGAAATGTGAACATATCCCTCTTCTTGAAGTGAATCGCTTCAAAGCTGCTATGAATGCTGCTGAAGTGAGGTCACTCACAAGCTCGATGTGAACTGCTTTTGTAGCAAAGCAGACAAATATAGCGATGTAGCCCTTAGTTGACCGGTTTCCTCGTCCTCTTGAGATCAGTATTTGAATTGGTCCAGCATAGTCAACACCCGTATGTGTAAAGGGTCTTGACAGTGTCACTCTTGCTGCTGGAAGTAGCCCCATTTGTTGAGTATTTGGTTGAGCAGCAAATCTAAAGCATCTTATACATTTATTTATCACTTGTCGAACACATCTTTTTGCTTGTATAATCCAGTAGCGTTGTCTCAGTTTAGCCATTGTAAGTCGAATACCACCATGCACTGTGCGTTCATGGGCATCTTCTACTAATAGTTTTGTGAACCACTCTTGATGTGGTAAAATGATAGGATGTTTCTCTGAGCTAGAAAGATCCGCGTTTTGTAGCCGCCCGCCCACAACAAGGATGTTCTCGTTGTTCAGAAACGGGTTCAAGGATAGTACCTTACTCTTTTTGTTGATCGCCTTCCCATCTCGTAAAGATTCTAGTTCCTTGGAATACACCTTCTCTTGTAGATAACGTATGATTTCTTTACTTCCATCGCTCAATTCCCTTATTGTTAGGTTACCGGCTTCCGATGGTTTCTTCTTTAATTTGTTTTTGCAGTTTGATATGAATCGTCTGCAATAAGCAGCGACTCTTATTAGTTTTGTGTATGATGAAAATCTCTTAGTCAGGTCGTCAATTTCTTCAACTCTAATTGTTAGAGCCCTTTTTGTTTCGGGAATATCGATCACTGCGATTGGCTGTTGGTTATTTTTAACGGCCATTGTTCAGAATCGAATTTCAGCCAATGATGTCCATTCCACCATAAATCATTGGTTGCCATCTGTTCTGGAAGGCAGCCTCTTGAACCATCATCAGCTGGATTATCAGTTGACCGAACATGTCTCCAGCAGCTAACGTTTATTGCCTCTTGTATTTCTGAGACTCGGTTCGCAACAAATGTTTTCCAGGTAGATGGACATTTTTGTAGCCAGGCTAGCGTTATTCTCGAATCTGTCCAAGCAAATATGTTTTTAACTTGGCACCAAAATGTCTTCATCGTTTCTGCCAGCAGCTTTGATAACAGGTGAGCACCACATAGTTCCAATTTCGGAAGAGATATTTTTTTCCGGATTGGGGCCTGTTTGGAACTGGATGGGAAGAATTAGAACACAAATAAACAATACTTAAACATACGTTCCACAAATTGTAAATATAAACAAAAACATAGAATGTTTACCAAAGTAATGAAGTTAATGTACCTGAAGTCATATGACTAGAAAAAGTTCGAGAATTAAATATAACCAATTTACAAGTCAAAAGGTGAAGTTGTGTGTTTCATTTTAAAAGTAGTTTTTTCCTAGCTTTTTCAAATTTAGAAATAAACCTAGTCGGAACATTTGGTCCTTCGTAGCCGTTTTACGAACAGTATTGAAAAACATTTAGTGTGTGTGTGAAAACATTAACATTTAAAAGACAAAAAGTGTATTAATCGAAGAGCCGTTTAACGAACACTCTAGTGAAAATATATACATATAAAAAACTCTTTCAAAGTAAAATATAAGTAAGGTTTCAATTCTTTCAAATAAATTTACTTAAAACTAAGAAATCGCGCGCGAATAAAAACGCCATTAAGCCAAAATAATCTTAAAAAATATATCTGCTGCAGAAGTCGAGACATCCAGGACAACAAGGTTATTCAAGGTCGCCACTACAAAGAGAAGAAAAAATTAAGTAAGTTCGTTCTTGTTGTGTTCGTACTTTATAAATAAATAAATTATACCCAAACTTAAAAATGTCGACTCCAGTTCCTGCTCTTGGTTCTTCTTTGTTTTACGGAGCCTTGCAAAAAAGCCTCCTGGAGCAAATTGAGAGGAATTATAGAAATTTCAAAAAAGAGCCCAAAGCACGTCGTACGCGTGCAGTTGCGAGTAGCCGTCTAGCCTTGCTGGAGGAAAATATGGCTTCGGCAAAAATCTATCACCAGAACGTCGTTGGGGGTTCCAAGTTGGAAGCTGGGATAGAAAAGGAGGATTATTTTGAAGTTTTTGATAAAATTATTGACACTTACCTGGATTACAGGTCGGATTTAACCGAGTTGTTGGAGAGTTTGTCTGCGGTTCCTGCAACGTCAGCGCTGGCAGCAGGTCAGGCTGGTCAGAGTTTAGGTTAGTCAGGTATGGTCCGTACCGAGTTGAGATTGCCCAAAATTGATCTCCCCAAATTTAATAGGGACTATACAAAATGGTGGTCGTTTCACGACAGGTTTGTTTCCTTGGTCTGTTCAAACCATAATTTAACGGACATCGACAAGATGCACTTCCTGAAGTCGAGTTTAGAAGGCGAGGCGGATCGTTTGGTCCAGCATTTACCTTGTGTCGCGGGTAATCTCGACAAGGCTTGGGAATTGTTAAAGGCGCGATACGACAACAAGCGTGTGTTAGTAAACGCGCAACTAAAATTACTTTTCAGCCAAAAGTGCCTTGTGAAGGAGTCGGTTGATGGGCTGAAGGAAGTGATATTCACCTCGCAAGAGTGTATCCATGCACTCAGGAACCTGGATGTACCTGTAGATCAATGCGACGTTATATTGGTGCACATAGTGTACAATAAGTTACCTGGTAATTTGCAGCAGTTGTGGGAAGAGAAGTTGGGGAACCAGAAAGAGTTGCCAAACTGGAACGATTTCCTGGAGTTTTTGGAAGCACGATTCAGGACCTTGGAAGCAGTGTGTGCAGACACAGCGCAACCAACTTCTTACAAGAATGATGTGCGGAGACCAGCCGGTACGGATGTGCGGAAGGTGTTCCATGTGAAGACTGCTGCTAGAACGGAGTTTATGTGCCAGGTATGCCACCAGAGCCAGCACTCACTAAGGAAATGCCAAAAGTTCCTGAATATGGATGTCCAAAGGCGCGCACAGGTAGTTAAGACGGCAAAGGTGTGCAATAACTGTCTGGGGTACAGTCATTTCGCCTCAAACTGCCCAAGCGACAAAAATTGCACGTTTTGTTTGAAGCGCCACCATTCGTTGATGCACATCAATACCACACCACAACCTAGCCAGCCCGGAAGACAGACAGATTTCACCGCTACTCAGGTCTCCGTCAACCCAGACGCGCCTGAGTTCCATATGGACGGCAGAGCTAGCTCGAGCGGTAGAGATTTAAACACCTTCCATGCGTCAGCAGGCAGCTGTGCATCGGCGAAGGTTTTGTTGGCAACAGCCGTTGTCAAAGTCATGGCAGCAGATGGAAGGTTCCATATGTTAAGAGCCCTGGTCGACCCAGGTTCTGAAGCAACCTTTATAACAGCAGCAGCTGCACAATTGCTGAAGCTAAAACGGTGTCAGACCGTGGCGAGAGTAAGTGGGTTGGGTTTGGTCAGCAGTGGCACAACACATAGCAGCGTCGATTTAACGCTTGCGTCGCAACACTCGACGTTTGAAGGTGCTGTAAAAGCACTGGTTTTCACGTCACTGACTGGGCATCTTCCAGCCCACCGAATCGATCCAAAGAAATGGCAACATTTAGAGGGACTCTGTTTAGCAGATCCCACTTACTTTTTACCTGCTCCGGTGGACTTACTACTTGGAAGCGACGTTTTCGCTGACATACTCCTTCCACAGATAGTACGGAGTACAGACGGCCAAGGTCCAGTGGCCCAAAAAACACAACTCGGCTGGATAATTTTTGGAAAAGTTCCAGGGGTTTCGGCTGTTCGTGTCCGAACTTTTACGCAGTTCGCTGACTTAGGGTCGGAAGTACAAAAATTCCAGGAAGCTGAAGAGGTTGTAACTGCCGAAGAGAAGCGCTCAATTCAAACGCACGCCGTGCAGATGAGCGCGGAGGATAACAGGATACTCGTTGTGGTGCAAAAACTCTCGAAGCTGTTACGAGTGATTCGGAAGATTGCGACACATCTCAGATTTGCATCCAACTGCCGCAAAGTCAAGGGATTTTTAGCAGCGTTCAAACGCTTTAAAAGACGTAGAGGTACATGCAGGAGGCTGCACATTGATTGCGGAACAAATCTTGTTGGTGCTAACGCGGAGCTAGGCAGAATGTTGGAAAACGCAAAACATTGCTGGAAGAAAGTAGCGGAAGAACTGTCAAACCACGGTACAGAATGGCATTTTATTCCTCCCGCTTCTCCCCATTTCGAAGGGTTATGGGAAGCAGGTGTGGAATTGGTCAAGTACCACCTCAAACGTGTTGTTGGAAGTGAGATACTCACCATTGAGCAGCTCGTGACGCTTCTAACACAAGTAGAAGCATGTCTCAATTCGAGACCCTTGTGTCCACTGACCGACAACGTAGACAATTTGGACGTCTTAACTCCCGCTCACTTTCTCATCGGAGAACCAATTCATGCAGTACCGCAAGGGGAACTTACCAATAACATCACCCACTTAGACCGCTGGAAGAGAATTCAGGTCCTGGCTGACCAATTCTGGAAGAAGTGGCATTCCGAATACCTTCGCAGCCTTCAACAACGCCCGAAATTGATGAACACCGAAAAGGTTCCAAACGTAGGTGACTTGGTGCTAATCAAGGATGACCGTCTCCCAGCAACGTACTGGAACATGGCCAGAATCACTGAGGCGCATCCCGGATCAGACGGACTCATCCGAGTCGTCACCTTGAAGACAAGGAACGGATGCTTAAACCGTCCAATCACCAAATTATGTTCGCTGCCGTCAAACCAGGCCACCGAGGATAGTACGCTGATTTAAAACCGTCGCTATCAATCAATCGCAAAACAAAGTTCGAAATTTCATTTCAACAAAAGTCATTAAAAAAGCTGAAAACCCTCAATAAAACCTCACTTGTCATTGCTTCAAAACTTGAACGTGAACCGGAAACTATTACAAAAAAAAACCATTATACACTGCCCCTGGATTCAGTAAGAATCAATTTCTTCTGAATTATATCTCTTCCCCGAAGAATTACCTGAAAAACCTCAAAAATACACCGCCCCTGGACTCAGCATACGAATCAACACCTGTTGAATCATATTTCTTCTCCGAAGATTTACCTCTAAAACCCTGAAAATACACCGCCCCTGGACTCAGCAAACGAGTCAACACCAACCTTATCGAGTTGCCTACATCTTCCTCGAAGATATTCAAAAGATCCCAACTTAAAATACACCGCCCCTGGATTCAGAATATGATTCAATACCAAACAGCTGAATCAAACTTACATCTTCCTCGAAGATTATTCAAAAACTTTATACAACGCCCTTGCATTCACCCGAATCAACAACAGTATAACTTCCTGCTGTTAATATTATCTTCTCCGAAGATAATATCTCTTCACGTTATACAAAACCCCTGGATAACAAAATTCAAAAAAAAAAAATAAAAGGCTAAAGTCAACAGTAACATCGAGTCACCACTTCGTCCAACCATCAAGAGTCTTTCAACGAAAACTCACTTATCATTACTTCATAATTTGAACGCGAACGGAGATTTCAAACGAGTTTCAAACCGCATCGCTTCAGGAATCTCTTCACCGAAAATTCGCTGAAGCAACAAAAAAAAACCAGTAATCATCAGGAATCGTTTCACCGAAACATTCGCTGAAGAAACAAGAATTAATAAAGGAATTGGTTAAAGTGATCCTTTTACGAAAGATCTCTAACCATATAAAAGTTACATCAAATCATCAAGTCATTCAAACAGCAATCAACCCATCTTTAAAACACCTGTAAAGTCATTCAAAACACATCAATCAACACATCTTTAAAGTCGGTAAAGCTGTTGAAAATAAAACACATCTTTAAAAACACCGGAAAGCTGTTCAGAAGGAAGAAAAATCAAACAAGAACCTTTTTAAAAAATCATCTTTATTTAAGTTATAATAATTTACAAAAATTTCACGAAAGGCAATCAAAGCAGTTCATCTTTAATTCTGTGCTGCGACAACGCACACACAAGATCAAACTCAAACTATAAAATGAACTGCAAACCACAACTTATTATAAAAACCTTAACAACAATAAATCAAATTCAATCAAAATCAATTGATAAAAAACATCATTTAAAAAAAAAAAAAAAAAAAAATTTCTCTACTTGATGTTCAAAGGGAACATCGAAAACAGAGTCGAGAAACACCGCACGTCGAAAGTCATTTCCCAAAACAAAACAAAAAAATCGTCGTCGACAAGACACATGCTAATAAAAAATATCTGTGCACTGCAACAACGCTACACAATATTAATTAATAATAATCACGCTAAGCAATGCACATATTATAAAATAAAGAAATTATCGGCGATAATGTAAGAAACAAAATGCACTGCCATTTTTAAAAACAAAAAAGAACACGATCCACATCACATAGAAAATGAAAAAACGCGAAATGTCAAATGCCGTCGGCAAATGCATTTGACCATCTTGCACTAAGATCTGGTTAATATTTCAAGATCAAAATTTACAGTCCACTGAATACAAAAGCACTTCATAATTTGCAATTAAATTAAAACACACCTAAAACTTAATAAATTCATAAAATTCGCGAAACATTTCCGAATTAAAATCGCGATTTGTTTACAATCAAAATGTAAACAACAATTCTAGTCGAAAATCGAACTTTTCCGACTAGAAAAGGATAGCATTCGGTCACGACAAATTAATGTACCTTTGCTTTTGAAACACACACACACACACACATATAACATATATTCATATATTAAACAAATAACTTTCGTACTCGCGAACCCCGAAATTCGCGAATTAAATGCAAAAACTTGCACCAAGTCACACACACATACACACAAATCTACGCACGCTACAAAATTTGCAATTAAAATAAAGTAAAATTGAACTTACACGGTTAAATCACAAATAACAAAACACACAAAATGAATACATTTAATAAAATATATTTTTTAATAAAAAATGTAAACAGAAGGGAAAACTCATCTTCGGACATGTGGGTAGGAACACATATGTATGTCGTCCATTAATCATATCACCCATGAATCCATGATGTACACGATGAAAGTTGCGGGAGTTCAACGCAACTATATCTACTCCAACGCAGCAGAACCACAAGCACGATCAAATCATCAATTGATTTAAGAACTACACAATTAATATTACACTCACTTTTAATTTTACTAAACAACCACGAATAAATTATCAAAGAATGCATGCTGGCACCATGCTTCTTCACACCTTCACTGCAAGTGCAAAAGCAACATACAATAGTAAATTTACATAAGAACAAGCACAAGGAAGAATGAAACGTACGATGAATGGAATACAACTAACGCAAGGCAATGCATACAACCGATGCAGTACACATGCCAAAGTGAAAGGCACCAATTTAAAATATCTCATTAGTGTCTCTTGTACTACTCTTTCGTGTTGTCCATTTATGTTTTAATTGAATGTACTAATCTCTCTTCCTCTCTTTTCATGTACACTATGAGAAAGAAGAGTACCAACGTCATCAGTCAATATTTAGATCAATTACGGATGGCACCTAAATGTCAAAGGCCATCTGTGGAGAAGTAGCTGAACGTCGTCGACGGTACTACAGTGCAGACTTTTAGACAGGGTGCACCATAAGCAGATGGAGTTTTCGAATTTTTCTTGGAGGCGGGAGAATGTTTGGAACTGGATGGGAAGAATTAGAACACAAATAAACAATACTAAAACATACGTTCCACAAATTGTAAATATAAACAAAAACATAGAATGTTTACCAAAGTAATGAAGTTAATGTACCTGAAGTCATATAACTAGAAAAAGTTCGAGAATTAAATATAACCAATTTACAAGTCAAAAGGTGAAGTTGTGTGTTTCATTTTAAAAGTAGTTTTTTCCTAGTTTTTTCAAATTTAGAAATAAACCTAGTCGGAACAGGGCCACCTTTGTATTTTGTTGTAGTTTTCTGTTGTTTGCAGCCCATTTTCGAAGCTGAAATCCTACTCCCTTAAGCATCTCGTCAAGTTCTTTCTGAGCTGCCCTGCACTCCGCGATGGTATCTCCTCCAGACATAACATCATCAACATAGAAGTCATTGTTAGTTATTTCTGCAACGGTCGGATAGTTGCATTGTTCGTCCTTAGCTAGTTGTTGAAGAGTCCTAATAGCCAGATAAGGTGCTGAAGCTGTACCATACGTGACAGTCGTTAGTTTGTACTCTTTAATAGGTTGGTTGTTAGAACTGCGCCATAATATCCTCTGGTAATCTTGGTGTTATTCGTGTACAATTTGGTGGTACATTTTTTCAATGTCCGAAGAAAAACATATTTATATTTTCTCCAACGCGTCAAAATTGTAGTTATGTCGTCTTGCAGCTTAGGGCCTGTCTGCCTTAATTGATTTAAGCTTACTCCAGTCGTTGATTTTGCTGAACCGTCAAAAACAACACGAAGTTTGGTTGTTGTACTCGTAGGTTTAATAACGGCATGATGTGGCATATAGAAAATATTGTTTTTGTTGGATGAGTTGTTACTGACTTCTACCATGTGCCCCAGGTTGAGAAACTCGTTTATAACTTGTGTATAATTGTTTTTTTAGGGTAGGATTCTTGTTAACCTGCAACTCCAGCTGGCGAAATCTAGCTGTAGCTCTACTTCTTGATTCACCAAGTGGATTTTTTTGGATTACATCTTCGTCGAATGGGATCTTCACAACATACCTCCCATTGTCCTTTCGGTAGTGTGTATCCTTATCGATTTGTTCGCACCGTTTATCTTCCGGCTTTTGGAATTTTGGTTGATTAACCTCTTCTATCTCCCAAAATTTTTTTAGTTGTTGATCAATCGATGTAAGTGCTACTAGTCCAGTAACACTGTATGCGTCGGGAATGTCGTTTGATGTTCGTCCAGAGATCAGCCAACCTAACTCTGATCTTTGAGCGATTAGTGATCTAGCAGCGACTCCTTTAATACCACTTAACATGATGTCGCCATAGGTATCGGCTCCAATTATCATATCAGTTGGCCCAGGAATATTGAATGTTGGATCAGCAAGCTCTAGAAGATCGAACTTTTCAACTTTTTTAGTGTTTGTTTGCTTCGAAGGTAACTGCCTTGTCAATTTTGACAACACCAGAGCTTCTATTTTTAGCTTAATACTCGAAGCAAAATGTGGCATTATGGTCACATCTACCTTATTTGTGCCAATTTCTGCTTTTGTTGCTCCTAGTCCGCTGACTTCAACACAAACGTCCTGTTTCTTAAGTTTCAGTGTCTGTACAACCGACTCGGTGATTAGCGAGGTTGGGGTCCAGGATCGATAAGTGCTCTGACTGTAACGGACTGTCCTTTGTCATTATTAACTTTTAGGATTGCCGTTGCGATTAAAACATTCCGGTTCTGTTCGCTATGATTTATTTGTGCGGATGATCTTGCAGCTTCTGTCAATTCTGTTTGTTTTGGCCTATCAGTCCATTCCATGTGAAGAAGTGAATGATGTTTCTTGTCGCAATGTTGGCAATTTTTCTTGCTAAAACATTGGATCTGTTTGTTATGCCTCAAACAGTTCAGGCAAAGCTTTGCCTGCTTGCACTGTGTCCATCTTTCTTTTGGCGATAATTTTAAAAACTTTTGACATGCGTATATTTTATGGTCTCCTTTGCATATTGGACACTGAATAACTCTTGCATCTATGACGAAGTTACGGACTCTAGATTTTGGTTCCTCAAATGAGTTCTTTTGTTTTTTGTTTGTTGACATTACTTCAAGAGCTTGGTAACGTCTTTCCAGAAAGTCGAGAAGAGTCTTCATTTTCGGCATTTTATTTGGCTCCTCTAAACCTTGTTCAAACAAATTTCTTGATTCTGTATCAAGTGACTTTGTAGTCATATGAACAATCATAGGACCCCATGAAGAAGTGTCATAGCCCAAATTTTTTAGTGCCGCTAGTCCCTCTTTAATGGCATCCAAGCTGTTTTTGATGGAAGACGGTGTTGGAGCGCTATTCTGTCCAGATTTGAGCATCTTCGCTATATGCATAGACACTAATTTTCGCTCATTGTTGTATCTACTTTTTAAGATCTCCCAAGCGCTATTATATAGTTTTCACTTGAAAACGTTAGATGCTTTATGAGTTGCAGGGGCTCTCCTTCCAAATGAGTAATTGGCTTTGGCGTGTATTATATTGAGGAACAAGTCATAAAACTGCTGCCGCCACTCCAAATAATTACCCTTAAATGTCGGTATTTTAAGCCTTGGAAGCCTTGATTCAGTATTATGTTCACTCGGCTTGTTGTTACTACTGGAGAGTTTTGATGCCATTGTATTGAGAAATCTGTTGACCTCTTGTTTGACATTTTTATATTCCTTATTCATTACATAAGGTTTCTCAAGGTCTTCTTCAGATGAATTGCAGATGAAGTCTTCATGTAATTCAGTGAATGTTCGCAGCTGCTCCAGCAGTATTTTTTGTTGAAAGTCGTAAATGTCCTTGGAGTAGTCATCGAATGTTTGTTCAAATTATTCTATGTTTTCGATAATGGCCGTTATCCTCAGCTTCAACTTTGTCAACCGTTGACCTTGTACGGCAGTTGAATTCTCGTCCGGCTTTGCGGTGGCGGCTTTGTAGGCAGAGGCATTAGATGTCTTTTCAACTTTCTTTGAAGTTTCTGCAGTGGGAGCCTCGCGAGGGACTTCAGGCCTTTCCATTTCCTTCAAAGCTTGTTCGACACTTGGATCTATATTTTCCAAATCTTGTTTAAAACTTTCGTACAATGCTTTTACTCTGTTGTACGTATCCCTTTGTAGGTTGTATCAAATTTTGCAAAGGGAGCTATTTCAGTATGGTTTGCAATGATGATTTAATTAACAAAATGATTAATTGACAAAATAAGTTGTTAATTAACTCCTTGTCGCTGGTGGGAGGAAGTCAATGAAAGAAAACTTAAATGTCTTTTTGCTCGCTGGTTTACTAGCAAGTGAATTATTTATTTCCTATCCAAGATATTTATACAACTTAACTGCTAACTAGGCAATAAATAATTCGAGATACAGACAAACAATATATACATAAATGAAATGAAAAGAACTGCAATGCAAGCAATACAATACAATGCACTGCAACGGCTCCGAGCACGAGAACGCTGATAGTTGCAGGAGGTGTCATATTTATTCGCCAACAGGTGGTGGCGTTCATTAACCTGTTGGTCATTCACCTGCTGTTGTTTACTTAGTTTGTAGTGTAGAATTCGGTCGTTTGCATTTGTTGTCACATGCTGGGCCCCTCAAAATGAAGATACACCGAAGTCGATGTCTTCAAAGGATGTTTGTGTGTTACGTCGTTGTTGAGACTTCGTCTTGTTGAGACTTCGCATTGGAATAGTGGTGATGGTTGGTGGTGCAAGTGGCTGCTCTCTTTTTCGAAAGATGATGAAGATGATAACAGCTACGATAACTATTATAGTAAGACAGCCAGTGACTCCAAACAGTGAATATTGGTGAACTCGATGGGTACTGAATTCATTCAATATATATTCCTGATTTTTTTGAAGGTTTATTGCATTTTCCAATGTAGCAAAATCTATCGAAGTGTTTGATGGAAGCATCAACTGTTTCTGTCTTTTGAAGTTAAACGAAGTTAACGTCTCAGAAAGATTGAATGTTGGTAAAAATGATGATTTTAGTCGACTTGATATTGTTTGCTTTCCAACAATTGTCGTGGTTTGGTCATGAATTATACATTTTGCTGGTAGCTTAAGCAGCCCACTCCCTCGCAGTGTAAAGGGCTCAGTATTGTAATCACAGTTAATATTAACTGTGGTTGAATTTGGAGTGCTGTATATCCATGCGTTTGGTTGATGCATCTCAGTCCAGTACAGCCTTGGTGATATGTCCTCAATCGTGCATGAGTCCATAATTTTCTTGTGTTGTATAATGTTTGTTTCACAAACACTAGTTGACGCTCCGGTTGTATACAGAGGATGCTGAAGTGGGCACCAGAAGATGTCGGAAGGCCTTATTTTACAAAGTAAGAATTCATCTTTGTTGATTGGATAAACATGGTTGCCTTGTAAGTTTACCATTAAATATTCCGATGATGGAACAATTCGTGTAAAGCGTTCATTGTGATTTGTTGGAACTGACAATACTTTGTATAGCTTGAATTCTTCATTATACAACAACGTGAGACTGATCTCAATTATGATATTGTTGTTCGTCACTCTAGCTCTTGGGCTTACAATTTTATACAGCTGCAGTATGGATTCGTGATGTCTTTCGCCAGGAATCATTAAAGACTTAGGGATATTCTCATGAATCTTAGTCAACTCATCCTTGAATTGTCGGACTGAAAGGATAAGAGGGTGTATTCTTCCAGCATGCGTTGATAGCAGAATATCAAGCAATATGCTCTGGGTTGCCTTATAATTGATCATAATAAGTATCCCGTTAAGAGCAGTTGCTGAAAATCTCTCCATGTACTCGAATTTACTTGTTTCGTTTTCCTAATTCGTGACAATAGAACTTAGTAACATAATTGGATTCAAATTTTTCGATTGTTCTTTCTTGAAAATATTGACAGTGGAATCAACAATAGTTGTTTGATTTTTCATGAGTTGTAGCAAGTGTTTTTCATTTTCTTGAACAGCTTCTATTGTTTGCTCATATTTCTCAGCAAATCTTTGATCAAGTATTCCGAACAATTCATTAGTGACTGTTCCAATAAAGTCAAATGGTGATCGTCTTTGCCTTTTTAATGAATCGTCGTTTGCGTGTAAGAGAATTTCATTGTTGAGCTCTATTTGTTGAAGTTGATATTCAAATTGGTTCAGTATTCCTTCGCACTTAATAGACTTTAGTTCCTCCATTCCCGATGACGAACATACTCTCTCCATTTTTGAAACAATTTCCTTGTATGCTTCGTATTCCTGCCAATAGTTCGTCAAATTAAAGAAAACAATTGTCTTCCATGAGCTTGAAATTAAGTTGGCTTGTCCTATATCTTCGAAATATATTCCAGAATGACTTTCGAATGGAAATATTTCAACATCGTGTATCTGACGAATTGGAGCGGAGCCAGCTAGGTTCAGTAAACCAAACAAAATGCATAGCCACGAAAATGGTTGTACTCGATTTGTTGACGTATTAACCTGAACTTGTTTTACTGGTGTTGTCGTTTCTATCGGAAGTTAACATAATTTGGCTATTGGTCGCTTTAAATGTTTATTGTTACTATATACAGTTGCAGCCCGAACACCGTTTTCACTCCCAGGATGAACTTCTGATATCCTTCCCATCATCCAGGTGGTCGGTGGTAGCCGGTCTTCCTTGACAAGAACTATATCGCCTGTTTTAATGTTGTCTTCTTTTTGTTTCCATTTAGGCAATTGTTGAAGCTGTGACAAATATTCTGATGACCAGACTTTCCAAAAGTCTTGAGTCATTTTTTGTATTAGTTGCCAGCGTGAACGGAACGTTTTCTTTTCATCAATGAGTTGTTCGGGTACAGCATTCAGAGAACTTCCGATTAGAAAATGTCCCGGAGTAAGTATCGTAGTGTTGTCAATATCGTTTTCGATTGCCGTAAGTGGTCGGGAGCTTAGGCATGCTTCTATTTGAATCAATAATGTCGAAAGTTCCTCAAATGTTAGCATGATGTCTCCAATTATTCGTTTTATGTGAAATTTTGTAGATTTAACGCTTGACTCCCACAAACCGCCAAAGTGCGGCGCTGCTGGTGGTATGAAATGCCATTGCATTTCATGTTTCGTAAGCATTGATGATGCGTCTACTACACCGTACTTAATGGCTGCTCTCACTTGTTGTTGGATTTCTTTGTTAGCTCCAATGAATGTAGTTCCATTGTCACTGTAGAAATGTGAACATATCCCTCTTCTTGATGTGAATCGCTTCAATGCTGCTATGAATGCTGCTGGAGTGAGGTCACTCACAAGCTCGATGTGAACTGCTTTTGTAGCAAAGCAGACAAATATAGCGATGTAGCCCTTAGTTGACCGGTTTCCTCGTCCTCTTGAGATCAGTATTTGAATTGGCCAGCATAGTCAACACCCGTATGTGTAAAGGGTCTTGATGGTGTCACTCTTGCTGCTGGAAGTAGCCCCATTTGATGAGTATTTGGTTGAGCAGCAAATCTAAAGCACCTTATACATTTATTTATCACTTGTCGAACACATCTTTTTGCTTGTATAATCCAGTAGCGTTGTCTCAGTTTAGCCATTGTAAGTCGAATACCACCATGCAGTGTGCGTTCATGGGCATCTTCTACTAATAGTTTTGTGAGCCACTCTTGATGTGGTAAAATGATAGGATGTTTCTCTGAGCTAGAAAGATCCGCGTTTTGTAGCCGCCCGCCCACAACAAGGATGTTCTCGTTGTTCAGAAACGGGTTCAAGGATACTACCTTACTCTTTTTGTTGATCGTCTTCCCATCTCGTAAAGATTCTAGTTCCTTGGAATACACCTTCTCTTGTAGATACCGTATGATTCCTTTACTTCCATCGCTCAGTTCCCTTGTTGTTAGGTTACCGGTTTCCGATGGTTTCTACTTTAATTTGTTTTTGCAGTTTGATATGAATCGTCTGCAATAAGCAGCGACTCTTATTAGTTTTGTGTATGATGAAAATCTCTTAGTCAGGTCGTCAATCTCCTCAACTCTAATTGTTAGAACCCTTTTTGTTTCGGGAATATCGATCACTGCGATTGGCTGTTGGTTATTTAACGGCCATTTTTCAGAATCGAATTTCAGCCAATGAGGTCCATTCCACCATAAATCATTGGTTGCCATCTGTTCTGGAAGGCAGCCTCTTGAACCATCATCAGCTGGATTATCAGTTGACCGAACATGTCTCCAGCAGCTAACGTTTATTGCCTCTTGTATTTCTGAGACTCGGTTCGCAACAAATGTTTTCCAGGTAGATGGACATTTTTGTAGTCAGGCCAGCGTTATTTTCGAATCGGTCCAAGCAAATATGTTTTTAACTTGGCACCCAAATGTCTTCATCGTTTCTGCCAGCAGCTTTGATAACAGGTGAGCACCACATAGTTCCAATTTCGGAAGAGATATTTTTTTTTCGGATTGGGCCACCTTTGTTTTTACAGCTACAATTGTTGTAGCAAAGAAACCCGTTGGTAGAGCTATCCTGGCATAAACTTCTGCGGCATATGCTTCCTCTAAAGCATCACAAGAGGATCACAAAATCCGTGAAGCTCAAATTCTTGATCCTTTGTGGAGTTTATCCACCTTGGAATTCGAATGTCTTCCACTGCAATCAGGTTTATCTTTAGTTTGTTCCACTGTTTTTGCAGTAGCTCTGCTTGCCAAATACGTTGCATTAAAATTTTGGCACTGACAGTTACTGGAGCCAACCATCCAAGAGGGTTGAATAACTTGGCTATTTCGGACAATGTTTTGCGTTTGGTAAGTATTTCCGTAGTTATTTTTGTTTCGACGTTCACCTTGAATTGAAATGTGTCACTTAATGGATTCCAGTGCATACCCAATGTTTCTATAGTTTCGTCTATCATCACGTCTTTGTTTTATTTTACTTTAGGTTAAACGGTCCTTATTGATTACAACGAAAAAAATGTTTTCAAAAAACAAAAACAAACAAAAAACTTTGTATTCTTATTTTAATAAAACTTTATTTGATGCATTTCGGCGACGGTTGACGTGCCATTATCAGCTTCACGCTCACAAACTGAAGTAACAGAAAAGTAAACAAACGTTAATATTCTTACATTTTTTGGTTTATATGGAAACAATTTAAAAAGAGAAGGTATATGAGTTTAATTTTACAGTAAAACAAAAGTAAACACAAAGAAGAAGGAATGAGAGAGAAGGAAAAAGAGAGAAGAAGAGAGACCCCAAATTTTTTAGTGCCGCTAGTCCCTCTTTAATGGCATCCAAGCTGTTTTTGATGGAAGACGCTGTTGGAGCGCTATTCTGTCCAGATTTGAGCATCTTCTCTATATGCATAGACACTATTTTTCGCTAATTGTTGTATCTACTTTTTAAGATCTCCCAAGCGCTATTATAGTTTTCACTTGAAAACGTTAGATGCTTTATGAGTTGCAGGGGCTCTCCTTCCAAATGAGTTTTTAAATACTCCATTTTTTCAGTCGTTGTTAAATTGGCTTTGGCGTGTATTATATTGAGGAACAAGTCATAAAACTGCTGCCACTCCAAATAATTAATCTTAAATGTCGGTATTTTAAGCCTTGGAAGCCTTGATTCAGTATTATGTTCACTCGGCTTGTTGTTACTACTGGAGAGTTTTGATGCCATTGTATTGAGAAATCTTATGACCTCTTGTTTGACATTTTTATATTCCTTATTCGTTACATAAGGTTTCTCAAGGTCTTCTTCAGATGAATTGCAGATGAAGTCTTCATGTAATTCAGTGAACTGCTCCAGCAGTATTTTTTGTTGAAAGTCGTAAATGTCCTTGGAGTAGTCATCGAATGTTTGTTCAAATTATTATATGTTTTCGATAATGGCCGTTATCCTCAGCTTCAACTTTGTCAACCGTTGACCTTGTACGGCAGTTGAATTCTCGTCCGGCTTTGCGGTGGCGGCTTTGTAGGCAGAGGCATTAGATGTCTTTTCAACTTTCTTTGAAGTTTCTGCAGTGGGAGCCTCGTGAGGGACTTCACCCCTTTCCATTTCCTTCAAAGCTTGTGCGACACTTGGATCTATATTTTCCAAGCCCTTTCTCAATTAGCCGTTCGGATCCGGTATAAAATTGTAGGTCCCCTCCATTCCCTCACAAGGCATGGTTGTGAGAAATGCGCTAGGCCCAGGGGCTCCTCGCTCTGTAGCGCCACCCTATTTATTTTTTTATCCAAGATATTTATACAACTTAACTGCTAACTAGGTAATAAATAATTCGAGATAGACGAACAATATATACATAAATGAAATGAAAAGAACTGCAATGCAAGCAATACAATCCAATGCACTGCAACGGCTCCGAGCACGAGAACGCTGATAGTTGCAGGAGGTGTCATATTTATTCACCAACAGGTGGTGGCGTTCATTAACCTGTTGGTCATTCACTTGCTGTTGTTTACTTAGTTTGTAGTGTAGAATTCGGTCGTTTGCATTTGTTGTCACAACATGCTGGGCCCCTCAAAATGAAGATACACCGAAGTCGATGTCTTCAAAGGATGTTTGTGTGTTACGTCGTTGTTGAGACTTCGTCTTGTTGAGACTTCGCATTGGAATAGTGGTGATGGTTGGTGGTGCAAGTGGCTGATCTCTTTTTCGAAAGATGATGAAGATGGTAACAGCTACGATAACTATTATAGTAAGACAGCCAGTGACTCCAAACAGTGAATATTGGTGAACTCGATGGGTACTGAATTCATTCAATATATATTCCTAATTTTTTTTTTTTAAGGCTTATTGCATTTTCCAATGTAGCAAAATCTATCGAAGTGTTTGATGGAAGCATCAACTGTTTCTGTCTTTTGAAGTTAAACGAAGTTAACGTCTCAGAAAGATTGAATGTTGGTAAAAATGATGATTTTAGTCGACTTGATATTGTTTGCTTTCCAACAATTGTCGTGGTTTGGTCATGAATTATAAATTTTGCTGGTAGCTTAAGCAGCCCACTCCCTCGCAGTGTAACGGGCTCAGTATTGTAATAACAGTTTATATTAACAAATATATATAATAATATTAATGCGTTTGGTTGATGCATCTCAATCCAGTGCAGCCTTGGTGATATGTCCTCAATCGTGCATGAGTCCATAATTTTCTTGTGTTGTATAATGTTTGTTTCACAAACACTAGTTGATGCTCCGGTTGTATACAGAGGATGCTGAAGTGGGCACCAGAAGATGTCGGAAGGCCTTATTTTACAAAGTAAGAATTCATCTTTGTTGATCGGATAAACATGGTTGCCTTGTAAGTTTACCATTAAATATTCCGATGATGGAACAATTCGTGTAAAGTGTCCATTGTGGTTTGTTGGAACTGACAATACTTTGTATAGTTTGAATTCTTCATTATACAACAACGTGAGACTGATCTCAATTATGATATTGTTGTTCGTCACTCTAGCTCTTGGGCTTACAATTTTATACAGCTGCAATATGGATTCGTGATGTCTTTCGCCAGGAATCATTAAAGACTAAGGGATGTTCTCATGAATCTTAGTCAACTCATCCTTGAATTGTCGGACTGAAAGGATAAGAGGGTGTATTCTTCCAGCATGCGTTGATAGCAGAATTTCAGGCAATATGCTCTAGATTGCCTTATAATTGATCATAATAAGTATCCCGTTAAAAGCAGTTGCTGAAAATCTCTCCATGTACTCGAATCTACTTGTTTCGTTTTCCAATTTCGTGACAATAGAACTTAGTAACATAATTTGATTCAAATTTTTCGATTGTTCTTTCTTGAAGATATTGATAGTGGAATCAACAATGGTTGTTTGATTTTTTATGAGTTGTAGCAAGTTTTTTTCATTTTCTTGAACAGCTTCTATTGTTTGCTCATATTTCTTAGCAAATCTTTGATCAAGTATTCCGAACAATTCATTAGTGACTGTTCCAATAAAGTCAAATGGTGATCGTCTTTGCCTTTTTAATGAATCGTCGTTTGCGTGTAAGAGAATTTCATTGTTGAGCTCTATTTGTTGAAGTTGATATTCAAATTGGTTCAGTATTCCTTCGCACTTGATAGACTTTAGTTCCTCCATTCCCGATGACGAACATACTCTCTCCATTTTTGAAACAATTTCCTTGTATGCTTCGTATTCCTGCCAATAGTTCGTCAAATTAAAGAAAACAATTGTCTTCCATGAGCTTGAAATTAAGTTGGCTTGTCCTATATCTTCGAAATATATTCCAGAATGACTTTCGAATGGAAATATTTCAACATCGTGTATCTGACGAATTGGAGCGGAGCCAGCTAGGTTCAGTAAACCAAACAAAATGCATAGCCACGAAAATGGTTGTACTCGATTTGTTGACGTATTAACCTGAACTTGTTTTACTGGTGTTGTCGTTTCTATCGAAAGTTAACATAATTTGGCTATTGTTCGCTTTAAATGTTTATTGTTACTATATACAGTTGCAGCCCGAACACCGTTTTCACTCCCAGGATGAACTTCTGATATCCTTCCCATCATCCAGGTGGTCGGTGGTAGCCGGTCTTCCTTGACAAGATCTATATCGCCAGTTTTAATGTTGTCTTCTTTTTGTTTCCATTTAGGCAATTGTTGAAGCTGTGACAAATATTCTGATGACCAGACTTTCCAAAAGTCTTGAGTCATTTTTTGTATTAGTTGCCAGCGTGAACGGAACGTTTTCTTTTCATCAATGAGTTGTTCGGGTACAGCATTCAGAGAACTTCCGATTAGAAAATGTCCCGGAGTAAGTATCGTAGTGTTGTGAATATCGTTTTCGATTGCCGTAAGTGGTCGGGAGCTTAGGCATGCTTCTATTTGAATCAATAATGTCGAAAGTTCCTCAAATGTTAGCATGGTGTCTCCAATTATTCGTTTTAGGTGAAATTTTGTAGATTTAACGCTTGACTCCCACAAACCGCCAAAGTGCGGCGCTGCTGGTGGTATGAAATGCCATTGCATTTCATGTTTCGTAAGCATTGATGATGCGTCTACTACACCGTATTTAATGGCTGCTCTCACTTGTTGTTGGATTTCTTTGTTAGCTCCAATGAATGTAGTTCCATTGTCACTGTAGAAATGTGAACATATCCCTCTTCTTGATCTGAATCGCTTCAATGCTGCTATGAATGCTGCTGGAGTGAGGTCACTCACAAGCTCGATGTGAACTGCTTTTGTAGCAAAGCAGACAAATATAGCGATGTAGCCCTTAGTTGACCGGTTTCCTCGTCCTCTTGAGATCAGTATTTGAATTGGTCCAGCATAGTCAACACCCGTATGTGTAAAGGGTCTTGATGGTGTCACTCTTGCTGCTGGAAGTAGCCCCATTTGATGAGTATTTGGTTGAGCAGCAAATCTAAAGCACCTTATACATTTATTTATCACTTGTCGAACACATCTTTTTGCTTGTATAATCCAGTAGCGTTGTCTCAGTTTAGCCATTGTAAGTCGAATACCACCATGCAGTGTGCGTTCATGGGCATCTTCTACTAATAGTTTTGTGAACCACTCTTGATGTGGTAAAATGATAGGATGTTTCTCTGAGCTAGAAAGATCCGCGTTTTGTAGCCGCCCGCCCACAACAAGGATGTTCTCGTTGTTCAGAAACGGGTTCAAGGATACTACCTTACTCTTTTTGTTGATCGTCTTCCCATCTCGTAAAGATTCTAGTTCCTTGGAATACACCTTCTCTTGTAGATACCGTATGATTCCTTTACTTCCATCGCTCAATTCCCTTGTTGTTAGGTTACCGGTTTCCGATGGTTTCTTCTTTAATTTGTTTTTGCAGTTTGATATGAATCGTCTGCAATAAGCAGCGACTCTTATTAGTTTTGTGTATGATGAAAATCTCTTAGTCAGGTCGTCAATTTCCTCAACTCTAATTGTTAGAACCCTTTTTGTTTCGGGAATATCGATCACTGCGATTGGCTGTTGGTTATTTAACGGCCATTTTTCAGAATCGAATTTCAGCCAATGAGGTCCATTCCACCATAAATCATTGGTTGCCATCTGTTCTGGAAGGCAGCCTCTTGAACCATCATCAGCTGGATTATCAGTTGACCGAACATGTCTCCAGCAGCTAACGTTTATTGCCTCTTGTATTTCTGAGACTCGGTTCGCAACAAATGTTTTCCAGGTAGATGGACATTTTTGTAGTCAGGCCAGCGTTATTCTCGAATCGGTCCAAGCAAATATGTTTTTAACTTGGCACCCAAATGTCTTCATCGTTTCTGCCAGCAGCTTTGTTAACAGGTGAGCACCACATAGTTCCAATTTCGGAAGAGATATTTTTTTTTCGGACTGGGCCACCTTTGTTTTTACAGCTACAATTGTTGTAGCAAAGAAACCCGTTGGTAGAGCTATCCTGGCATAAACTTCTGCTGCATATGCTTCCTCTAAAGCATCACAAGAGGATCACAAAATCCGTGAAGCTCAAATTCTTGATCCTTTGTGGAGTTTATCCACCTTGGAATTCGAATGTCTTCCACTGCAATCAGGTTTATCTTTAGTTTGTTCCACTGTTTTTGCAGTAGCTCTGCTTGCCAAATACGTTGCATTAAAATTTTGGCACTGACAGTTACTGGAGCCAACCATCCAAGAGGGTCGAATAACTTGGCTATTTCGGACAATGTTTTGCGTTTGGTAAGTATTTCCGTAGTTATTTTTGTTTCGACGTTCACCTTGAATTGAAATGTGTCACTTAAAGGATTCCAGTGCATACCCAATGTTTTTATAGTTTCGTCTATCATCACGTCTTTGTTTTATTTTACTTTAGGTTAAACGGTCCTTATTGATTACAACGAAAAAAATGTTTTCAAAAAACAAAAACAAACAAAAAACTTTGTATTCTTATTTTAATAAAACTTTATTTGATGCATTTCGGCGACGGTTGACGTGCCATTATCAGCTTCACGCTCACAAACTGAAGTAACAGAAAAGTAAACAAACGTTAATATTCTTACATTTTTTGGTTTATATGGAAACAATTTAAAAAGAGAAGGTATATGAGTTTAATTTTACAGTAAAACAAAAGTAAACACAAAGAAGAAGGAATGAGAGAGAAGGAAAAAGAGAGAAGAAGAGAGACCCCAAATTTTTTAGTGCCGCTAGTCCCTCTTTAATGGCATCCAAGCTGTTTTTGATGGAAGACGCTGTTGGAGCGCTATTCTGTCCAGATTTGAGCATCTTCTCTATATGCATAGACACTATTTTTCGCTAATTGTTGTATCTACTTTTTAAGATCTCCCAAGCGCTATTATAGTTTTCACTTGAAAGCGTTAGATGCTTTATGAGTTGCAGGGGCTCTCCTTCCAAATGAGTTTTTAAATACTCCATTTTTTCAGTCGTTGTTAAATTGGCTTTGGCGTGTATTATATTGAGGAACAAGTCATAAAACTGCTGCCACTCCAAATAATTACCCTTAAATGTCGGTATTTTAAGCCTTGGAAGCCTTGATTCAGTATTATGTTCACTCGGCTTGTTGTTACTACTGGAGAGTTTTGATGCCATTGTATTGAGAAATCTTATGACCTCTTGTTTGACATTTTTATATTCCTTATTCGTTACATAAGGTTTCTCAAGGTCTTCTTCAGATGAATTGCAGATGAAGTCTTCATGTAATTCAGTGAACTGCTCCAGCAGTATTTTTTGTTGAAAGTCGTAATTGTCCTTGGAGTAGTCATCGAATGTTTGTTCAAATTATTATATGTTTTCGATAATGGCCGTTATCCTCAGCTTCAACTTTGTCAACCGTTGACCTTGTACGGCAGTTGAATTCTCGTCCGGCTTTGCGGTGGCGGCTTTGTAGGCAGAGGCATTAGATGTCTTTTCAACTTTCTTTGAAGTTTCTGCAGTGGGAGCCTCGTGAGGGACTTCACCCCTTTCCATTTCCTTCAAAGCTTGTGCGACACTTGGATCTATATTTTCCAAATTTTGTTTAAAACTTTCGTACAATGCTTTTACTCTGTTGTACGTATCTCTTTGTATGTAGGTTGTATCAAATTTTACAAAGGGAGCTATTTCAGTATGGTTTGCAATGATGATTTAATTAACAAAATGATTAATTGACAAAATAAGTTGTTAATTAACTCCTTGCCGCTGGTGGGAGGAAGTCAATGAAAGAAAACTTAAATGTCTTTTTGCTCGCTGGTTTACTAGCAAGTGAATTATTTATTTCCTATCCAAGATATTTGGTACCCGTGGTGCGATGGTTTAGCATGTCCACCTGCTAACCCAGAGGTTCGAGGTTCGAATCCCAGCAGAGGCGCAAAAATGTTTTTTCCCGGGTATCGCCTTTCGCAGGAATTGGCAAGTCCTCCGTTAGTAAATTCATGCCATGAAAAGCGCTTTCTCAATTAGCCGTTCGGATCCGGCATAAAATTGTAGGTCCCCTCCATTCCCTCACAAGGCATGGTTGTGAGAAATGCGCTAGGCCCAGGGGCTCCTCGCTCTGTAGCGCCACCCTATTTATTATTTTATCCAAGATATTTATACAACTTAACTGCTAACTAGGTAATAAATAATTCGAGATAGACGAACAATATATACAATACAATACAATACAATCCAATGCACTGCAACGGCTCCGAGCACGAGAACGCTGATAGTTGCAGGAGGTGTCATATTTATTCACCAACAGGTGGTGGCGTTCATTAACCTGTTGGTCATTCACTTGCTGTTGTTTACTTAGTTTGTAGTGTAGAATTCGGTCGTTTGCATTTGTTGTCACAACATGCTGGGCCCCTCAAAATGAAGATACACCGAAGTCGATGTCTTCAAAGGATGTTTGTGTGTTACGTCGTTGTTGAGACTTTGTCTTGTTGAGACTTCGCATTGGAATAGTGGTTATGGTTGGTGGTGCAAGTGGCTGATCTCTTTTTCGAAAGATGATGAAGATGATAACAGCTACGATAACTATTATAGTAAGACAGCCAGTGACTCCAAACAGTGAATATTGGTGAACTCGATGGGTACTGAATTCATTCAATATATATTCCTGATTTTTTTTTTTAAGGTTTATTGCATTTTCCAATGTAGCAAAATCTATCGAAGTGTTTGATGGAAGCATCAACTGTTTCTCTCTTTTGAAGTTAAACGAAGTTAACGTCTCAGAAAGATTGAATGTTGGTAAAAATGATGATTTTAGTCGACTTGATATTGTTTGCTTTCCAACAATTGTCGTGGTTTGGTCATGAATTATACATTTTGCTGGTAGCTTAAGCAGCCCACTCCCTCGCAGTGTAACGGGCTCAGTATTGTAATAACAGTTTATATTAACAAATATATATAATAATATTAATGCGTTTGGTTGATGCATCTCAATCCAGTGCAGACTTGGTGATATGTCCTCAATCGTGCATGAGTCCATAATTTTCTTGTGTTGTATAATGTTTGTTTCACAAACACTAGTTGATGCTCCGGTTGTATACAGAGGATGCTGAAGTGGGCACCAGAAGATGTCGGAAGGCCTTATTTTACAAAGTAAGAATTCATCTTTGTTGATCGGATAAACATGGTTGCCTTGTAAGTTTACCATTAAATATTCCGATGATGGAACAATTCGTGTAAAGTGTCCATTGTGGTTTGTTGGAACTGACAATACTTTGTATAGTTTGAATTCTTCATTATACAACAACGTGAGACTGATCTCAGTTATGATATTGTTGTTCGTCACTCTAGCTCTTGGGCTTACAATTTTATACAGCTGCAATATGGATTCGTGATGTCTTTCGCCAGGAATCATTAAAGACTAAGGGATGTTCTCATGAATCTTAGTCAACTCATCCTTGAATTGTCGGACTGAAAGGATAAGAGGGTGTATTCTTCCAGCATGCGTTGATAGCAGAATATCAGGCAATATGCTCTGGATTGCCTTATAATTGATCATAATAAGTATCCCGTTAAGAGCAGTTGCTGAAAATCTCTCCATGTACTCGAATCTACTTGTTTCGTTTTCCAATTTCGTGACAATAGAACTTAGTAACATAATTTGATTCAAATTTTTCGATTGTTCTTTCTTGAAGATATTGATAGTGGAATCAACAATGGTTGTTTGATTTTTTATGAGTTGTAGCAAGTTTTTTTCATTTTCTTGAACAGCTTCTATTGTTTGCTCATATTTCTTAGCAAATCTTTGATCAAGTATTCCGAACAATTCATTAGTGACTGTTCCAATAAAGTCAAATGGTGATCGTCTTTGCCTTTTTAATGAATCGTCGTTTGCGTGTAAGAGAATTTCATTGTTGAGCTCTATTTGTTGAAGTTGATATTCAAATTGGTTCAGTATTCCTTCGCACTTAATAGACTTTAGTTCCTCCATTCCCGATGACGAACATACTCTCTCCATTTTTGAAACAATTTCCTTGTATGCTTCGTATTCCTGCCAATAGTTCGTCAAATTAAAGAAAACAATTGTCTTCCATGAGCTTGAAATTAAGTTGGCTTGTCCTTTATGTTCGAAATATATTCCAGGATGACTTTCGAATGGAAATATTTCAACATCGTGTATCTGACGAATTGGAGCGGAGCCAGCTAGGTTCAGTAAACCAAACAAAATGCATAGCCAAGAAAATGGTTGTAATCGATTTGTTGACGTATTAACCTGAACTTGTTTTACTGGTGTTGTCGTTTCTATCGGAAGTTTACATAATTTGGCTATTGGTCGCTTTAAATGTTTATTGTTACTATATACAGTTGCAGCCCGAACATCGTTGTCACTCCCAGGATGAACTTCTGATATCCTTCCCATCATCCAGGTGGTCGGTGGTATCCGGTCTTCCTTGACAAGATCTATATCGCCAGTTTTAATGTTGTCTTCTTTTTGTTTCCATTTAGGCAATTGTTGAAGCTGTGACAAATATTCTGATGACCAGACTTTCCAAAAGTCTTGAGTCATTTTTTGTATTAGTTGCCAGCGTGAACGGAACGTTTTCTTTTCATCAATGAGTTGTTCGGGTACAGCATTCAGAGAACTTCTGAATAGAAAATGTCCCGCAGTAAGTATCGTAGTGTTGTCAATATCGTTTTCGATTGCCGTAAGTGGTCGGGAGATTAGGCATGCTTCTATTTGAGTCAACAATGTCGAAAGTTCCTCAAATGTTAGCATGGTGTCTCCAATTATTCGTTTTAGGTGAAATTTTGTAGATTTAACGCTTGACTCCCACAAACCGCCAAAGTGCGGCGCTGCTGGTGGTATGAAATGCCATTGCTTTTCATGTTTCGTAAGCATTAATGATGCGTCTACTACACCGTACTTAATGGCTGCTCTCACTTGTTGTTGGATTTCTTTGTTAGCTCCAATGAATGTAGTTCCATTGTCACTGTAGAAATGTGAACATATCCCTCTTCTTGATGTGAATCGCTTCAATGCTGCTATGAATGCTGCTG